>CM042255.1:51953436-51960936 GCA_023566225.1 Romanogobio albipinnatus | reverse complement strand
CGCAGGTGTGTGTGTTTGAGTGTGTGTCTGAGCGCAGGTGTGTGTGTTTGAGTGTGTGTCTGAGCGCAGGTGTGTGTGTTTGAGTGTGTGTCTGAGCGCAGGCGTGTGTTTGAGTGTGTGTCTGAGCGCAGGAGTGTGTGTTTGAGTGTGTGTCTGAGCGCAGGAGTGTGTGTTTGAGTGTGTGTCTGAGCGCAGGCGTGTGTGTTTGAGTGTGTGTCTGAGCGCAGGAGTGTGTGTTTGAGTGTGTGTCTGAGCGCAGGTGTGTGTGTTTGAGTGTGTGTCTGAGCGCAGGTGTGTGTGTCTGAGCGCAGGTGTGTGTGTTTGAGTGTGTGTCTGAGCGCAGGTGTGTGTGTTTGAGTGTGTGTCTGAGCGCAGGTGTGTGTGTCTGAGCGCAGGTGTGTGTGTTTGAGTGTGTGTCTGAGCGCAGGTGTGTGTGTTTTAGTGTGTGTCTGAGCGCAGGTGTGTGTGTTTGAGTGTGTGTCTGAGCGCAGGCGTGTGTGTTTTAGTGTGTGTCTGAGCGCAGGTGTGTGTGTCTGAGCGCAGGTGTGTGTGTTTGAGTGTGTGTCTGAGTGCAGGTGTGTGTGTTTGAGTGTGTGTCTGAGTGCAGGCGTGTGTGTTTGAGTGTGTGTCTGAGCGCAGGCGTGTGTGTTTGAGTGTGTGTCTGAGCGCAGGCGTGTGTGTCTGAGTGCAGGCGTGTGTGTCTGAGCGCAGGTGTGTGTGTTTGAGTGTGTGTCTGAGCGCAGGTGTGTGTGTTTGAGTGTGTGTCTGAGCGCAGGTGTGTGTGTTTGAGTGTGTGTCTGAGCGCAGGTGTGTGTGTTTGAGTGTGTGTCTGAGCGCAGGAGTGTGTGTTTGAGTGTGTGTTTGAGCGCAGGAGTGTGTGTTTGAGTCGTGTGTGTTTGAGTCGTGTGTGTTTGAGCACAGGCGTGTGTGTTTGAGTGTGTGTTTGAGCACAGGCGTGTGTTTGAGTGTGTGTTTGAGCACAGGCCTGTGTGTTTGAGCACAGGCGTGTGTGTTTGAGTGTGTTTGAGCACAGGCGTGTGTGTTTGAGTGTGTGTTTGAGCACAGGCGTGTGTGTTTGAGTGTGTGTTTGAGCACAGGCGTGTGTGTTTGAGTGGTGTGTGTTTGAGTGGTGTGTGTTTGAGTTGTGTGTGTTTGAGCACAGGCGTGTGTGTTTTAGTCGTGTGTGTTTGAGTGTGTGTTTGAGCACAGGCGTGTGTGTTTGAGTGTGTGTTTGAGCACAGGCGTGTGTGTTTGAGTGTGTGTTTGAGCACAGGCGTGTGTGTTTGAGTGTGTGTTTGAGCACAGGCGTGTGTTTGAGTGTGTGTTTGAGCACAGGCGTGTGTTTGAGTGTGTGTCTGAGCGCAGGTGTGTGTGTTTGAGTGTGTGTCTGAGCGCAGGTGTGTGTGTGTTTGAGTCGTGTGTGTTTGAGTCGTGTGTGTTTGAGTCGTGTGTGTTTGAGCGTGTGTTGTTTGAGTGTGTTTGAGTGGTGTGTGTTTGAGTGGTGTGTGTTTGAGTTGTGTGTGTTTGAGCACAGGCGTGTGTGTTTTAGTCGTGTGTGTTTGAGTGTGTGTTTGAGCACAGGCGTGTGTGTTTGAGTGTGTGTTTGAGCACAGGCGTGTGTGTTTGAGTGTGTGTTTGAGCACAGGCGTGTGTGTTTGAGTGTGTGTTTGAGCACAGGCGTGTGTTTGAGTGTGTGTTTGAGCACAGGCGTGTGTTTGAGTGTGTGTCTGAGCGCAGGTGTGTGTGTTTGAGTGTGTGTCTGAGCGCAGGTGTGTGTGTGTTTGAGTCGTGTGTGTTTGAGCGCAGGCGTGTGTGTTTGAATGTGTTTGAGCACAGGCGTGTGTGTTTGAGTGTGTGTCTGAGCGCAGGTGTGTGTGTTTGAGTGTGTGTCTGAGCGCAGGTGTGTGTGTTTGAGTGTGTGTCTGAGCGCAGGTGTGTGTGTTTGAGTGTGTGTCTGAGCGCAGGCGTGTGTTTGAGTGTGTGTCTGAGCGCAGGTGTGTGTGTTTGAGTGTGTGTCTGAGCGCAGGTGTGTGTGTTTGAGTGTGTGTCTGAGCGCAGGAGTGTGTGTTTGAGTGTGTGTCTGAGCGCAGGTGTGTGTGTTTGAGTGTGTGTCTGAGCGCAGGTGTGTGTGTTTGAGTGTGTGTCTGAGCGCAGGTGTGTGTGTTTGAGTGTGTGTCTGAGCGCAGGTGTGTGTGTTTGAGTGTGTGTCTGAGCGCAGGCGTGTGTTTGAGTGTGTGTCTGAGCGCAGGAGTGTGTGTTTGAGTGTGTGTCTGAGCGCAGGCGTGTGTGTTTGAGTGTGTGTCTGAGCGCAGGAGTGTGTGTTTGAGTGTGTGTCTGAGCGCAGGTGTGTGTGTTTGAGTGTGTGTCTGAGTGCAGGTGTGTGTGTCTGAGCGCAGGTGTGTGTGTTTGAGTGTGTGTCTGAGTGCAGGTGTGTGTGTCTGAGCGCAGGTGTGTGTGTTTGAGTGTGTGTCTGAGCGCAGGTGTGTGTGTTTGAGTGTGTGTCTGAGCGCAGGCGTGTGTTTGAGTGTGTGTCTGAGCGCAGGAGTGTGTGTTTGAGTGTGTGTCTGAGCGCAGGCGTGTGTGTTTGAGTGTGTGTCTGAGCGCAGGAGTGTGTGTTTGAGTGTGTGTCTGAGCGCAGGTGTGTGTGTTTGAGTGTGTGTCTAAGTGCAGGTGTGTGTGTCTGAGCGCAGGTGTGTTTGTTTGAGTGTGTGTCTGAGTGCAGGTGTGTGTGTTTGAGTGTGTGTCTGAGCGCAGGTGTGTGTGTCTGAGCGCAGGTGTGTGTGTTTGAGTGTGTGTCTGAGTGCAGGTGTGTGTGTTTTAGTGTGTGTCTGAGTGCAGGTGTGTGTGTTTGAGTGTGTGTCTGAGTGCAGGCGTGTGTGTTTTAGTGTGTGTCTGAGCGCAGAGGTGTGTGTGTCTGAGTGCAGGTGTGTGTGTTTGAGTGTGTGTCTGAGCGCAGGTGTGTGTGTCTGAGCGCAGGTGTGTGTGTTTGAGTGTGTGTCTGAGTGCAGGTGTGTGTGTTTGAGTGTGTGTCTGAGTGCAGGCGTGTGTGTTTGAGTGTGTGTCTGAGCGCAGGCGTGTTTGATTGAGTGTGTGTTTGAGTGTGTGTCTGAGTGCAGGCGTGTGTGTTTGAGTGTGTGTCTGAGTGCAGGCGTGTGTGTCTGAGGGCAGGCGTGTGTGTCTGAGCGCAGGTGTGTGTGTTTGAGTGTGTGTCTGAGCGCAGGTGTGTGTGTTTGAGTGTGTGTCTGAGCGCAGGTGTGTGTGTTTGAGTGTGTGTCTGAGCGCAGGTGTGTGTGTTTGAGTGTGTGTCTGAGCGCAGGTGTGTGTGTTTGAGTGTGTGTCTGAGCGCAGGTGTGTGTGTTTGAGTGTGTGTCTGAGCGCAGGTGTGTGTGTTTGAGTGTGTGTCTGAGCGCAGGTGTGTGTGTTTGAGTGTGTGTCTGAGCGCAGGTGTGTGTGTTTGAGTGTGTGTCTGAGCGCAGGTGTGTGTGTTTGAGTGTGTGTCTGAGCGCAGGTGTGTGTGTTTGAGTGTGTGTCTGAGCGCAGGTGTGTGTGTTTGAGTGTGTGTCTGAGCGCAGGTGTGTGTGTTTGAGTGTGTGTCTGAGCGCAGGAGTGTGTGTTTGAGTGTGTGTCTGAGCGCAGGTGTGTGTGTTTGAGTGCGTGTCTGAGCGCAGGTGTGTGTGTTTGAGTGTGTGTCTGAGCGCAGGTGTGTGTGTTTGAGTGTGTGTCTGAGCGCAGGTGTGTGTGTTTGAGTGTGTGTCTGAGCGCAGGCGTGTGTTTGAGTGTGTGTCTGAGCGCAGGAGTGTGTGTTTGAGTGTGTGTCTGAGCGCAGGCGTGTGTGTTTGAGTGTGTGTCTGAGCGCAGGTGTGTGTGTTTGAGTGTGTGTCTGAGTGCAGGTGTGTGTGTCTGAGCGCAGGTGTGTGTGTTTGAGTGTGTGTCTGAGCGCAGGTGTGTGTGTTTGAGTGTGTGTCTGAGTGCAGGTGTGTGTGTCTGAGCGCAGGAGTGTGTGTTTGAGTGTGTGTCTGAGCGCAGGCGTGTGTGTTTGAGTGTGTGTCTGAGCGCAGGAGTGTGTGTTTGAGTGTGTGTCTGAGCGCAGGTGTGTGTGTTTGAGTGTGTGTCTGAGTGCAGGTGTGTGTGTCTGAGCGCAGGTGTGTGTGTTTGAGTGTGTGTCTGAGTGCAGGTGTGTGTGTTTGAGTGTGTGTCTGAGCGCAGGTGTGTGTGTCTGAGCGCAGGTGTGTGTGTTTGAGTGTGTGTCTGAGTGCAGGTGTGTGTGTGTTTTAGTGTGTGTCTGAGTGCAGGTGTGTGTGTTTGAGTGTGTGTCTGAGTGCAGGCGTGTGTGTTTTAGTGTGTGTCTGAGCGCAGGAGTGTGTGTTTGAGTGTGTGTCTGAGTGCAGGTGTGTGTGTTTGAGTGTGTGTCTGAGCGCAGGTGTGTGTGTTCGAGTGTGTGTCTGAGTGCAGGTGTGTGTGTCTGAGTGCAGGTGTGTGTGTTTGAGTGTGTGTCTGAGTGCAGGCGTGTGTGTTTGAGTGTGTGTCTGAGCGCAGGCGTGTTTGATTGAGTGTGTGTTTGAGTGTGTGTCTGAGTGCAGGCGTGTGTGTTTGAGTGTGTGTCTGAGTGCAGGCGTGTGTGTCTGAGCGCAGGTGTGTGTGTTTGAGTGTGTGTCTGAGCGCAGGTGTGTGTGTTTGAGTGTGTGTCTGAGCGCAGGAGTGTGTGTTTGAGTGTGTGTCTGAGCGCAGGTGTGTGTGTTTGAGTGTGTGTCTGAGCGCAGGTGTGTGTGTTTGAGTGTGTGTCTGAGCGCAGGTGTGTGTGTTTGAGTGTGTGTCTGAGCGCAGGTGTGTGTGTTTGAGTGTGTGTCTGAGCGCAGGCGTGTGTTTGAGTGTGTGTCTGAGCGCAGGTGTGTGTTTGAGTGTGTGTCTGAGCGCAGGTGTGTGTGTTTGAGTGTGTGTCTGAGCGCAGGTGTGTGTGTTTGAGTGTGTGTCTGAGTGCAGGAGTGTGTGTTTGAGTGTGTGTCTGAGCGCAGGTGTGTGTGTTTGAGTGTGTGTCTGAGCGCAGGTGTGTGTGTTTGAGTGTGTGTCTGAGCGCAGGAGTGTGTGTTTGAGTGTGTGTCTGAGCGCAGGCGTGTGTGTTTGAGTGTGTGTCTGAGCGCAGGTGTGTGTGTTTGAGTGTGTGTCTGAGCGCAGGCGTGTGTGTTTGAGTGTGTGTCTGAGCGCAGGAGTGTGTGTTTGAGTGTGTGTCTGAGCGCAGGAGTGTGTGTTTGAGTGTGTGTCTGAGCGCAGGCGTGTGTGTTTGACTGTGTGTCTGAGTGCAGGTGTGTGTGTTTGAGTGTGTGTCTGAGTGCAGGCGTGTGTGTTTGAGTGTGTGTCTGAGCGCAGGCGTGTGTGTCTGAGCGCAGGTGTGTGTGTTTGAGTGTGTGTCTGAGTGCAGGAGTGTGTGTTTGAGTGTGTGTCTGAGCGCAGGCGTGTGTGTTTGAGTGTGTGTCTGAGCGCAGGTGTGTGTGTTTGAGTGTGTCTGAGCGCAGGTGTGTGTGTTTTGAGTGTGTGTTTGAGTGTGTGTCTGAGCGCAGGTGTGTGTGTTTGAGTGTGTCTGAGCGCAGGTGTGTGTGTTTGAGTGTGTGTTTGAGTGTGTGTCTGAGTGCAGGTGTGTGTGTCTGAGCGTAGGTGTGTGTGTTTGAGTGTGTGTCTGAGCGCAGGTGTGTGTGTCTGAGCGCAGGTGTGTGTGTTTGAGTGTGTGTCTGAGTGCAGGTGTGTGTGTTTGAGTGTGTGTCTGAGTGCAGGCGTGTGTGTTTTAGTGTGTGTCTGAGCGCAGGTGTGTGTGTTCGAGTGTGTGTCCAAGTGCAGGTGTGTGTGTCTGAGTGCAGGTGTGTGTGTTTGAGTGTGTGTCTGAGCGCAGGTGTGTGTGTCTGAGCGCAGGTGTGTGTGTTTGAGTGTGTGTCTGAGTGCAGGTGTGTGTGTTTGAGTGTGTGTCTGAGTGCAGGCGTGTGTGTTTGAGTGTGTGTCTGAGCGCAGGCGTGTGTGTCTGAGCGCAGGTGTGTGTGTTTGAGTGTGTGTCTGAGTGCAGGCGTGTGTGTTTGAGTGTGTGTCTGAGCGCAGGTGTGTGTGTCTGAGCGCAGGTGTGTGTGTTTGAGTGTGTGTCTGAGTGCAGGCGTGTGTGTTTGAGTGTGTGTCTGAGCGCAGGTGTGTGTGTTTGAGTGTGTGTCTGAGCGCAGGCGTGTTTGATTGAGTGTGTGTCTGAGTGCAGGCGTGTGTGTTTGAGTGTGTGTCTGAGCGCAGGTGTGTGTGTTTGAGTGTGTGTCTGAGTGCAGGCGTGTGTGTTTGAGTGTGTGTCTGAGTGCAGGCGTGTGTGAGTGTGTGTCTGAGCGCAGGTGTGTGTGTTTGAGTGTGTGTCTGAGCGCAGGTGTGTGTGTTTGAGTGTGTGTCTGAGCGCAGGTGTGTGTGTTTGAGTGTGTGTCTGAGCGCAGGAGTGTGTGTTTGAGTGTGTGTCTGAGCGCAGGAGTGTGTGTTTGAGTGTGTGTCTGAGCGCAGGTGTGTGTGTTTGAGTGTGTGTCTGAGCGCAGGTGTGTGTGTTTGAGTGTGTCTGAGCGCAGGTGTGTGTGTTTGAGTGTGTGTCTGAGCGCAGGAGTGTGTGTTTGAGTGTGTGTCTGAGCGCAGGTGTGTGTGTTTGAGTGTGTGTCTGAGCGCAGGTGTGTGTGTTTGAGTGTGTGTCTGAGCGCAGGTGTGTGTGTGTTTGAGTGTGTGTCTGAGCGCAGGTGTGTGTGTTTGAGTGTGTGTCTGAGCGCAGGTGTGTGTGTTTGAGTGTGTCTGAGCGCAGGTGTGTGTGTTTTGAGTGTGTGTTTGAGTGTGTGTCTGAGCGCAGGTGTGTGTGTTTGAGTGTGTGTCTGAGCGCAGGTGTGTGTGTTTGAGTGTGTGTTTGAGTGTGTGTCTGAGCGCAGGTGTGTGTGTTTGAGTGTGTGTCTGAGCGCAGGTGTGTGTGTTTGAGTGTGTGTTTGAGTGTGTGTCTGAGTGCAGGTGTGTGTGTTTGAGTGTGTGTCTGAGCGCAGGAGTATGTGTTTGAGTGTGTGTCTGAGCGCAGGCGTGTGTGTTTGAGTGTGTGTCTGAGTGTGTGTCTGAGTGTGTGTCTGAGTGTGTGTCTGAGTGTGTGTCTGAGTGTGTGTCTGAGTGTGTGTCTGAGTGTGTGTCTGAGTGCAGGTGTGTGTGTTTGAGTGTGTGTCTGAGCGCAGGCGTGTGTGTTTGAGTGTGTGTCTGAGCGCAGGAGTGTGTGTTTGAGTGTGTGTCTGAGCGCAGGAGTGTGTGTTTGAGTGTGTGTTTGAGTCGTGTGTGTGTGTGTGTTTGAGTGTGTGTCTGAGTGTGTGTGTTTGTGTTGTGTTGAATGTTCAGGATCTCTGTGAGGAAAGGAAACTGATGCAATGGCGCCATCCAGAGGCCACAAGTCAAGAGAACGATCCCCTGCTTTTATCCTCATGCATTAGTGATCGTGTGTGTGTGTGTGTGTGTGTGTGTGTGTGTGTCATT
>CM042255.1:51933436-51948436 GCA_023566225.1 Romanogobio albipinnatus | reverse complement strand
GAGTCCAACGATACCAGACTTGCCAGGTTTCGGCGTATGGTTTGTGCAGCGTTGTAATTTAGCGCTTATAAAACATTAGCTGATATCTTGGAAACCGCTAGTTCGATCGAGACGAAACCAGCGTCAGAAGTTCAGAAACACAGGTCGATAGCTAAACGCTAATGCCCAAATGTCACAATATTGATAGTAAGGGGGAGTAACATCCAATCAGAGTCAGGTGTCAGTCATTTTCATGTGTTTTTTCATATAAATGTCTATAACTAATATTTTCACCAATATTGACACACACATGTATGGGCTCACTCTGAGGACACATTAGAAATGTTAGGATTGTGCCTTTTGGTGGTGCTATAAATAAACAAAGCATGACATTCCCATAGACTACAATGCATTTTCAGCCTTTTTGCCTAAAATCATCTTTAGATGTGTTTAATCGCTCATTGATGCCGTTGGTCTGACACTGGCAGCCATTTTGGCACGTCTTGTGTTTGCGCTTGGCCCCGGTAATGCTGCTTGCAGCTATATTTCCTCTTGGACACAGATGTAGCAAAAAACCAGCATTTTCTTCTGTCACCGGCCATAATTCTAACCTTGAAATCATAAAGTAATGTGCAAATGATCTAGGAACTGAAGCGATTGTTTTAATGTGGCAGTTCTTCTGCTGAATGATGAACACAAGACTTCTCTCCCTTACGAATGTTTGCCGAACGCAAAAATGCTGTGAGAAACGTGTCGTATTTTGTAGGGGTGTAACGATACACTCGTGTCACGATTCGATATAAATCGTGATACTGAACTCACGATACGATATGTATCCCTAAATTAAGCCAAAATAAAGAGTTTTTTTAAATATTATTATTAGTGTATTATTGTCAGGATCTACAAATTTACATTTTTTTTTTTTTTTTTACATTTTTATGCATTTGGCAGACGCTTTTATCCAAAGCAACTTACGGTGCCCTTATCACAGGGACAATCCCCCTGGAGCAACATGGAGTAAAGGGCCTTACTCAAGGACACACTGGTGGTGACCGCTGGGATTGAACCAGCAACAAATATAACATATATAATATAACAAATATTCCCCCATTGCATTATTATACATTATATTCAACATTATATATAGTCGTTTAACCCTTCTCCGGTCTTTTCAGACCCCAAAGAACGTTTGCTCAAATAAAATAAAATAAAAATTTCCAAATGGCATGAGACTTTGTACGGTGGTCAACACTCTCTAGAGCTACAAATACAACAATAAATTGGATTGATTTCTGTTTTTATGTTCGTGTGACAAAAAAAAGTCACACTCAGGGCTTAGAAAATTGACAAAATTCATCCTCAAAAACAGAAACAACACAGAACACGCATACAGAAATGAAGCGGCACACTTCCAACAATGCATAAAACATCCACAATACACACACACACACACACACACACACGGGAACACATTTGTTATTGCTGTTCAGTTCATTGCATTTTGATGTTGTGTATTTTTTACTCCATATGTAATAGAACTGTTCATTTCTGTTCATTGTTGTTCTGTCACAGTAACTGAAGTGTAGATTACATTTGTAGAATTATAAGAAAATCAGATGTTTGAAATAAATGATCAACTCTAAAGACTCCAACTTTTCTCTTGTTCAGGTTTGATTGTAATGTAATGAATTATTCGTGCGAATCGCGTCCGGTGTGAACGCCACATTAGAAGAAACGGGTCTACACAGAAGCGTAAAGTGTGTTAGAGGTTCTGTAATGAGACGATCATATGGGTTCAGCTGTGATGTGTGTGTGTGTGTGTGTAGGTGCGGGCGGAGGACTCATCAGTAACTTTGAGCAGCTGGTGCGAGGCGTCTGGAAGCCTGAGACCAATGAACTCCTGAAGATGTCCTAGTAAGAACTACATTTAGATTTACTGTGTGAATGTCTAAACCAGGGGTCTCCAAACTCGGTCCTGGAGGGCCGCTGTCCTGCAGAGTTTAGCTCCAACCCCAATTAAGCACACCTGAACCAGCTAATCAGTGTCTAACTAGGGCTTTGGCTGTTTCTCAATACCAAGTACGCAAACTTCTGACTTGCGTCCTTGGTAGTTCAGACTTGCAAGTTCGACTCGGGAGAAGGAACTCCAGAGGACGGGGGGAATCGCCATCAGTCGTCACTTGTGAAGCGTCATCAGTCGCTGCCAAGTCCTGTTCCAATTCAAAGTTCACAAGTAGACAAGTCCAGCTCAGATCCCCGGATGTGTCCTTGATCCGCCCCTTTTATCGAGGATGCATCGAGAGGAGACTTGTGGACTTCAGACAGACCGGTATCCCAGAATGCATCTCGCACCAACAAGCAAACGCGGATGAGAAACCCCTCGTAATTTAAAAATACTGTTAATGCTTCACAAAATGTAGTTTTAAGACTTTTTCAGGCGAGAATGTACTTGTTTAAAGCTCAAATCTGTGGTTTATTTATAAAGAGAGCGCCTTTTTGAAAATGTGATCTGGCGTTTTCGGAGTTGTGAGCTCCAGTGGATCAGCGGCGCTCAGCGGGACCTCTCCCCGCCGAGAGCAGACTTAACACGGCTAGCCCTTCTGACGCCGGCCGCTGGCTCTGATGTCTTCAGATATAATCCGTCTGCTAACGGCCGATCTTTGCTCTCATGAATCTATCATTTGTTCCCTGGCAAATCGTTTTGACTGAGGGCAAAGTGAAGTTTCATAACTTTATAATTTTAGGCTATTAAATACATTAACTGACATTTAACAAAAATAGACTGGATTGTGTTTTATGTCATAATTAATTTTATTACAGTGATAATCACACTTGTCTGAACCACATATTAATGTTTTTTTTATTATAATTTAAACGAAAACAGGCAGGGTTTTTAATATTTAGTTTTGTTAAAAATATACATGCAATAGCCTAACATTGCCTGCACTACATTTGTGTGGCTATAATATGTTTAATATTTTTTTAATGAAAATGAAAAGAGGCAGAGTGGTGTTTTATCATATATTTCGTTTTATTGTAGCCTAAAATATACATCTAAACACTGAATAACACTATCAAGAACGCTGCTGTTCCATTAGCAGAGCCGGACTATTGTCCTCCGTCCTCGGGAGTCAGTTCTCCGGAGTTGAACTTGGCGAGTCTGAATTAACTCCACGGACGTAAGTCAGAAGTTAGCGAAGGCCTACTTGATATAGAGAAACGAATATTTTGGCTACAATAAAATGAAATATGTCATAAAACACCACTGCCTCTTTTCATTATTTTTAACAAAAAAATCTTAAACATATTAGCCACACAAATGTCGTTCAGGCAGCTACACTGATTATCTTATATATTTATAACAAAACGAAGTATAAAACACAACCCTGCCTCTTTTCGTTTAGATTTAAAAAAACAATAGGCCTATATTAAACATTAGCCTAATATGTGGTTTAGGGTGAGCAGATTTCTGAAATGGAAACCGGGGTCATTTCCTCTTTGAGGGGTCAAAATATCACTAAAATCTCATTTGTTATTATCTTTAAATAAAAATCGGGACAATATATTTTTAAATGTTTTTGTTTGTCTATTTGTTGTTGTGGGCTCTCCATATTATTATTAACATTAATAATTATTCTGATTTAGTTTGATTATTAGGATTTTTATGTGGTTTTAATACAATTCAACGCACCCGCAAAAAACAAAAATAAAAACAGTTAATAGTTGCCATGGTAAATAACAAGCAGTTCAAAAAAATATTATAACATGACTTAACAAAAACGCATTACAAAAATAAAACATAAATATGATAAATAAAACTATTTAACAAATATTTTAACATTTTATAATTGTATTTAATATTTAAATTTTCACAAGTTTATACTACTATATAAGTAATACATTTAAAAAATGTTTTATTAGGTTTGTGCTTAAAAATAAATCTTACTATCCTAAATTGGTCTTGTTTTGCATTTTAGGTTTATTTTAAGCAGAAATGATGTGTATTCTGGATGTGTTGCAAGTGATAAAACAATGCCGCCGCCACCCCGTGATGATAATGCCGCTCTGCTCTCGGTTACGTTAGTAGTAGAGGCTCGCGCACAACCAAGTTCAGCTGATCATGCGGGGGTGTTGGGGGGCATGGCATTACTGATCGTTGCGTCCGTTGGTCTGAGATGCATTCTGGGATACCGGTCTGTCTGAAGTCTCCTCTCGATGCATCCTCGATAAAAGGGGCGGATCAAAGACACATCCGGGGATTTGAATTGGAACAGTACTTGGGCAGCGACTGATGACGTTTCACAAGTCCACGAGAACACAAGTACAGACAAGAACGCATATTGAGAAACGGCCTTTGTAAGACACTGATTAGCTGGTCCAGGTGTGTTTATTTGGGTTGGAGCTAAACTCTGCAGGACAGCGGCTCTCCAGGACCGAGTTTGGAGACCCCTGGTCTAAACACTTCTTTGTGTTTGATGATCTCCGTGTGTTTGAACTGGTATTTTAGCACATCTACAGTATGAAGTCAGGTATGAGTGTGAAAATGTAACACACACATTTAAAGATGGGATTCATTTCCAATTCACAAGCTTGAGATATAGAATAAAAGATTGATTTATCAAAATGAGGATGGTCTACTGTACGCCAGACAGATGTGAGCCGTCTCATCAGGGGAAGTCCCTGCATTTCTCTGTTAATTAATAACGCAGTGTTTTGCATTATTGATGTGGCGTTTGTCTACACACACTCGAGCGCTGAGATCTCTCCAGTGCCATCTGAAGCCTCTCACACATTGTGCATTTCATGTCCAGAGTCTCTTTCTTTCAGAATAATAGCGTTTGGTCCCAGAATGCCGCAGGTAGAATAATTGGCTTCTGTATTGATTTCCTCTCGTCTTCAGCTGACACTTGTTGTCATGGTTTTTGTGCGAGTGGCATTTGAAAAGGTTTGTGTGGAAGAACGCGGGCGAGTAAGCATCTCTCTCTCTCTCGGCTGTCAGCCGCTGGGAAGACCAGCTCTGATTTATCAGTCGGACAGGAGACCAGAGGGATTCACTGGATTTATGCTCAGAATAAAACACTAATCTTATTTTGATCAGGGATAGATCGACGTGCAGAGTCAGTTATGGTACATGAAACATAATATCATTTATTATTTTTATATATATATATATATATGGCCACTGCTGTAGTTGCAGTTATATGTAAGACCCACTGAACTCCTCGGCCTGCCTTTGACCTTTTGTGTGTGTGTGTGTGTGTGTGTGTGTGTGTGTGTGTGTGCAGCCCGACCAAGGTCACCCTGCTGGGATCGGTTCTGTTCTCGCTCCAGCAGTGCGGGTTCCTCCCGATGCAAACGCACCACCTGATCTTCATCTACACGCTCTTCATCGTCACCAATAAGGTTTGTTGTGTGAAATAAAACACTCCTGAAATACATGAATATAACACATCAATAACAGTTTTGAGTTTAACCACTAACTCTCACCCCCCTTTTTGAGAATACGCATGAAAATGCACTCCAATCCAAACTTAAAGGGCTGTAATTCAAGAATATCGACCTAAGTTTGGTCTTGTTCTAAAGAAGACACTCGGCTGATTATTGCTGAAGTGAAAGCATGTCAAAATATGAAAGTTATGGAAGTCTAAATTTACTTTAAATAAAATATATTTGATATTTTATATAAAATATATATTTTACAAAATTGTTTTAATCAAAAATCACTATAAGATCAAAGCCGTATGTCTAACCAAGTTGTGTTCCAAATGTGAAGTTATATCACAAATGTAAGTCCCCATGAGATTTAGTTTAGGCGCTGTACCAAAAACAGCCACAAGGGCGTCATCCACTTTCAATTCATTGTTTATTGATGCAGTTTCCTGTAGATTTCAGTCCAAATGTCACTTCCATCACAAAACAGTCCCCAAATATGGACCCTTGAGACTCAGAGCTTTCTGACGATATGCCTTTTGTCAAGATTAGAGAAGATTTTGATTATAAAGTAGTTCAAATTAATGTTGTAATACGAAACATGACGCCGCCCACTAGGGGGAGGAGCCCGCTAGAATCATTTAAAGTACCGTTTCCATGGTAACACAACATCCAATTTCAAAACGGTTTCCACAGGAGGAATTTTGAGCTCGTAAGCTTTCGAATGATCCCTAATTTATGATCATTACTCAAATATATGATACGAAAAATAGGCGGCCAAAAAAAGAGCGCCCGGCCGGACGGTGGCAGTTAAGAGGTTAAACAATCTGTATTATTCCATGCTTTTGACTAGTAGTGTACATTTGTCAAAATAATAATAAACTTTATTTAGCAGATTTACGTAATGAAACTAGTACTCTCAAGTCGATTAATCACATTTCATAACACACACACACACACACACACATATATAATATACACAGTCAAGCATAACATTATGATATTGTGTTGGTCCCCATGGACTTCCCTAGACCCCTGAAGGTGTGCTGTGGTGTCTCACCAAGATATTAGCAGCAGATCCTTTAATGCTGCGTTCACACCGAACGCGAATAGAGCGTCAAAATTGAACATTTTGAATCCATTTGCAAATGGATATAAATCGAGCGTTTGAAGCGAAATAGACGCGCGTTCAAGGCGCTCCAGGAGAAATGTGTCATAAAACACCTCTCTGCCTCTTTTCATTTTCATTATAAATATTAGGGCTGTGCGATATTGAAGAAAAATGCGATATCCTTGTTAAATAATGCGATATTCGATGTGTGTAAAATCTATTTCTTTCCCCAGTTGATATCTTTCACTTAAAGCATAACCGACTGTGTTTACATGAATACTCATCAAGGCAGCCATTTTGACACAACTGTGTGTGTATTTGACAGTTCGAGTGTGTAACAATACACGGAAAAAAGAACGGCTTGTGCGCACGTTTCGGTGTGTGTGTGTGTGTGTAAGACAGCGCGAGACTGCAAGGAGTTGTTTTTCGCAAGCTATTGCATTTAATAACTCTTTTTAACGTCATGCGAGTCACATAAGTATCAGTCGTGTGCTCAGTCTGTTCTCTGCTGTATGCGTCAACCTAAAACATATAATTTTCACAATGTTGAAGTAGCCTATTAATATCATTCAGATATCGCGTGCCTATATGTATATTACGATATGTACATTTGCGATATTTTGATAATTTCGATATATTTCGCAGCCCTAATAAATATATACACTCACCTAAAGGATTATTAGGAACACCTGTTCAATTTCTCATTAATGCAATGATCTAATCAACCAATCACATGGCAGTTGCTTCAATGCATTTAGGGGTGTGGTCCTGGTCAAGACAATCTCCTGAACTCCAAACGGAATGTCGGAATGGGAAAGAAAGGGGATTTAAGCAATTTTGAGCGTGGCATGGTTGTTGGTGCCAGACGGGCCGGTCTGAGTATTTCACAATCTGCTCAGTTACTGGGATTTTCACACACAACCATTTCTAGGGTTTACAAAGAATGCTGTGAGAAGCATGTGTAAATCGCTTTTGTGAGTAGGACTATTTCTTCCGCGTCTCATCCAACGGCTCTTTTGCTAGTTCCGAAACGTCATTTTAAAGCTAGTTGTGGAGGCTTGAGCCACTGATAGCAGACTAATGCAGTTATTAATGCAGCGAGTTATGAGAGAGACTTTCAACTTGACTTTTGTGTGCGTGAGAGAGAGGGAGAACGAGAGTAATGTGTGTTTCTTACATAATTAACAGTGTTGTGGGAAACGCAGTAAAAGTAACTTGAGTTACATAATATTACTTTTTCAAGTAACTAGTAAAATAACGCATTACTTTTCAAATTTACAACAGAATATTTTAGAGTTACTTTTTCACATTCGTTTGACTGACAGCTCTCCTGCCCTCATGTTGAGAGCTGGTGCAGAGGCGTGTGTGTGAACACGAGGGTTATTGTAGTTCTAGACTAAATGTGAGCATTTATTCATCTCACTTGCACAGTAAAGATTCAGTGCTCCTCAAAATGAATAAAATCAGAGTACTACGCAAACCTCAAATATATAAATGTTAAATAAAATGACTATTGTTATGCATTTAATCTACCTTTATTGACTAATGTCTTGCTGCTGACCTTTGATGATTCAGTTAAACCGTGAGCAAATATTACTAGATTTTTTGTTTTTATTGGTAAAACTTTTTTCTCCTGCGTCCTATTCCTCCATTATCCAGAATGGCAGCACATCTTTACCTCAGCCTGGGGCTTATTTCAATTTTGGTATGAAGAGATCTTTACATTTGCACAAAAATAGAACTTTTTTTGCTATTAAAAAACAAAACAAAAAAACAAGCCCAGCTCAGGTGAGAAAAAGTACCGCAACGCATTACTTTTCTTAAAAAGTAACTCAATTAGTTACTTTTTAAGGGAGTAACGCAATATTGTAATGCATTACTTTTAAAAGTAACTTTCCCCAACACGGTTTACAACACACACACAAAAAAATCCGGACAAGCTCGTGAACAGGCTTAATGTCAATGAGAAAAAAAAGTGCCTGGTAAAAAGTCATGCATTTCAGTGAATTTCAGGCCCTGGCTGTGATTAACGGCGAGCCGCACGAGGGCTGGTGAGTGATTGGCATGCCGTGTTTTAATTGAGTTTAACGAACGACCTGAAGTGAATCCTCTCCTGCCCTTCACCAGTGATCCGCTGCTGCCGTCGTGACGCTCTTACACGCTTTTTGCATCATTTTCATGTAATTTCATCATTCTGCTTTCTTCAGTTCTTCAGCGCGAGAGACTGGCGGCAGATCTTGAGCTCTTGTGTCAGATGTGTGTGTGTGTCTGCAGATTAGAAACAGATGAGCTTGTGTGGTGTCGGTGTTCATGTGCGTCTCTGTCGTTTCAGATGCGGATGATGTTGACGACAGGTTCGTCTTCCTATCCGTTCTCAGAGCTGGAGTCTGTCCTGTACAAGACTCTGTTTTTTCGACCTCTGACCTTTTCACCCCTGGCGGACTCGACCCAGGGGTCGGATCAGACCTGTGCTCGCCCTGACACGGACCAAAGAAACCCGGAAGAGGCCAAAAAGAAAGACTGAGACGGTTCTCCTGTAGCCCAAGAGACTTTTCTACACCATTCCTGCTGATGATGTTTTAAACGCACATGCTCTTTTTATCTGAGTATATCTTGTATATATTTGCTATTCTGATTGACAGATGATTCTACTCTTTTTCTATCCTGCACTGGCAATGATGATAATATATTTTATATAATTTATAATGCATTTATGAATGCAAAGGGGAATGCTGTTTTACTGTACGGTGTGAATGCAGATATAATATAAATCACTGGCTCTTGACTCGTCTGTCTTCAGTTTGTTGTCTGTCTGAAAAACATCACCATTCCTGCGCTGGTCGAGCTGATGCTCTTTTATCAGTCCAGCTCTAGTGTACAGCAATAGTGTGTGTTTTCAGCAAAACCAAACAAAATGGGATAACTTGTATAGTCCCATTCTTCATCCGTAGGGTTTAATATGGAGTCGCTCTAACAGCTTCAGCTCTTCTCTCCTCAAGGTTTAGGAGTGTGTTTATGGGGATTCTTCTAGAAGCGCATTTGTGATGTTGGACGAGAAGGCCTGGCTCTCAGTCTCCGCTCTAAGTCATCCCAAAGGTGTTCTATCGGGTTGAGGTCAGGACTCGAGTTCCTCCACACCAAACTCGCTCATCTGTGTCTTTATGGAGCGATGCTTTGAGCACTGGAGCGCAGTCATGCTGGGACAGGAAGGGGCCGTCCCCAAACTGTTCCCACAAAGTTGGGAGCATGAAATTGTCCAAAATGTCTTGGTGACGCGTTAAGAGTTCCTTTCACTGGAACTAACCCCTGAAAAACAACCCCACCCCATAATTCCCCTTCCACCAAATTTTACACTTGGCACAATACAGTCAGGCAAGTCCCGTTCTCCTGGCAACCGCCAAACCCAGACCAGGGTTTTTCCTACATTTTTTTTTTACTTCTCTGCCTGAAAACAGAGGCTTAAACAGAGGCTTAAACAATACTTCCCTGCCTGAAAACAGAGGCTTAAACAATACTTCCCTGCCTGAAAACAGAGGCTTAAACAATACTTCCCTGCCTGAAAACAGAGGCTTAAACAATACTTCCCTGCCTGAAAACAGAGGCTTAAACAATACTTCCCTGCCTGAAAACAGAGGCTTAAACAATACTTCCCTGCCTGAAAACAGAGGCTTAAACAATACTTCCCTGCCTGAAAACAGAGGCTTAAACAATACTTCCCTGCCTGAAAACAGAGGCTTAAACAAGACTTCCCTGCCTGAAAACAGAGGCTTAAACAAGACTTCCCTGCCTGAAAACAGAGGCTTGAACAATACTTCCCTGGCTGAAAACAGAGGCTTAAACAATACTTCCCTGCCTGAAAACAGAGGCTTAAACAATACTTCCCTGCCTGAAAAAAGAGGCTTAAACAATACTTCCCTGCCTGAAAACAGAGGCTTAAACAATACTTCCCTGCCTGAAAAAAGAGGCTTAAACAATACTTCCCTGCCTGAAAACAGAGGCTTAAACAATACTTCCCTGCCTGAAAACAGAGGCTTAAACAATACTTCCCTGCCTGAAAACAGAGGCTTAAACAATACTTCCCTGCCTGAAAACAGAGGCTTAAACAATACTTCCCTGCCGAAACAGAGGCTTAAACAATACTTCCCTGCCTGAAAACAGAGACTTAAACAATACTTCCCTGCCGAAACAGAGGCTTAAACAATACTTCCCTGCCTGAAAACAGAGACTTAAACAATACTTCCCTGCCTGAAAACAGAGGCATAAACAATACTTCTCGGCCGCTAAAACAATTGTTCCAGCCTTATTTGATCAGTTATTGTGATTTATGAGTGATTGTGACTGAGTGACAGAGAGAACGAGCAGAGCCCTCTCCCGCACGCACTCTCGCTGTCTTCAAAATAAGCACTGTCTTAGCTTTCTAATATTTTAACACATATTACGTTAATTAAAATCAAAAGGTCGGAAGACCGGATTCATGTTGCACGTTGCGCATTCGGACATTTCTCTTCCTTGAATTACCGCTGAGTGTGAATTGCGCTCAAAAAACGTTGACTCTTCTCTGACCAGCTGACATAAACCATACTTTCAATAAACGAGAAACAAATTATATCCAGTTATGAAGTGTTTTCTGTGTGTTGACAAATCTTTTGCGATTTTTCTAACAGACGGGATTCGCACACAATGCATCTGCTATTGTCCGATTCGCAACCTAATGACTCCTTTGAACCGAATCATTTTAACGACTGGTTAGAACAACTGATCTGTCCAACACTGAGCTCACGGATCAGGATAATCATTTACTCAGAACACAAGTGTGCTCACCCACTTTAGCAAGAGTGGAGAGTAAGAATGAGTTTTAATTATTTTCAGCTTATTAATGTGGACAATATGTAGTCAAATAAATAGCCTACAATCATTTAGACTGGAGTGAGGGGAAACCAGAACAAAGTTATTAGCTAGTTGATAATTTTATGGAATTGTATATGGCAGAAAATTAGGCTGTTTGTTCATTTTTTAATACTAGATTTTAATATACCTTTGAATTTATTATACATTTATTGTAAGTATTGCACTTGCAGATCACGTGGGTTGGGTACTTTTTACTGTGTGAGTGTGTGTGTATGACCATGTCTGTCAGCCACCACCGAAGACCATTTTTGACCCAGGAAAAACCCTGCCAGCATTAAGAGTTCCTTTCACTGAAAAACAACCCCACCCCATAATCCCCCCCTCCACCAAACTTTACACTTGGCAGAATGCAATCAGGCAAGTCCCGTTGTAATATTATGGGAACGTTACTTTTGAATGTTTTCTGAAACGATCCGAAACGTCGAGTTGGAACAAACCAAAAAGATTCCCAATCCACCGGCAGAGCGATGTGTGAGGAATCTCCAGCTCATTATTGTGTGTTGTGCAGAAATTGGATTGGTGTTTTACTGTAGCCGTATGATTTCTGTAATGGAATATGACTCTATGGAATATGTATTCCAGACTTTCATAATCAGGCTTTAGGTTTGTTAATGAGCGATCAGCAGCACATAATCTCATTTACGGGTGTGAAGGAGCAATCAACATCATAATTATTCCTGCCTAATATCATCAATGATTTCCAAATGGCCCGCGGCGGGAATTAACTCTGCCAAGAATGAGCGCACGTTGCTGTTGCCGTGCCAACGACAGCCTTCTGACGGAGAGAGCGGGAAATTTCCTTCTGCTGTCCTTCGTGATGTCATCATGATCCTGAGGACCGGCTCAGTCAGAGCGTTCTTCCGTTTGTTTTTCAGCATAAGCGTCTTTTCCCGTTTCGCTTCCAGAGGTGGATATATTAATATATATATATTTACATTTATGCATTTGGCAGATGCTTTTATCCAAAGTGACTTACAGTGCCCTTATTACAGGGACAATCCCCCTGGAGCAACATGGAGTAAAGTGCCTTGCTCAAGGACACACTGGTGGAGACCACTGGGATCGAACCAGCAACCTTCTGCATATCAGTTCCATGGTTTAACCCACTGGACCACCATCTCACATGAGTAGCCCAAATCTGTACTCAAGTAAAAGTACAAGTACTTACAGAAATATTTACTCAAGTAAAAGTAAAAATCGTAATATTTACTTGAATAAGAGTAAAAAAGTATTCGATGAAAAAACTACTCTGAAGTAGTTAGTTACTACTTTTGATCTGATTGATAAGAAGCGAAAACCCTGAATTTCAGGCTACTTGGAGAGCTTTCACACACCTCTCGGTAACACAATAAGGTTGTATTAGTTAACATGAACAACACCTCTGTTCAGCATTAGTTCATCTTTGTTAACGTTAGTTAATAAAAATCAAGCCTTTCATGGTTTAGTCATGTTAGTTCACAGTGCATTAACTAATGTTAACAAGATTTTAATAATGCATTAGTCCCTCTGTGATGGGACCACAAGCCGTCGTTCCTTTGCTGAGCGAAGGCTTCTGGTGGGGGTGTGGATTTGTAGAATAGAGTCAAAGTAAGCCGGAGCTGAGCGCGTGGAGGCTCTGTATGCAAGCGTCAGCGCCTTAAACTTGATGCGAGCAGCGAGTGGTAGCCAGTGCAGGGAGATGAAGAGAGGTGTGGGTCCTTTTGGGCTCGTTGAAGACAAGACGTGCTGCTGCATTCTGGATCATTCGAAGTGATTGGATCGCACAAGAGGGGAGTCCAACCAGAAGCGCATTGCAGTAGTCAAGTCTAGAAATAACCAGGCCCTGGACAAGAAGCTGTGTTGCGTGCTCTGTTAGGAACGGTCTGATCTTCCTGATGTTGTGGAGCGCAAACCGGCATGAGCGAGCTGTCTTAGAGATGTGTTCTCTGAAGGACAGCTGGTCATCAAATGTTACTCCAAGATTTCTGACTGACTTTGATGGGGAAATCAAGGATGTACCTAACTGGATGGTGAAGTCATGTTGTATGGTGGGACTGGCGGGGAAGATGAGAAACTCAGTCTTTGCCAGGTTGAGCTGCAGGTGATGTTTCCTCATCCATGCAGAGATGTCAGCCAGACAGCTGGAGATTCGTGCAGCTACTGTGGGGTCGTCTGGGTGAAATGAAAGGTAGAGCTGAGTGTCATCAGCATAGCAGTGGTATGAGAAGCCATGTGCCTGAATGATGGGTCCCAATGAAGTAGTGTAGATGGAGAAGAGGAGAGGACCAAGCGCTGAGCCCTGGGGGACCCCAGTGGTCAGTCGATGTGCTTGGGATTCCTCACCTCCCCAGGCAACCTTGAAAGACCTACCTGTGAGATAGGACTCAAACCAAAGGAGTGGAGTCCCTGTGATGCCCAGTGATGAGAGGGTGGACAGAAGAATCTGATGATTGACCGTGTCAAAGGCCGCAGATAGATCGAGCAGGACGAGGACTGATGATTTGGAGTCAGCTTTAGCTATCCGCAGGGCTTCAGTGACCGACAGTAGTGCAGTCTCTGTGGAGTAGCCCCTTTTGAAACCTGATTGGTTGATGTCCAGCTGATTATTCTGTGATAGGAAGGATGAAACCTGGTTGAAAACAACTCGTTCAATAGTTTTTGCTATGAATGGTAGTAGAGAAACAGGTCTGTAGTTATCTATGAGTGATGAGTTTAATGTGGGTTTCTTAAGCAGTGGAGATACCCGAGCCTGCTTGAATGTGGTAGGGAAGATGCCGGTGCAGAGAGATGTGTAGATGATGTGTGTGAGTGCTGGTAGGATTGTAGGAGAGATGTGTTGATGATGTGTGTGAGTGCTGGTAGGATTGTAGGAGAGATGGCTTGAAGAAGGTGTGAGGGAATGGGATCAAGAGGACATGTCGTAGGATGGCTAGAGAGGAGAAGTTCAGATACTTCTGTCTCAGTGAGTGTAGAAAATGAGAAGAGAGGATGTTTGGTTGTGGATGTGGCTGAACTAAAGTCCACTGAAGAACCTCTGAAGAACCGCTGAAGAACCTCTGAAGAACCTCTGAAGAACCGCTGAAGAACCTCTGAAGAACCTCTGAAGAACCACTGAAGAACCTCTGAAGAACCGCTGAAGAACCTCTGAAGAACCGCTGAAGAACCTCTGAAGAACCTCTGAAGAACCGCTGAAGAACCGCTGAAGAACCTCTGAAGAACCGCTGAAGAACCGCTGAAGAACTGCTGAAGAACCACTGAAGCACCAAAATTGGTGTTATATAGCACTAAAAAAGGTTCTCCTATGATTACGAGCCAAGAACCATTTTTGGTGCCATATAGAACCTTTTCTTTTTAGAGTGTAGGAGAAACAACACTGTTCTAGCAAGTACCACTTTAAGCCGTGTAACACAACTGCAGAATAAGTTCAAAACACGTACATGCGCGCTCGTGCGAACTGCTTCACTCGCCGTTCGCTTCCCCTTCAATTTGTTTCGTTTTGTGAAGAAAAAGAAATGTTAATGTGCAGATGTGAACGTTTGTTCGTGGACGTGTGTTTGGAGGATTCAAACGATTATGCTTGCACGAGCGCATAT
>CM042255.1:51920936-51925936 GCA_023566225.1 Romanogobio albipinnatus | reverse complement strand
CGTTCATCTATCCATCCATCCATCCATCTGTCTATCGTTCCATCCATCTATCATTCTGTCAATCCATCCATCTGTCTATTGTTCCATCCATCCCTCTGTCTATCGTTCTGTCCATCCATCCGTCTGTCCATCTATCATTCTGTCAATCCATCCATCTGTCTATCATTCCATCCATCCATCCATCCATCCATCCATCTATCATTTTGTCAATCAATCTGTCTATGGTTCCATCCATCCATCCATCTATCATTCTGTTAATCCATGCATCTGTATATCGTTCCATCCATCCATCCATCCATCCAGCCTTTGCCACTCAATCCGCTCTCAAAATCTTGGCCCTGACTGAGACCTGGGTCCGCCCAGAAGACTCAGCAACACCCGCTGCTCTTTCTACTAACTTCTCTTTCTCCCACACCCCACGCCAGACTGGGAGGGGTGGTGGCACTGGTCTTCTCATTTATAACAACTGGAAATACTCAACTCACACATCTCTTTGCAATAACAACACATTTGAACACCACGCTATAACGCTTACGACTCCCGTTAAACTCCATATTGTAGTCATTTACCGCCCCCCTGGTCCATTGACCACCTTTGTTCATGAGCTAGACGTTCTGCTGTCCTCATTTCCAGAGGATGGCAGCCCACTCATAGTCCTTGGCGACTTCAACATTCATCTGGACAAATCTTATGCTTCAGATTTCCACTCCCTCCTTGCATCATTCGATCTCAATCGCCTCATCACTTCACATACCCACAAATCTGGTAACCATCTGGACCTCATTTACACACGCAACTGCTCTACAGACAATATTTTGGTCAAACCCCTACACATCTCAGATCATTTCTTCATCACATTCAACCTTCAACTCACTACTCATGCACCACCAGTTCCTCCACCTGTTACCTTCAGGCGAAACCTAAGCTCACTTTCTCCTTCTCATCTCTCCTCTGCTGTCTCATCTTCTCTTCCCTCATCCTCACAATTATCCTCTATGGATGTCAACACTGCAACTGACACTTTATGCTCCACTTTAACTTCTTGTCTAGACAGTATTTGCCCTCTTTCTTTTAGGCCAGCACGAGCCACTCCCTCTAACCCCTGGTTATCTGATGTTATTCGTGAACACTGGACGATACTCAGGGCAGCAGAGAGAACATGGCGTAAATCTAACCACCCATCCGATCTGGGTAAGTATCAGTCCCTGCTCTCATCCTTCAGATGAAGTACATGCAGCTAAATCTTCTTATTTCCAAAACAAGATCAACAACACCTCAAACTCACGCACACTGTTCAGAACATTTAACTCTCTCCTCTGCCCTCCCCCACCACCTCCCACCACCTCCCTATCTCCAGACGATTTTGCCCAATTCTTCACAAACAAAACAACAACCATCAGCAGTCAGTTCTCACCCACACGCACTGTGGACTTCAGTTCAGCCACATCCACAACCAAACACCCTCTCTTCTCATTTTCTACACTCACTGAGACAGAAGTATCTAAACTTCTCCTCTCTAGCCATCCTACAACATGTCCTCTTGATCCCATTCCCTCACACCTCCTTCAAGCCATCACTCCTACACTCCTACCAGCACTCACACACATCATCAACACATCTCTCCTACACTCCTACCAGCACTCACACACATCATCAACACATCTCTCCTACAATCCTACCAGCACTCACACACATCATCAACACATCTCTCTGCACCGGCATCTTCCCTACCACATTCAAGCAGGCTCGGGTAACTCCACTGCTTAAGAAACCCACACTAAACTCATCACTCATAGATAACTACAGACCTGTCTCTCTCCTACCATTCATAGCAAAAACTATTGAACGAGTTGTTTTCAACCAGGTTTCATCCTTCCTATCACAGAATAATCAGCTGGACATCAACCAATCAGGTTTCAAAAGGGGCCACTCCACAGAGACTGCACATCAGTGTGATGCAGCGTTCCTGTGGGATCCAGAAGCCTGCAAATCCAGTCTCCACCTGCGTCTTGTTTACAAACGAATCCGCGGTTAAATGAAGGGAACAAACACACAATATCCTACGCACGTGAGCTGGAACCGCATGTTTATCGCTCGTTAGCGCGACCCGTTTAGCTCCATAAATCGGTGGGCGGGGCTTGAGGCGGTGCTTCTGCATTCTATGACGTCAGTGGTCGACATATTCTGAGATCTCTCGTTTTCTGGCCCTGGTGTCAATAAAAGCTTTTCTTTGACTAACAAGGATGTTTTTAGCTCTGAAACTTACAGGATATTCTTATATCACCATGAACTTTTATATATCAAAGACTCAAAGGAAAGTTGTTTTCTCAATTCATCACCCCTTTAAGAGTAGGGAAGCCCCGGCCATGACTGTTGATGATTGGTCCTTTAGCATAGACACGCCCCTGAGTGAGAAGCACAGACGCCCTTTCTGTTTACTCGCTGTATTACAATGTGTGCGCCACAAACATCACTAATGTCCCGATGAAGCAGCGAACACACGAGTCTCAGAGAGGCATCAGAGCCACTGAGGACACCGTGGGTGAAGTTCATAATGAAGGAAATGTGGTCAGTAACGCTAGATTTGCCGAAACGTTGTTTCTGAAGGACGGGTCAATACCAACGCTTCATATCCAGAACAAGTGAGGATGGCACTTCATATTCTGTGAATGTGTGCACATGTACTTTCTGAATGAGCTGAACGCTGTACGGCTAATCTGGCTAGCGTTAGCATCGTCTCTGACTGTATTCACAGAGACTGTGTCGCTAGTTTTATCCCGTCTGCGTGATTCATACACACACATTTATTATGCGTTGTATAGTTGGGTGACGGATGTGTTACGCTCACACACGAACACAGACACAACCATAGATGAACATGACGGCACATGCTAGTCGATGAGTTGAATCAGCTCCACAACAGCTAGCGCTACATAAATGATCCACTGAGCGTTCAGTGTGAAAGTGTGGAGCTCTTCCTGAGTCTCCGGCTCAAACATGTACGGCTGCTCACAACTGTGTGTGTCTGTCTGTGTGTGTGTGTGTGTGTGTGTGTGTGTCTGTCTGTGTGTCTGCATGTCTGTCTCCTCTGTGTGTATGTGTGTCTGTCTGCATGTCTGTCTGTCTGTCTGTGTGTGTGTGTGTGTGTCTGTGTGTGTGTCTGCGTGTGTGTGTGTGTGTGTCTGTCTGTCTGTCTGTGTGTGTCTGTGTGTGTGTGTGTGTCTGTCTGTCTGTGTGTGTGTCTGTGTGTGTGTGTGTCTGCATGTCTGTCTGTCTGTGTGTCTGTGTGTGTGTGTGTGTCTGTCTGTGTGTGTGTGTGTGTGTGTGTCTGTCTGTGTGTGTGTCTGTGTGTGTGTGTGTGTCTGTCTGTGTGTGTGTGTCTGTGTGTGTGTGTGTGTGTGTGTGTGTGTGTGTCTGCATGTCTGTCTGTCTGTGTGTGTGTCGGTGTGTGTGTCTGTCTGTCTGTGTGTGTGTGTGTGTGTGTGTGTGTGTCTGCATGTCTGTCTGTCTGTGTGTCTGTGTGTGTGTGTGTGTCTGTCTGTGTGTGTGTCTGTGTGTGTGTGTGTGTGTGTGTCTTTCTGTGTGTGTGTGTGTGTGTGTGTGTGTGTCTGCATGTCTGTCTGTCTGTGTGTGTGTCTGTGTGTGTGTCGGTGTGTCTGCATGTCTGTCTGTCAGCATGTCTGTCTGTGTGTGTGTCTGCATGTCTGTCTGTGTGTGTGTCTGTGTGTCTGTGTGTGTGTCTGTGTGTGTGTCTGCATGTCTGTCTGTCTGTGTGTCTGCATGTCTGTCTGTGTGTGTGTCTGCATGTCTGTCTGTGTGTGTGTCTGTGTGTGTGTCTGTGTGTGTGTCTGCATGTCTGTCTGTCTGTGTGTCTGCATGTCTGTCTGTGTGTGTGTCTGTGTGTCTCTGTGTGTGTCTGTCTGTGTGTGTGTCTGTCTGTGTGTGTGTGTGTGTGTGTGTGTGTGTCTGTGTGTCTGCATGTCTGTCTGTCTGTGTGTCTGTGTGTGTGTGTCTGTGTGTCTGTCTGTGTGTCTGCATGTCTGTCTGTCTGTGTGTGTGTCTGTGTGTGTGTGTGTGTGTGTGTGTGTGTCTGTCTGCATGTCTGTCTGTCTGTGTGTGTGTGTGTCTGTGTGTGTGTCTGTGTGTCTGCATGTCTGTCTGTCTGTGTGTGTGTCTGTGTGTGTGTGTGTGTGTGTGTCTGTCTGTGTGTCTGTCTGTGTGTCTGCATGTCTGTCTGTGTGTCTGTGTGTGTGTCTGCATGTCTGTCTGTCTGTCTGTCTGTGTGTCTGTGTGTGTGTCTGTCTGTCTGTGTGTCTGTCTGTGTGTGTCTGTCTGTCTGTGTGTCTGTCTGTGTCTGTCTGTCTGTCTGTGTGTCTGTCTGTGTGTCTGTCTGTGTGTCTGCATGTCTGTCTGTCTGTGTGTCTGTCTGTGTGTCTGTGTGTGTGTCTGTCTGTGTGTGTGTGTGTGTCTGTCTGTGTGTCTGTCTGTGTGTCTGCATGTCTGTCTGTCTGTGTGTCTGTGTGTCTGTCTGTATGTCTGCATGTCTGTCTGTCTGTGTGTCTGTGTCTGTGTGTCTGTCTGTGTGTCTGCATGTCTGTCTGTCTGTGTGTCTGTCTGTGTGTGTGTCTGTGTGTGTGTGTGTGTGTGTGTGTGTCTGTCTGCATGTCTGTCTGTGTCTGTGTTTGTGTCTGTGTGTCTGCATGTCTGTCTGTCTGTGTGTGTGTCTGTGTGTGTGTGTGTGTCTGCATGTCTGTCTGTCTGTGTGTGTGTCTGTGTGTGTGTGTGTGTGTGTGTGTGTGTGTGTGTCTGTGTGTCTGTCTGTGTGTCTGTCATGAAATATGTATGGCTGCTGATTTCTGACATTAGTCTGAGTGAGATTGGCCTGTTTAGTTGTTGATGGAGTATCTGAAGCTCCACCCTCTTCTGGAAAGGGGGCGGGGAGCAGCAGCTCATTTGCATTTAAAGGGACACACACAACAGCGGCATGTTTTTGCTCCCAC
>CM042255.1:51853436-51915936 GCA_023566225.1 Romanogobio albipinnatus | reverse complement strand
AAAATTAACTATAGTGAGTGAGGGCGGGGCAAAGAGACGCTGTTCAGCCAATCAAGACCAGAGGCGGGCATTATGCAAATTACCTACAGTGAGTGAGGGCGGGGCAAAGAGACGCTGTTCAGCCAATCAAGACCAGAGGCGGGCATTATGCAAATTACCTACAGTGAGTGAGGGCGGGGCAAAGAGACACTGTTCAGCCAATCAGGACCAGAGCAAATGCAAAACATTATGCATTATGCAAATTAACTACAGTGAGTGAAGGCGGGGCAAAGAGACGCTGTTCAGCTAATCAGGATCAGAGGCGGGCATTATGCAAATTAACTACAGTGAGTGAGGGCGGGGCAAAGAGACGCTGTTCAGCTAATCAGGACCAGAGGCGGGCATTATGCAAATTAACTACAGTGAGTGAGGGCGGGGCAAAGAGACGCTGTTCAGCCAATCAAGAACAGAGGTGGACATTATGCAAATTAACTACAGTGAGTGAGGGCGGGGCAAAGAGACGCTGTTCAGCCAATCAAGAACAGAGGTGGACATTATGCAAATTAACTACAGTGTGTGAGGGCGGGGCAAAGAGACGCTGTTCAGCCAATCAGGACCAGAGGCGGACATTATGCAAATTAACTACAGTGAGTGAGGGCGGGGCAAAGAGAAGCTGCTCAGCCAATCAGGACCAGAGGCGGACATTATGCAAATTAACTACAGTGAGTGAGGGCGGGGCAAAGAGACGCTGTTCAGCCAATCAAGAACAGAGGTGGACATTATGCAAATTAACTACAGTGAGTGAGGGCGGGGCAAAGAGACGCTGTTCAGCCAATCAAGAACAGAGGCGGACATTATGCAAATTAACTACAGTGAGTGAGGGCGGGGCAAAGAGACGCTGTTCAGCCAATCAGGACCAGAGGCGGACATTATGCAAATTAACTACAGTGAGTGAGGGCGGGGCAAAGAGACGCTGTTCAGCCAATCAAGAACAGAGGCGGACATTATGCAAATTAACTACAGTGAGTGAGGGCGGGGCAAAGAGACGCTGTTCAGCCAATCAAGAACAGAGGTGGACATTATGCAAATTAACTACAGTGAGTGAGGGCGGGGCAAAGAGACGCTGTTCAGCCAATCAGGACCAGAGGCGGGCATTATGCAAATTAACTACAGTGAGTGAGGGCGGGGCAAAGAGACGCTGTTCAGCCAATCAGGACCAGAGGCGGGCATTATGCAAATTAACTACAGTGAGTGAAGGCGGGGCAAAGAGACGCTGTTCAGCCAATCAAGAACAGAGGTGGACATTATGCAAATTAACTACAGTGAGTGAGGGCGGGGCAAAGAGACGCTGTTCAGCCAATCAGGACCAGAGGTGGGCATTATGCAAATTAACTACAGTGAGTGAGGGCGGGGCAAAGAGACACTGTTCAGCCAATCAAGACCAGAGGCGGACATTTATCTGCCCTTTGACCTTTGAAAACGTGCAGAAGATAACTGATGAAAGGTCATGTACAAAATAACCTTTTTTTCCTTTTTATTTAAGGTTATTTTCCCAACCCTCATTGTCAGATGTTTATTCTTGTTTTAAGCATAAACTCACTTCATTCTGAAGCATCAAACATGACTTCATATCTTCAGAATATAATGTGTTTGTGCTGGAAAGCGAGACATCATTATTTGCAGTGATAGTGTTCTGGTGAAGAGCACTAATGATTCATCCACAGTATCTGGACGTCTGCTCATCATCATATTTCACGCTCTTCCAGAACAATCTCATCCTCCGAACACGGGGAAAGAAAGCTGCATTCCGCCGGGAGCAACACGGATGCGTCGCTACAAAGGAAATATCATAGCTCTTTCCCATCGGCATCTGCGTTCTGCGGCCTAGAGCCGCTCTGAATGATCGCCGTGTCTGTTTTTGACAGGTCGGAGATAAGAAAGTGCCCTCAGGTATTAGATGTCATTCCTTTTCGGCGGGAAAAAGCAGTTCTAGCCGCTCTGCCTGTGAATAGAGTATCTCGGCACAACAAAGCTTTCTGTTCTCATTAAGTCTGAGGAAAGAGCCGAGCACAATAACGGAGACACGCGTGTAATCCCCGGCTCAATCGCACACCGCCACGGAATTTCAATTGTCCTTAAGTTCACTATGAAGGGCGCACACACGCCGGATCTCGACTGCGTTCGGAGATCATGATTGACGCATGACCTGACAGGTCAGAAGCTAATGGGTCCTGAGTTTTAGGGTAGTACAAATATGAGACTCAGTGTGTTCTCTTTGTTTGGGGAACCCTTGCTGTGTGTGTAGGGGGCGCACTGGGTTCAGTGCAGCCCGTCCGTCTCCCTGAAGAGCAGGAAGCGTCCTCCTCATGTTCTGGTCCAAGGCTGCGCTGGTGAAATCCATTTAGTTTCTGCTTTGAGAAGCTGTCGTGAGTCAGCGCTTTCCCTCAGGATGAATCATTCATCACGGCCTTCTCCCGCGAAAGAGGTCGATCAGATTCTAATGGCAAACCCTTTGCTGACAGAATGACTGTGTGTGTGTGTGTGTGTGATTGAGGGACAGAAGCTGGAAGAACAGGAAGTGTGTATGAAGCCTGAAAGCTGGATGGAAGATAAGAACACCAAAGGAAGAGGAGGAAGCGCAGACGTCCTTGAGCTGAAGGTTCTGCGTGTCGTTCCTCCAGGATGTGAGCTTTCAGGAAGAGCTCTCGTCTATTTACAGTGTTTTCATGGGCGCCATGTTTAGGAGACAGTCCTTGTTATGGATCTGCTGCTGAAAGCCTCCATCACTGAGTATTAAAGTTGAGTGTGTCCGATGCATTCTCACCTGCTGGACCATAAAACTCCCACAGACGCACATCAGAAGATCTTTTCATACCAGACAGAAAGAAAACCAGCCATTACACCCTAGCAACCACCAGAGAACACCATAGAAACTGCATAGCAACGATTTAGAACACCAGAGAAACTGCATAGCAACGATTTAGAACACCAGAGAAACTGCATAGCAACGATTTAGAACACCAGAAAAACTGCATAGCAACGATTTAGAACACCAGAGAAACTGCATAGCAACGATTTAGAACACCGGAGAAACTGCATAGCAACGATTTAGAACACCAGAGAAACTGCATAGCAACGATTTAGAACACCGGAGAAACTGCATAGCAACGATTTAGAACACCAGAGAAACTGCATAGCAACGATTTACAAAACACAGAACACCATAGAAACTGCATAGCAACAATGTACAACACACAGAACACTATAGAAACGGCATAGCAACAATTTAGAACACCCAGAATACCATAGAAAGTACATAGCAACGATTTAGAACACCAGAGAAACTGCATAGCAACAATTTAGAACACACAGAATACCATAGAAAGTACATAGCAACGATTTAGAACACCAGAGAAACTGCATAGCAACAATTTAGAACACACAGAATACCATAGAAAGTACATAGCAACGATTTAGAACACCATAGAAACTGCATAGCAACAATTTAGAACACCCAGAATACCATAGAAAGTACATAGCAACGATTTAGAACACCAGAGAAACTGCATAGCAACTATTTAGAACACACAGAATACCATAGAAACTGCATAGCAACGATTTAGAACACCATAGAAACTGCATAGCAACAATTTAGAAAACACATAATACCATAGAAACTGCATAGCAACGATTTAGAACACCAGGGAAACTGCATAGCAACAATTAAGAACACCAAAGAAACTGCATAGCAACAATTTACAACACACAGAATACCATAGAAACTGCATAGTAACAATTTAGAACACCAGAGAACACCATAGAAACTGCATAGCAACAATTTACAACACACAGAACACTATAGAAACTGCATAGCAACAATTTAGAACAACCAGAATACCATAGAAACTGCATAGCAACGATTTAGAACACACAGAACACCGTAGAAACTGCATAGTAACAATTAAGAACACCAGAGAAACTGCATAGCAACGATTTAGAACACACAGAACACCATAGACACTGCATAGTAACAATTAAGAACACCAGAGAAACTGCATAGCAACAATTTAGAACACACAGAATACCATAGAAACGGCATAGTAACAATTTAGAACACCCAGAATACCATAGAAAGTACACAGCAACGATTTAGAACGCACAGAACACCATAGAAACTGCATAGGAACAATTTAGAACACACAGAATACCATAGAAACTGCATATCAACAATTTAGAACACACAGAATACCATAGAAACTGCAGAGCAACGATTTAGAACACCATAGAAACTGCATAGCAACAATTTAGAAAACACATAATACCATAGAAACTGCATAGCAACGATTTAGAACACCATAGAAACTGCATAGCAACAATTTAGAACACACAGAATACCATAGAAACTGCATAGCAACAATTTAGAACACACAGAATACAATAGCAACTGCATAGCAACAATTTACAACACACAGAACACCATAGAAACTGCATAGCAACAATTTAGAACACGTATAATACCTTAGAAACTACATAGCAACAATTTAGACCCCACAGAATACCATAGAAACTGCATAGGAACAATTTAGAACACACAGAATACCATAGAAACTGCATAGGAACAATTTAGAACACACAGAATACCATAGAAACTGCATAGCAACAATTTAGAACACACAGAATACCATAGAAACTGCAGAGCAACGATTTAGAACACCATAGAAACTGCATAGCAACAATTTAGAACACACAGAATACCATAGAAACTGCATAGCAACGATTTAGAACACCATAGAAACTGCATAGCAACAATTTAGAACACACAGAATACCATAGAAACTGCATAGCAACAATTTAGAACACACAGAATACCATAGCAACTGCATAGCAACAATTTACAACACACAGAACACCATAGAAACTGCATAGCAACAATTTAGAACACGCATAATACCTTAGAAACTGCATAGCAACAATTTAGACCACACAGAATACCATAGAAACTGCATAGCAACGATTTAGAACACCATAAAAACTGCATAGCAACAATTTAGAACACACAGAATACCATAGAAACTGCACAGCAACGATTTAGAACACCATAGAAACTGCATAGCAACAATTTAGAACACACAGAACACCATAGAAACTGCATAGCAACAATTTAGAACACACAGAATACCATAGAAACTGTATATTAACAATTTAGAACACCAGAGAACACCATAGAAACTGCATAGCAACGATTTAGAACACCATAGAAACTGCATAGCAACAATTTAGAACACACAGAATACCATAGAAAGTACATAGCAACGATTTAGAACACCATAGAAACTGCATAGCAACAATTTAGAACACACAGACTACCATAGAAACTGTATATTAACATTTTAGAACACCAGAGAACACCATAGAAACTGCATAGCAACGATTTAGAACACCATAGAAACTGCGTAGCAACAATTTAGAACACACAGAATACCATAGAAACTGCATAGCAACAATTTAGAACACCCAGAATACCATAAAAAACTGCATAGCAACAATTTAGAACACCATATAAACTGCATAGCAACAGTTTAGAACACCCAAAACACCATATAAACTGCATAGTAACAATTTAGAACACCAGAGAAAACCATAGCAACCACACAACAACAGTCTCAGAACACCAAAGAAACACTTAGAACACCTTATAAACTGCAAAAAACAGCCAAAATAAATCAGAATACCTTAGCAACTGCATAACAACAGGCAAAATCACTCACAATACATTAGCATCTGCATAGCAACAGATTAAAAACACTCCAAACACACTACAAAGCACATTGTAACAGTGAGTTTTACAAGCTGATCGATTGCTCCTGTCTCCTGTCTGCCTTCTGCCTTGTCTGTAGCTCTGTACAGCCTTGCTTACGTTTGAATCTCTATTTTGATATTTTCTCTTTGTTCTACTGCTAAATATAACTTACTCATCACCATACATTGTTTAAAAATTGCCTATCACGTTAAATTTGACATTGCTAGCTTTTAATCTAAATCACCATCACACGTTAGCATTTCGCTAGCCTGTTAGCTTGTCATCTCTGCACCCGGGTCTCCTGCTCTCTGAGTTCATTAGTTGGATTAGAAAATAGTGTCCAGCAAACAACTGTGGTAAATTGGATTAATCAACAAACACGGTAAGCCATGTCTTCTCCTTTCATTGTCTCTTGCACCACTTGCTGCATGTTCAGTATAGGCTTCTCCGCTGGCAAACAGGGCTTCACATGTGATAAATGTAAGGAGATAGTTAGGCTGACGGAGAAGATTTCAGAATTAGAAACACGCATCCATACTTTATCTGAGAGTAGTGAGGATGTAACAGCTTTAGACACTGATTTGGATGCGAATAGCTTAGTGAACTCTGTACATTCTTCGGTTCTGGCTGCAGGGCCCTCGCAGCAGGGAAACTGGGTGACAGTGAGATGACATAGTCGCGGATCTAAGAACCGATCTTCCGTTCCGGTTAGAACATCAAACAGGTTCTCCCCTCTCAGTGAAGCACCCACTGAGTGTCCTGTTGAAAGTGCCCTAGTTATTGGTGATTCTATTTCACGGAACGTGATAATACAGACACCAGCCACCATAGTCACTTGTTTACCGGGAGCCAGAGCGCCTGACATCAAAGCAAATTTAAAAGTGTTGGCTAAAGCTAATCGTAAATTCTCTCAGATTATTATTCACGTCGGCACTAATGATGTTCGACTTCGCCAGTCGGAGATCACCAAAATTAACATTAAAGAGGTGTGTGAACTCGCTAGTACGATGTCAGAGGCTGTTTATTGTTCTGGTCCGCTCCCCGTTAGAAGGAGTGATGAGATAGTTAGCAGGCTATCATCACTCAATGGCTGGTTGTCTAAGTGGTGTCCGCAAAATAACATAGGGTTCATAGACAATTGGAAAAGTATTTGGGGCAGACCTGACCTGTTGAAGAAGGATGGCATCCATCCCTCCTGGGGTGGTTCCGCTCTTCTCTCTAGTGATTTGGCACATAGTCTTAGAGCTAAACCTTGACTCACTAGGGCCCAGGTCAGGAAGCAGACAAACTGGCTAAACCGACCGTCTGCTAGCTGTCTCACGTCACCGGAGTCAGATAAATCCCAGCACATAGAGACTCTTTAACCGAGATATTATCATATAGAGACTGTGTCTGTTCCCCGAATTAGTAAATACAAAAAAACATCAAAACCATTCAACAGTAAAAATTTAATTGATGTCCAACAAATAAACAAAAGATATAATACAGATGAACAATTGATAAAGCTTGGGTTGCTGAATATTAGATCCCTTTCCCCAAAAGCGCTTATTGTTAATGATATCATTACATATAATAATCTAGATGTGCTGTGTTTGACAGAAACCTGGCTAAAACCTGACGACTACATTACTTTAAATGAGTCCACCCCCCAAGATTATTGTTATAAACATGAGCCGCGTCTGAAAGGTAAAGGGGGAGGGGTTGCTGTAATTTATAATAATATCTTCAGTATTGCTCAGAAGTCTAGTTTCAAATATAATTCCTTCAAAGTTTTGGTGCTTTATGTAACGTTATGTAGTGTACATGATAAAACCCGTTTAACATTGGTGTTAGCTACTGTATACAGGCCACCAGGGCATAATACAGATTTTACCAAAGAATTTGCTGATTTTCTATCAGAGGTAGTACTGGCCGTAGATAAAGTACTAATTGTTGGTGATTTTAATATCCATGTAGACAACGAAAAAGACGCATCGGGATTAGCATTTAAAGATACACTAAACTCTACTGGAGTTAGGCAACACATGTCAGGACCCACTCATCGCCATAATCATACTTTAGACCTAATATTGTCACATGGAATAAATGTTGATACCGTTGAAATTCTGCAGCAGAGCGATGTGATCTCACATCATTACCTAGTATCATGTATACTTAATTTAGCTAAGGCTGCAAAGCCGCCCCCTCGCTTCAAAAATGGCAGGACAATCACTGCTGCTACTAAAGATTGCTTTTTAAATAATCTTCCTCATCAGTATCATCTCCTCAGCATCCCAGATAGCTTAGAAGAACTCGATGTTGCAACAGAAACTATTGACTCTCTCTTTTCCAGTACTTTAGACACAGTTGCTCCTCTGCGCTTAAAGAAGATTAAAGAAAATAGTCCAACGCCGTGGTACAACGAGCACACCCGGGCCCTTAAAACAGCAGCCAGAAAAATGGAGCGCAGCTGGAAGAAAACAAAACTAGAGGTCTTTCGTAATTCGTGGAAAGAGCACATGATCGCATACAGAAAGGCCGTAAAAACTGCTAGATCTGCTTATTTCTCAACTCTCTTGGAAGAAAACAAACACAACCCTAGGTATTTATTCGATACAGTGGCTAAATTAACCAAAAATAAAGCTTCAACTTCTGATGATTGTAAACAGCACAGCTGTAATGACTTTATGAACTTCTTCACATGTAAGATTGACAATATTAGGATGAAAATTTTAACCATGCAGCCGTCTACTACAGTATCACATCAGACAGAGCATTGTAGTGTCACTGAGGAAAAATTACAATCATTCACTGCTATAGGAGAAACACACACACACACACACACACACACACACACACACACACACACACACACACACACACACACACACACACACACACACACACACACACACACACACACTCATTCACTGCTATAGGAGAACACACACACCCACACACACACACACACACACACACACACTCATTCACTGCTATAGGAGAAGACACACACACACACACACGCACTCATTCACTGCTATAGGAGAACACACACACACACACACACACACACTGCTATAGGAGAAGAAGAATTGGCTAAACTCGTTAAATCATCAAAATCAGCAACATGTATGCTTGACCCTGTACCGACTAGGCTATTAAAAGAGATGCTACCAGAGGTCATAGATCCTCTTCTTAATATCATTAATTCATCTTTGTCATTAGGATATGTACCGAAAACTTTTAAGTTGGCTATTATTAAACCACTTATTAAAAAACCGCAACTTGATCCTACAGAATTAGTCAATTATAGACCAATCTCAAATCTACCCTTTCTGTCAGAAACACTAGAAAAGGCAGTGTCCTCACAATTATGCTCCTTTTTAGAAAGAAATGGTATCTGTGAGGATTTCCAGTCAGGATTTAGACCGTATCATAGCACTGAGACTGCTCTCATCAGAGTTACACATGATTTACTCTTATCATCCGATCGTGGCTGTATCTCTCTATTAGTGTTACTCGATCTTAGCGCTGCATTCGATACCATCGACCACAACATTCTTTTGAATAGACTCGAAAATTATGTAGGCATTAGTGGAATTGCTTTGTCATGGTTTAAATCATACCTATGCGACCGTTATCAGTTTGTAGCAGTAAATGAAGAGATGTCACACCGATCACATGTTCAGTATGGAGTACCACAAGGCTCAGTGCTAGGACCGCTGCTCTTCACCCTGTACATGCTACCACTGGGAGATATCATTAGGAAGCATGGCGTTAGTTTTCATTGTTATGCTGACGATACTCAGCTCTATATTTCTTCACGCCCTGAAGAAACTTACCAATTCACAAGATTAACGGAATGCAGAGCTGATATAAAACATTGGATGACTGGTAATTTCCTGCAACTCAATTCAGAAAAAACTGAATTTTTAATTATTGGGCAAAAAAGCTCCACAAGTAGTGCCCTAGAATACTGTCTAACACTTGATGCTGCTCTGTCCAGTGCTCGTGGTCAGTGAGGAACCTGGGTGTGCTCTTTGATACCAATCTTTCGTTTGAAATCCACGTTTCTAGCATCTGTAAAACTGCATTCTACCATCTTAAAAATATCTCTAAATTACGGCTCATGCTCTCAATGCAAAATGCTGAACAGTGAGTTGATGCATTCATGACCTCAAGGCTAGATTATTGTAATGCTCTACTGGGTGGTTGCCCTGCTCACTTAATAAATAAACTCCAGCTGGTCCAAAACGCAGCAGCTCCAGTTCTTACTAGAACCAGGAAGTATGACCATATTAGCCCAGTTCTGTCAACACTGCACTGGCTGCCTATTAAACATCGCATACATTTTAAAATCTTGCTTATTACTTACAAAGCACTAAATGGTTTATCTCCAGTACTTGAGCGAGCTCTTAACACATTATACTCCATCACGTCTACTGCGCTCTCTAAACTCTGGCCAGTTGATCATACCGAGAATATCCAAATCAACTGCAGGCGCTCGATCCTTTTCCTATTTAGCTCCTAAACTCTCGAACTCTTCCTAGCATTGTTGGGGAAGCAGACACACTCTGTCAGTTTAAATCTAGACTAAAAACACATCTCTTTACTGTGGCATACACATAAAACACTTTCTCAATGAAATGATTGTTAGGCTGCAATTAACTAGGTCAGCCGGAACCGGGAACACTTCCCATAACACCTGATGTACTCGTGACATCATCAGAAGAATGGCATCTACGCTAATGCTAGTCTCTCTGTTTATCCCGAGGTTTACTGCAGTCAGAGATCAGATCAGATGCTGGACCTGCGCCCAGACAAGACCAACACATGACCCTGAAGTGTCTGAGAGACCGTGATTAGACTCCCCCTGAAACTGCCTCATCGACACGGCATCCTCAATAAACCCGTCTCCAGCGGGATGACTCCGATTGTTCCAATATTCAGATCTATTATGACCTCTGACCTGTAAAGTTGCCAGAATAATAATACGCTGTTTGTTAATTGGCCAGAGGAGAACTGCCTCCCCGACTGAGCCTGGTTTCTCCCAAGGTTTATTTTCCTCCATTCTGCTCCTGATGGGGTTTTGGTTTCCTTGCCACTGTTGCCTCTGGCTTGGCGTGCTCAGTTGGGGACACTAAATTTTTCTAAATTTTTCAACTTAATATCCAAATAAATCTAATTATTAAACTAAATTAACCATATAAACTAAATGACTGATCTAATGACTGATCTAAAGCCCACACTGCCACTGTATGATAATTGAAATGAACTGATGACATCACCATTTTGTCCAGAATGGCTGAATAAAATTATGCTGCATTATTTTCCTGTTTAACACTGTAAAGCTGCTCTGAGACAATCTGCAGTGTTAAAAGCACTATATAAATAAAGTTGACAAGCACAAGTGATAAATGTAAAAAATGTAGATAACATATCAGAGACTATCAGTGAGTTCCGGATGAAGAGCGTTCAGCACAGAAGGTCTGGATACACCAATGGTTCAGGATGGCAGGTGAAGAATAGCAGGAAGGAAGTGTTGTTGAAGGGCATGTGATTCCGAGGCGATTTCACCGCACATGTTGCTGGGGTTCGATGGGGATCTGGGTGAAGGCCCTCAGAAGCCTCTATAAAGCAAGTCTAAATTCCTCTGCTCTACTGTGGAAGGACAGAAATATTCAGACGTTTGCCAATCTTATGTTTCAATGAAGTAAAACCACCAAAAATGGCTTAAATAGTTTTTCCGGTTGGTCCAACTAATGTACATATGAACATAACAGACTCTATAGGTCATTTTTCAAGCGCTTTATTACGACCTTTATTTGCGTTTTAAAGTCATGTGCCCTCTAGCCGGCGTAAAAATAATGACAGTGTCATGTTACGTCTGTCGTCATAAAATGACATATGACTGTCCTTACCAATCAAAATGTGTGTTAATTTAAATGCAATGTGTGGACTTTTTACCACCATTTGTCATATTTTCATTTAGCAAAAATCACTTTTTAATAACAACTACACCCACCCCACTCCTAAACCACCCTAAACCACCCCTAAACCACCCTAAACCACTCCTAAACCACCCCTAAACCATCCCTAAACCACCTTAAACCACCCTTAAACCACCCCTAAACCACTCCTAAACCACCCTAAACCACCCCTAAACCACCCCTAAACCACCCTAAACCACTCCTAAACCACCCCTAAACCATCCCTAAACCACCCTTAAACCACCCCTAAACCACTCCTAAACCACCCCTAAACCACCCCTAAACCTACCCAGTGATTTATAGTGCATATACACTTTATGAGCACACAATGTCATGATCACATGATTACATGATGTTGTATTTTGCAATACTCTATCAATTGAGCTATGCAAAACTCGAAATATGACGCAAATAAAAGAGAAACAATGCATTAAAATGAAAGTGTCCTGTTATTGATAGGGACGCAACTTTATAAAACGCTCCTATGGGAACGTTTCAGGGAAGTGACAAACGACCTATATAGGCGTATTGGTTGGAGGACATGTTGCAACATAAAGACACCTGGCGCACTTTACCCACAGTGCTGGTAAATATCAACCGTCATCCAGATATAAACTCCCAATTGCGAGAATAAAGTCAGAATTGTGAGATAAAAAGTCACAATTACCGTATTATTCTCTGGCGGAAACAAGCTTCAATACATTTTTATCTGCACTACACTGTAAATAAATCCAACTTCTGTTTAGTCAGATTCTCTCGTTTTTTTAAAGGTTGGTTGAAATATCTGATGTAGAACAACTTGACATTTTCATTTACCAAAAATATTTTTTTATTAACAACTACACCCACCCCACCCCTAAACAACCTTAAACCACCTTAAACCACCCTAAACCACTCCTAAACAACCCCTAAACATCCCTAAACAACCCCTAAACATCCCTAAACCACTCCTAAACAACCCCTAAACATCCCTAAACCACTCCTAAACAACCCCTAAACATCCCTAAACCACTCCTAAACAACCCCTAAACATCCCTAAACAATCCCTAAACCACTCCTAAACAACCCCTAAACATCCCTAAACCACTCCTAAACAACCCCTAAACCACCCTAAACCACTCCTAAACAACCCCTAAACCACCTTAAACCACCCTAAACCACTCCTAAACAACCCCTAAACCACCCTAAACCACTCCTAAACAACCCCTAAACATCCATAAACCACTTATAAACAACCTTAAACCACCTTAAACCACCCTAAACCACTCCTAAACAACCCCTTAACCACACATAAACAACATTAAACCACCTTAAACCACCCTAAACCACTCCTAAACCACCCTAAACCACTCCTAAACAACCCCTAAACATCCCTAAACCACTCCTAAAAGCTTTCCTGTAGCTCAAACAGTAGAGCATGGCGCTAGCAACGCCAAGGTCATGGGTTCGATTCCCAGGGAAAGCAAGAACTGACAAAAAATTTAAAATGTGTACCTTGAATGCAATGTAAGTCGCTTTGGATAAAAGCGTCTGCCAAATGCATAAATGTAAATGTAAACATCCCTAAAGCCGGATGCACACTGTGCGATTTTGGCCACGATTTGGCCGTCTGAGACAAATTTTGAAATCCTAAAAGATTTCTCTGATCCTAGGCTAAAATCTGAAGTTTTTGATCCTTAGTTTGACATGTGCACCGACAATCGATTAATGACCGGTGCGATCAAATTTTACCTCAGACAAAATTCTGGCAGTGTCAGAAGATTTGAGGCGCAATCCTGCAGTCGTACCACCCTAAACCACCCCTACACCACCCTTAAACCACCCTAAACCACCCTTAAACCATCATAAACCAACCTAAACCACCCCTAAACCAACCTAAACCACCCCTAAACCACCCTAAACCACATTAAACCACCCTAAACCACATTAAACCACCCTAAACCGCATTAAACCACCCTACACCACCCTAAACCACCCATACACCACCCTAAACCACCCTTAAACCACCCTAAACCACATTAAACCACCCTAAACCACCTTAAACCACCATAAACCACCCCTACACCACCCTAAACCACCCCTACACCACCCTACACCACCCTAAACCACCCCTAAACCACCCTAAACCACATTAAACCACCCTTAAACCAACGCCTTGAACTTGATGCGAGTGGTCGCCAGTGCAGAGATGAAGAGCGGTGTGTCGTGGGTCCTTTTGGGCTCGTTGAAGACGAGGCGTGCCGCTGTGTTCTGGATCATTTGAAGAGGTTTGATGGCGCACGATGGAAATCCAGCCAGAAGCGCATTGCAGTAGTCAATGACCAGAGCCTGGACGAGGAGCTGTGTTGCTCTGTTAGGAACGGTCCGATCTTCCTGATGTTGTGCCGGCATGAGCGAGCTGTCTTTGAAATGTGGTCTTTGAAGGGCAGCTGGTCATCAAAGAAGATTTCTGACCGACCTTGAAGGGCTAATCAAAGATGAGCCAGGCTGGATGGTGAAATCATGCTGTAGATTCGGATTCGCAGGGAAGACGAGAAGCTCAGTCTTTGCCAGGTTGAGCTGCAGGTGATGTTCTTTCATCCATGCGGAGATGTCCGCCAGACAGCTGGCGATTAGTGCAGCTACTGTGGGGTCGTCTGGTTAGAATGAGAGGTGTGTCATCAGCATAGCAGTGGTATGAGAAGCCCTGTGCCTGAATGATGTAAATGGAGAAGAGGAGAGGTCCAAGCACTGAGCCCTGAGGAACCCCGTGGTCTTATTATTCTGCTTCTGTTTCTTCATCTGCACTTGAGTCTATGGCCGCCCATAGAACCGCTTGAGGGAAAGTTATGAAATTTGGCACACTGATAGAGGACTGGCCCAACATTAAATACACCAATTTTGGAGTCTCTAACTCAATCCCTCTAGCGCCACCACCTGTCCAAAGTTTGACTGATGTTTGTACTAATAACTTTGTTGACGTTATTTTGTATTAGTGCAATTTTTTCCGCCAAACTTTTTCAAACTCCTCCTAGATGATTCATCGGATTTGCATGAAAATTTAACCAGATCATCTTCAGACAATGCTAACAAAAGTTATGAAATTCAAGTCGATTTATCAAAGTGTTTTTGAATAACGCACAAATTAATTTTACTTAGTGCTTGCGAAAATAGACATAAGGCTGTATCTCCGCAACGCTTTATCATATTCTGACCAAACTTAGTACACATCATCACAAGCATGACCTGAGGCTATATGTCGTGTTTCGGCATAACGCCACCTACTGGTCTGGAGATACAAAAAAATGGCTATTTTTGCTTGTAACTTCTGAACGCCCAAAAATCATAAAAGTGGTCTTGTTAGATTTGGGGGTTTTCTATATCGGCCATTTTGGGTGTCAGCCATTTTGAATTTTGTAGTAAAGTGCTGTATTTCATGAACGCATTAGTGTATTGTTACGAAACTCGGTATGGGTCATCAGCATGATGCCCTGAAGGAGCCTGAGAAGTTTTGTGCCAGCACCACCTAGTGGTAAAATCAAATATTCACATGCTTATAACTTTAGATTTGGTTGACTTATTTTCACGGGAGTCATCTCCTTAGAGTCCAACGATACCAAACATGCTAGATTTTGCCTTATGGTTTGTTCAATGTTGTGATTTAGAGTTTAAACAACTTTCACGAATATCTCTAAAACCGTTAGTCCGATCGAGACGAAACCACCGTAGGAAAATTGGAATCTTAGAGGGTTGACTAAATTCTATTGGATACATTTAAAAAAAATTTGATAGTAAGAGGCAAAAAAATGCAATTATGCTCATAAATACAAACGTCTATAATTACTAAACAAAATTAGATATTTTCACCAAATTTGGCACGCTTATGTATGAGGGCACTCTGAGGACACACACAAAAAGCGATGGAACTGCATCACTTGGTGGCGCTATAATTAACACTAGAATTAAAATTTACCCATGGCTGTTTTTCAAATGTACATGACAGATTTTCAATAAAATATCCAAGGCTCCCAGTCATTGACTTTTACTAAAATTGTATAATTTACAATTCCCTGTTGTTAAAAATTGTTTACATAAAACTAGAATAAAAAACGGGCATTTATACCTATAAGCGCCAGCGGGTCAAATTTACCCCTATATAATTCCTTTATATTCACGCTGTATTTGAGCAACGTGTCAACTTAATTGTAAACCGTCACACAACACAATTTAATAATTCATTAGGTGAAAATGTGCTCTTGAATTTGTCGTTGCACATGTACATGCATCGTATGTCATCCTTTGTAATACATTCTATGCAGCGCGGCTGAATTGAGTTCTCTGTGATGGTCCTGAGGAAAACATATTACAAAACTCCTTTAATATATCTTTTTGGTGTGGACTTCAATGAGATATCAGATCCTGCATTTATTAAAAGAGACGGTCTGATTTCTTATGTATCTAAGAAATGTATTCTACTAAATTGGAAAAAAGAATACCCTCCAACATTTAATGAATTATTCAAGCATATCCTAAATGACACTCTAAACATGGGATATTTAACATATAGTTTAAAAAACAGAACCCATATCTTCTTAGAGACCTGGAATAATTTTATGGAACTAATATAAACTCTTTGACCCATGTGTTTGTAATTTACTGTCCACTGTATTCATACTGACCATTTATGTCCTATTATTTTATGTCAGTTTTAAATCACAATCTGTATTTGTTTTTGTATAAGTTTTTATCCATGTATACTCTGACGCTGCTTAAAGCAGAATATTTTCATTGCTTTCATTGTTGTGCTATATTGTAAAACGATAAATAAATAATAATAATAAAAAAAAAGCATTTAAAACATTTAAAAACTGGATATTTTAACCCTTAAGTGCATGAATGTTTCGTCAATCATTATTATATACTCGGGTCTTTAGTGACCCGGGTCTATATCCAACACAGATGGCTCACTATCTGCAACAATAGTTTAAAATCTCTTGATTTTTTTGTTACAATTACAAAAGAATAATATAAAGCATATTTCGTTACCTTTTGGAAATCGGAAGGGTTAAATCTGAGCAGCTCGTTTCCGCAGTACATTCAGCAGTTGTATTAGTTTTTTTCTTGTTATGTTGTTTATAATGAATAGATTGAGGAATACTAAGAAGGTTGATGTCTAATTTTAAGAATTGAAGAGAATGTAGAGAATGACGTCCCGGGTCGATGCCTTTAAGGGTTAAATGATCAGAGAACATTCAAACATAGCGTCGAAAAGCTGGTCTGATGGATGAGGAAGAGTCATGAGACATGAGCGGTTGTTTGTGTACATGTGTAAAATCTCTCCCTTGGGTTATGATTATGATGCTGCGCTCGGACACATTCAAGGCAAACGTCATTTAAGACGAGATTATGAAAAGCGAGGGAAGCAGTCAGCCATGGTTATCTTCCTCACGTTAGGGCCCGAATATTAGCGCACTTCATTACGTGCTGAAGGTCAAGGCCAGGCGCTCTAAGACAGACGATTAATAGAACTTCACCGATGTTTCATCTGGAAAACAAAGAGCTGCGTGAGGAGAACAGAGCAAATTTGAGCTTCTGTTGTGGAAACACGAGCCTGATGATCATAACTTCCATAGAACTGCTGATAGCATCGACATGAGAGGCTGTGTTTACAATGCATCTCCTTATTATTGTCATCCAGGGCCGTGCAGAGAGATCTTCAGGGGCAGGGGCTCAAATGTAAGAAAGGGGCAATATGTATATATATATATATATATATATACAGTGAGGAAAATAAGTATTTAAACACCCTGCTATTTTGCAAGTTCTCCCACTTAGAAATCATGGAGGGTCTGAAATTGTCATCGTAGGTGCATGTCCACTGTGAGAGACATAATCTAAAAAAAAAATCCAGAAATCACAATGTATGATTTTTTTACTATTTATTTGTTTGATACAGCTGCAAATAAGTATTTGAACACCTGAGAAAATCAATGTTAATATTTGGTACAGTTGCCTTTGTTTGCGATTACAGAGGTCAAAGGTTTCCTGTAGTTGTTCAGCAGGTTTGCACTGCAGGAGGGATTTTGGCCCACTCCTCCACACAGATCTTCTCTAGATCAGTCAGGTTTCTGGCCTGTCGCTGAGAAACACGGAGTTTGAGCTCCTCCAAAGATTCTCTATTGGGTTTAGGTCTGGAGACTGGCTAGGCCACGCCAGAACCTTGATATGCTTCTTACAGAGCCACTCCTTGGTTATCCTGGCTGTGTGCTTCGGGTCATTGTCATGTTGGAAGACCCAGCCTCGACACATCTTCAATGCTCTAACTGAGGGAAGGAGGTTGTTCCCCAAAATCTGGCAATACATGGCCCCGGTCATCCTCTCCTTAATACAGTGCAGTCGCCCTGTCCCATGTGCAGAAAAACACCACCAAAGCATGATGCTACCCCCCCCATGCTTCACAGTAGGGATGGTGTTCTTGGGATGGTACTCATCATTCTTCTTCCTCCAAACACGTTTAGTGGAATTATGACCAAAAAGTTCTATTTTGGTCTCATCTGACCACATGACTTTCTCCCATGACTCCTCTGGATCATCCAAATGGTCATTGGCAAACTTAAGACGGGCCTTGACATGTGCTGGTTTAAGCGGGGGAACCTTCCGTGCCATGCATGATTTCAAACCATGACGTCTTAGTGTATTACCAACAGTAACCTTGGAAACGGTGGTCCAGCTCTTTTCAGGTCATTGACCAGCTCCTCCCGTGTAGTTCTGGGCTGATTTCTCACCTTTCTTAGGATCATTGAGACCCCACGAGGTGAGATCTTGCATGGAGCCCCAGTCCGAGGGAGATTGACAGTCATGTTTAGCTTCTTCCATTTTCTAATGATTGCTCCAACAGTGGACCTTTTTTCCCCAAGCTGCTTGGCAAGTTCCCCGGAGCCCTTTCCAGCCTTGTGGAGGTGTACAATTTTGTCTCTAGTGTCTTTGGACGGCTCTTTGGTCTTGGCCATGTTAGTAGTTGGATTCTTACTGATTGTATGGGGTGGACAGGTGTCTTTATGCAGCTAACGACCTCAAACCGGTGCATCTAATTTAGGATAATAAATGGAGTGGAGGTGGACATTTTAAAGGCAGACTAACAGGTCTTTGAGGGTCAGAATCTAGCTGATACACAGGTGTTCAAATACTTATTTGCAGCTGTATCATACAAATAAATAGTTAAAAAATCATATATTGTATATTTATATATTTTTCATATATTTTTTTTTTAGATTATGTCTCTCACAGTGGACATGCACCTACGATGACAATTTCAGACCCTCCATGATTTCCAAGTGGGAGAACTTGCAAAATAGCAGGGTGTTCAAATACTTATTTTCCTCACTGTATATCTCCTTATGCTCATCAAGCCTGCATTTATTTAATCAAAAATACAGGTTAAACAGTAGCCTAATATTGTGAAATATTATTACATTATGTTCTTTTTAACTTTTTATTAATCAAAGAATCTTGAAAAGAGTATCACAGTTTCCATCATTGACATTAAATCCTCATATCAGAATGATTTCTGAATGATCATGTGACACTGAAGAGTGGAGTAATGATGCTGAAAATCCAGCTGTGATCACAGGAATAAATTATATTTTAAATTATTTTAAAATAGAAAACCATTATTTGAATAATATTTCACAATATTGCTGTTTTTTATCCAATAAATGCAGGCTTGATGAACATAAGAGACTTCTTTCATAATGCTGCATAATATTCAAAGATGGTAATATAATAAAGTCCTTTCACGTGTTTCGCCAGCCTACACTTCACATAATAGGCCTGTAGGGGCCGGTGGCACTTGGGTTTTGTTAACTTTGATAGTTTCATGAAATAGTAAACGGTGTATCAATATACATAAATACAAGTGAAGTTAACACTTACTATTAAAGCGACCTTTGCTGCTGTGTGGTTTTGTGCAGGGATTTGTAGTGCTTTTTTTCTCTTTTTCATCAAATCGCAGTTTTTGCAAGTTCCCGCAATTTCATCGCATAAAATTGCGTAAATATCCCGCATTTTCCATCGCATTTTTTAAGAAAACGTGCCGCATAATCAAGGATTTTTGCCCGCAACAATCACAAAAAAAAAGCCGCATTTTTCTGGAAGGACTGGAAATTGTCCGACTTTTGAGCCGTTCGTTACTATTGTATACATTGTCATGTTATAATAATCACATTTATTTAGTTTTATTGACCACGATATTATTATTGATATTTGTCTGAGAGGGGCACTTTTGATTCATTTTGAAAAAGGGCAGGGGCTCGAGCACACAATGCCCCCCCGCACGTGCCTGTTGTCATCACTCAGAAACATGAATGAAATGTTTAGCAGAACGCCCGAGCTGCTCAATATAATGAGAGAGATGTCGTGTTTTCCAGCACAAACATCTAAACGTTCTTAAATCAAGATTGGTTTACCGCAGAAGCTAAAAGACTGAAGATATTACGAGAGAGACGTGAGGATTTGATCTGCGAGCCGTGATCCGTTTATTCATGTTGTTCTGTTATGGGTTATTTGCAGAGCTGAGAATGAATCAGTCGGGAGCGGCTTTACTGACTGAAAGAAGCTCTTGGATAGACACGTCTCTTCATGAAGGTATCTAACACACACACACACACACACACACACACACACACACACACACACACACACACACACCTCATATTCATAGATGGATCAGAAACCACAGGATGAGGGATGACGGCTGATGAGATCATTATCTGCATGTCTACAGGTTTTCTCGCAGCTAAATGAAGCGGCAGAGGAAACATCACAATCCCTCACGGAAGCAAGCTTCTCTTCATGATTACAGTCTCAGTACAGCACAGGCCAATCCACTTTCATTAATGTGAATACAACGGGCAGCACCGACTGTCTTAAAATGTCATTTTTCAATATTAGACAACTTTTTTACGTGACTTTCAGAAGTTAGAGTCGAATCCAAAGTGACCGCATACCTTTGAATGTTGTATTGCAAACATCTGAATCTGTATTCAATAATAAACCTGAGTTGCTAAGCCCATCCTGAGCAATGGTCATAGCAGAAGTCAAGCTATTTGCATGGGTAAAAATGATTACATCGTGACATTTACATCTTTACGTACTATATTCATTAATATAAAGTGAAAATAAAATTGGTCCCAAGACAGAGCCTTGTGGGGAAAACGTGTGATGTGAATCATGAAAATGTAAGATTTTTTTGAAAAAAATTAACCACAAACAACCCGATCTCACGGGAAAATGCAAAAATTTTATGAGGTGGCGATATCGTATGAATGTGTACGATGTGAATTCTATAAAAAAAACTAACATTTTTAGAAATAACTACACACAAACAACCCGATCTTACGGGAAAATGTAACTATTTTATGAGGTGGCGATCATGAATGTGTACGACGTGAAACGTACGAAAACGTTTTTTAGAAAAAATTAACCACGAACAACCCGATCTCACAGGAAAATTGTACTATTTTGTACGAACATTTGTACGAAAACGTTTTTTAGGAAGAATTAACCATGAAGAACCCGATCTCACAGGAAAACCCAACTGTTTTATGAGGCGGCGATATCCTATGAATTATATAAAAACTTACGATTTTTATAAAAAAACTAAGCTTTAACAACCCAATCGCTCGGGGAAACGTAACTATATTACAGGATATCAATTTTGTATGAATTTTCGTATGATTCATAGTTTGAAAACGTAGGCCTAAATATTTTACGATATTGTCTACAATGTGAAGAGCATAAAAACATAACATTTTTTTAAAAACTAAGCACAAACCCGATCTCATGAGAACATGTAACTAGTTTCTGAGGTCAATAATGAATATGTATAAGAAAGCGTATGATTTTTAGAAAAAAAATAAGCCGATATCATCAGTTGGTAATATTGTATGAATTTGTATGATGCGATTTTATTTTTATTTTGTTGAGAAAATGAACTACGAACAACCCAATCTCACGGGAAAATTTTACTATTTTATGATGTGGCGATATTTTATGAATTTGTACGATGTGAATTCTATTAAAAAAACTAACATTTTTTTTAAAATTACTACGCACAAACAACCTGATCTCACTGGAAACCGTAGCTATTTTTGAGGTGCCGATATATGAATGTGTACGATGTGAAACGTATGAAAACGTATGATTTAAAAAAAGAATAAGCATGAACAACCCAATCTCAAGATGTGTCGGTATCGTATGAATTTGTATGATGTGAATTCTATAAAAAAACTTTTTTTTTAAATAGAAAATTTAGGAAAATTTAGCTATTTTTTGAGGTGCCGATCATGAATGTGTACGACGTGAAATGTACAAAAACGTTTTTTAGGAAAAATTAACAATCTCACAGGAAAACCCAACTATTTTATGAGGCGGCGATATCCTATGAATTATATAAAAACTTACGATTTTTATAAAAAAGTAAGCATTAACAACCCGATCTCACGAGGAAAAGTCACTATATTGCAGGATATCGATAAATTTTTGTATGATTCATAGTTTAAAAACGTAGCCCTAACTATTTTACGATAACGTCCTCAATGTGAATATTATAAAAACATTAAGGGCCCTATCTTGCACCCAGCGCAATTGACTTTGTACACCGACGCATGTGTCATTCCTATTTTGCACCCGCGCAAAGCGCGCTTTTCCCTCCACAGAAGCACGTCGCTAAACTAGTGAATGAACTTGCGCTCCCTGGGCGGTTCAGCGCAAAAAAGGAGGCGTGTTCCGGCGCAAACAATCCCTGGTGCTATTTTGCTGTTCCATTAAACAATTGCGCCACTGACCAGAAAAAACCTAGTCTAAAGTCAGTGGCGCGTTGCGCGTTGTTCATTATGCTATTTTAAGGGCGCATGCTTGACCATAGCGTGCACAACGCGCATACACTTTGCTCATGTAATCTACACAGATGCAACAGTTATTTTTGCAAATCATAAATTGTTACACTAAAAAAATATTAACACATGAGATGACGGAAATCATTGTGGTGTGCCACGAAGATGTGAAAAAATAGGCATAAATCTAGCTTACAAATTATTCAGGCTAATTATTTATTTAACCGACGCTATTTTGGGTGGGTTTCTCCCATCCCCATACAACACAACTTCTCTGTCTTTCACTGCTCTTACAAGAACATCAGTCTCCTCGGCTGTGAACCGCTCCTGGCGTGCGCCTGGTAAATACGCTATAATAATAGCAATCCATAATGGAACTTGCGCACCTGCTTTTAAAGGGAATGTTGGATGACGCTCTGATTGGTTTATTCACGTTACGCCCAAACCACACCTATGAGTAATAGACCCGCCCACAAAGTTACTTGCGCTTTGCGCTTTGACACTTGCGTTTCAGATCGTTAAAATAGGGCCCTAACTTTTGAAAAAACTAAGCACAAACCCGATCTCATGAGAAACTGTTACTAGACTCTGAGGTCAATAGTGAATGTGTGCGATGAAAAAAATTAAATTTTTAGAAAATCTAAGCACAAACAACCCATTCTCATGAGAAAATGTAAGTTTATGAGGTATTGTATGAATGTGTACGATGTGAAACATAAGAAAACGTACGATTTTTAGAAAAAAGAAAGGTGGCGATATTGTATGGATTTGTATGATGGCAATTTTTTTTTTTTGGTTGAAAAAATTAACCATGAACATTCCAATCTCACGGGAAAATTTTACTATTTTATGATGTGGCGATATTTTATGAATTTTTACGATGTGAATTCTATATAAAAAAAAAAAAATGTAAATTACTACGCACAAACAACCCGATCTCTCTGGAAAACGTAGCTATTTTTGAGGTGCCGAAATATGAATGTGTAACGTACGAAAACGTATGATTTTTAGAAAACAATAACCACAAACATCACGATCTCAAAGGGAAAACGTATCTATTTTATGAGGTGGCGATATCGTATGAAAGTGTACGATGTGAATTCTACGTTTTTAGAAATTAATACACACAAACAACCCGCTCTCACTAGAAAACGTAGCTATTTTAGGTATTGTATGAATGTGTATGATGTGAAACGTACGAAAACATAATTTATTTTTTAGAAGAAAGTAAGAACAACCCGATCTCGAGGAAAAAACTCAACTATTTTATGAGGTGGTGATATAGGATGAATGTGTGCGACGTGAATAGTATAAAACATACAATTTAAAGAAAAAACTAAACACAAACAATGCAATCGGACAGGAAAACACAAGTATTTAATGAGGTGCCGAAATCATATGAAGTTGTATGATGTAAATATAAACATAACCATAACAGATCGCACAAAAATATACCAGTGACATTGTACGAATTCGCCAAAACGTAAAATAATTGCGAATTAAATTGTGTTGGTCTCGACGACTCACTGTGTGTTTGTGTGTGAAATCTGCATATGAACTCACACATCACACATCACACACTTTATATATACACATTATATAGTCTCAAACTTGGTGTAGAAACAATTATATATATATATTCTAGGAATAATCCGACGTGTATTAATGAATTCAAACAAGAGTGTGACTAATGTTCAGAAGCTCATGAATTCAGTGTTCATGTGTGTTTATTATATCATCTCTCGCTCTCTGTGTATATACAGTATGAGATGTATCTGTCGGATGAGTTATGAAAGCGCTCCGTTCCTCCTTTGTTCTGCCGTTTTGATTTTCTGATGTGACATTGGCATGAGATTTGCCTGAGAAGAGACTCCGTCTCTCGGTGAGAGATAGATTGTCCTCAGCGTCCTGTCAGAGGACTGCAGAAATGCTTCCCATCAGCCCCCTCTCTCGCTCTCCTTGGGCGCTTCTTCCCGAATAATGAAATTCTGGAGCGATACGTTCAGTCATTAACAGATAACAGATATATGTGCCGGAGCGGCTGCTGGAGGATCGTGGGTCATTAGCTGGAGCATAAAAGCGCTTGTGTTATCGGCACTGTTAAATGACGTGAGGAGGGTCTGATGATCTGAAGGTCAAAGGGCCGTCGAGGTGATAAAGAGAGGTCATAGTTTACATGCTCATTTCAACAATTCTGTGTCATAGAGATTCCAGCGATTGAATGGGTCAGAAGAGACGTGTTTGTGTTGTGTGTGTACACCGATTAGCCATAAGATTATAATATTGTGTTGGTCCACTAGACCCCTGAAGGTGTGCTATGGTACCAAGCCTCGGCCGCCCATGACCCTGTGGCCGGTTCTCCACTGGTCCTTCCTTGGAGTGCTTTTGATAGAGACTGACCACTGCAGACCGGGAACACCCCACAAGAGCTGCAGTTCTGGAGATGCTCTGACCCAGTCGTCTAGCCGTCACAATCTGGCCCTTGCCAAACTCGCTCAAATCCTCACGCTTGCCCATTTCTCCTGCTTCTAACACATCAACTCTGAGGACAAAATGTCCCTCCTAGCAATATCAGAACTCCACAGCAAATGCATAGCAACACCCTAGAAACCAGATAGAACACCATAGCAACCACCTAGCAAAGTCAGAACACCAGAACAGCGTCCTAGCAACACCCAAGCAACCACTTAGTAATGTTAGAACACCAGAGCAGCTACCTAGCAACACCCTAGAAACCGTCCAGAACACTCTAGCAACCCCCTAATGTTAGAACACCTGAGCAACTGTCTAGCAACACCCTAGAAACCTCCTTTCAATGTCAGAACTCCACAGCAAATGCCTAGAAACCAGCTAGAACACCCTAGCAACCACCTAGCAAAGTCAGAACACCAAAACAACTTCCTAGCAACACCCAAGCATCCAGCCAGAACACCCAAGCAACCATTTAGTAATGTTAGAACACCAGAGCAACTACCTAGCAACACCCAAGCAACCACTTAGTAATGTTAGAACACCAGAGCAACTACCTAGCAACACCCTAGAAACCTCCTAGCAATGTCAGAACTCCACAGCAACACACTAGAAACTAGAAATGTCAGAACTCTGCCTAGCAACACACTAGAAACCAGCTAGAACACCCTAGCAACCACCCGGCAAAGTCAGATCACCAGAACAACACCCTAGCAACACCCTAGAAACACCCTAGAAACCAGTCAGAACACTCTAGCAACCACCTAATGTTAGAACACCAGAGCAACTGTCTAGCAACACCCTAGAACCCACCTAGGAATGTCAGAACTCCACAGCAAATGCCTAGAAACCAGCTAGAACACCATAGCAGCCACCTAGCAAAGTCAGAACACCAGAACAACGTCCTAGCAACACCAAAGCAACCACTTAGTAATGTTAGAACACCAGAGCAGCTACCTAGCAACCCCCTAGAAACCTCCTAACAATGTCAGAACTCCACAGCAAATGCCTAGCAACATCCTAAAAACCAGATAGAACACCCTAGCAACCACCCGGCAAAGTCAGATCACCAGAACAACATCCTAGCAACACCCTAGAAACCAGTCAGAACACTCTAGCAACCACCTAATGTTAGAACACCAGAGCAACACCCTAGAAACCACCTAGCAATGTCAGAACTCCACAGCGAATGCCTAGCAACACCCTAGAAACCAGATAGAACACCATAGCAACCCCTAGCAAAGTCAGAACACCAGAACAGCGTCCTAGCAACACCAAAGCAACCACTTAGTAATGTTAGAACACCAGAGCAGCTACCTAGCAACACCCTAGAAACCTCCTAGCAATGTCAGAACTCCACAGCAAATGCCTAGCAACACCTTAGAAACCAGATAGAACACCCTTGCAACCACCCGGCAAAGTCAGATCACCAGAACAACATCCAAGCAACACCCTAGAAACCAGTTAGAACACTCTAGCAACCACCTAGTGTTAGAACACCAGAGCAACTGTCTAGCAACACCCTAGAAACCACCTAGCAACATCAGAACACCAGAGCAACTGTCTAGCAACACCCTAGAAACCACCTAGCAACATCAGAACACCAGAACAACTGCCTAGCAACACCCTAGCAACCTTCTAACAATGCCTACATGCCTCAAATGGCTCCTTGTTTGCTCAGGAGCTTAGACTGACAACCCGTTTAGACATTTTTTTAACTTTCTTGAACATTTCTATTTTATGATTGCTGTTGAAATGAAGTGAATATTTCAGGGATGACGGCTGTTTTTATTATTCAGTGTCCGTCTAGCGCCGCTCCAGTGGAACAGTTAAAGCATGTAGATGTCAGTCTGTGTTCTCTCTGTTAAACCTTTCCTTTCTCTTTTCTATCCCCTCCATCACTTCAGAGGACTCTCTCCCCGTGTGACGCTCTGATGTTAATCTCAGATGACATGCCGGCTGTAATTAGAGCCTCTAATTGGCAGAATGTCGTCACCTGTGAAGGGAACAGAAACGAGGCCCAAATCAAGAGCCGTGCCGCACGACTCCTCAGATCTCACCTGTAATATGATCCTAAAAACAGAGAATCAGCCAAATCTTTTAGCATCAGAGAAATCTGACATGATTCTGCGGCTGTGTGTGAGATTGAATGCAGGAAATATGAGGCAATCATGTTCATCAAGCCACAGTCAAGCAGGAAATCATTGCACCCGACATCATCATCATCATCATCCACCTGTTGGAGCTGCAGACCTTCATCAGCCTCTCCATGAACCCGCAGCAGAGATCACGTCTGGGGTTTGTGCTTCTCGCTCTCATGTCAGATGTTTGACACACAAACGGTCCTTTCAAAGAGATTTTAGCGCAGTCTGAAACTTCCACTCTAGTGTTTTCTCTTTCGGGAGAGCTGACGACAGACTTTTTTCTTGTTTTAAGCACAAACTCACTTCATCTTGATGCATTTTTCGGTAAAACTTTACAATACGGGTGCACTAAAATATACATTAATTCATGCTTAAAGGGATAGTTCACCCAAAAGTAATAATTCTGTCATCATTTACTCACCCTCATGTTGTTTCAAGCCTGTATGAGTTTATTTGTTCTGCTGAACACAAAATAAGATATTTTGAAAAATGTTTGTATCCAAGCAGAGAGAGCAACCATTGACTACCATAGTAGAGGAAAATATACTATGGTAGTCAATGGTTGCTCTCTCTGCTTGGATACAAACATTTTTCAAAATATCTTATTTTGTGTTCAGCAGAACAAATAAACTCATACAGGCTTGAAACAACTTGAGGGTGAGTAAATGATGACAGAATTATTATTTTTGGGTGAACTATCCCTTTAACTAATGCACAGATAATCATGAGTTAATGTATGACTCATGAAGAACTAAACCGTTTATTAATGATCACTGCATCAGACACTAATGAACATTATATACACTCTATCAAATGCTGGGTTAAAAATAACCCAAGTTGGGTTGAAAATGGACTAACCCAGCGATTGGGCTGTTTTAACCCAGCAGTTGGGTTAAATGTTTGCTTAAAACAAACCAATTGCTGGGTTAGTCCATTTTCAACCCAACATTTTTTAGAGTGTTTTATTAATAGATTATGTAATATATTAATTGCTATTAATTAAATATGACATCATGTATTAATTCCCTGATAACATATATTAACTAATAATGTAAATTAATGCATTAATTACCACAATGGGTCAAAGCCATGCATTTCAACTTCCAGTTGTCTGCTTTAATTAATCATTAGGTCTCATTATTTTGCACTCTTAGAAAAAAAAGGTGCAGTGGAGGTACAATGTTGTTCCTTGGGGAATAAAACGTATAACTGTACCTTTAAAGGTGCACAATTGGTCAAATTCTACCATTGTTTTCCTCACTCAGAGGTCCTAGAGAGCCGCTGTCCTGCAGAATCTGGCTCCAACCCTGAAAGACATCTATAGAAGCTCTTCTTGAGAATTAACAGAGGTTAAGATGCTGATGTTTTATTGAGAATGGTCACCATTATGGAGATCAGTGTTTCGTTTAGTTGGGCAGTTTGACTGGTTTCTTATGTGAGTTTGTGGCTTTTTGATACAGTGTTAACAAAACGCATAATCTGTTCAAATCAAAAGAAGCCATAAACATAAATTGTCATGAAGAAAAACATTTGACCCTTGTCCCCTTATGTACCCTTAAGGGTCCCACCCCAGTGATGGCCACTTGTACCTTAAAAGGTTAGTAGTTAGTTAGTAATTAGTTAGTGGTCATGTGCCTCAATAAGTGAAGTCATAACATAATGATATCGTTAGCTAATGATTCATTAACCCTTCTCCGGCCTTCGTTTGGAAATTACACTCGGGGTCTTTGGGGTCTCCACAGACCCCCGGGAACAAAATGTAATTTTGTAACAAAATTATTTTTTTATTTTTTTTAGAACAAATGTAATTTTGCTCTGTTTATTAATGTTTTTACTCAACATCTGTGCAGTTTTTGCAGCATTTATAATAATTTCTAAATTTATATAAATAAATTAAATAATATTTTTTTTAATGGATTTTCACACAATCAGTTTTTTTATGTAAAATTCACTTTATAAAAGACCCAAATTTCTAACTTTCATTCGTGGGGATAACAGGGATAATCTGACATGGTTTAGTGTAAGATTTTTTCCTTACAGTTTTAAAATAAAAATAAAGACTTTTACCAGTAACCTTTACAGAGCTATGAAAGACTTGCAAGTATTTTTCAATTGGATTCATATCTAAATGTTATGAAATCACAATTATAACAATTAAAATGAATTAATTTTGTCAAAGTTTAGCATTTTTTGTACTGAAAAAATCTTTTTTCAATGATGTTACATTACGATTACAATCAAACCTGAACAAGAGAAAAGTTGGAGTCTTTAGAGTTGATCATTTATTTCAAACATCTGATTTTATTATAATTCTACAAATGTAATCTACACTTCAGTTACTGTGACAGAACAACAATGAACAGAAATGAACAGTTCTATTACATATGGAGTAAAAAATACACAACATGAACATCAAAATGCAATCAACTGAACGGCAATAACGTGTGTGTGTGTGTGTGTGTGTGTGTGATCATTTTGCATTGTGGATGTTTTATGCATTGTTGGAAGTGTGCCGCTTCATTTCTGTATGCGTGTTCTGTGTTGTTTCTGTTTTTGAGGATGAATTTTGTCAATTTTCTAAGCCCTGAGTGTGACTTTTTTGGGTCACATGAACATAAAAACAGATATCCAATAAATTTTTTATTTGTAGATCTAGAGAGTGTTGACCACCTTTGGACAAAGGGACTTTTTTTTTTTTTTTGAGCAAACGTCCTTTGGGGTCAGAAAAGACCCTGAAGACCGGAGAAGGGTTAAAGCAGAAATGCACGGCTTTGACCCATTGTAAAGTTTTACCCATTTTTCACTTAACAACACTTCTCCAGTAAATGAATCTAGATTTTAAGAATGTTTAGAAATTTGTGCTGGAGAACGAGACACTGAGGATCATTATTTTGAACGGTTCTGCACGTCCCTCTGATTAATTAAAATGGAATAATAAATAGGCAAAAAGTAAGAGAAATCTCCAGTGTGTCTCTTTTGAGATTGTTTGATGAATGTTGATTAGAGTTTATACAAATTGCATCAGACAGTCATATATGTGGTTCTTCAGGACTGAATCCCTTTACATGTGAATAAATAACGCACTGGTTCCTCTGTGACTTGTTTAGTATATTGGTTGTGAAGACGCTGTGGAAAACTCTTAATGGGCTGGTAATATTTTTGGTGTTTTGAGCCCCCCCCCCCCCCCCCCACACACACACACACAACCTTTGGAAGTAGTTCAAAAATAACTCCTTCTATAATAACATAGTAAAAGCCTTTGCATTTACATATGCATTCATTCATTCATGCATTCCCTGGGAATCGAACCCTTGATGTTGGTGTTGCACGCGTCAGGCTGCTGGATCTACAGGAATATCTGTCTTCTGAAGTATCTTGATGTTTTTGCAGAATGATGGATTGTGTTGCATCACGTTACACGAGTAGATTTCAGCCGAGTGAATATAGTGGCATATTTGAATACATCACATCCTAGAGTGCATTTTTCTTTTATGAATCATATTTTTATATTTTCAGTCATTGGTTGGGTTGCGGCTGATTTTGTGATCCTTCATCTGCGGACCTCTGGGATCGTCCCTCCATTAACCGCATCTGAGTGTGTTTAGAGTCATAGTGATGGTTGACTTAACTAACCTGACACACACACTCGATCACTCGCTCACAGGCTGTTCATCAGATTGACTTCTTTATTTATGCTTTTGATTGGCGTCTGCTGTCCTCCAACACTGAGACTACAGCGAGAAATGCTGACATCAGCGTTCCTGCAGTGCACTCTGGGACACACACGTTCTGCTGACACGCAGTCCTCTCTCTAAAAACCTCATATTAGACCACAAACTTCTTGTCTTCATTTTTCAGGTCAGTTTAATATTTTTACAGCGTTTGCCTGATGTTTTGCTCACAGATACACTCTTAAAAATAAAGGCTCAGTAGGGTTTTTTCTGCAGTGATGCTAAAGTCAGCCACATAGTACTGCTAAAACACCCCATCAACTGTCTAGCAACACCCTAGAAACCGGCCAAAACACACTAGCAGCCACATAGTACTGCTAAAACACCACATCAACTGTCTAGCAACACCCTAGAAACCGGCCAAAACACACTAGCAGCCACATAGTACTGCTAAAACACCACATCAACTGTCTAGCAACAACCTAGAAACCGGCCAAAACACACTAGCAGCCACATAGTACTGCTAAAACACCGCATCAACTGTCTAGCAACACCCTAGAAACCGGCCAAAACACACTAGCAGCCACATAGTACTGCTAAAACACCGCATCAACTGTCTAGCAACACCCTAGAAACCGGCCAAAACACACTAGCAGCCACATAGTACTGCTAAAACACCACATCAACTGTCTAGCAACAACCTAGAAACCGGCCAAAACACACTAGCAGCCACATAGTACTGCTAAAACACCGCATCAACTGTCTAGCAACACCCTAGAAACCGGCCAAAACACACTAGCAGCCACATAGTACTGCTAGAACACTATATCAACTGTCTAGCAACACCCTAGAAACCGGCCAAAACACACTAGCAGCCACATAGTACTGCTAAAACACCACATCAACTGTCTAGCAACACCCTAGAAACCGGCCAAAACACACTAGCAGCCACATAGTACTGCTAAAACACCGCATCAACTGTCTAGCATCACCCTAGAAACCGGCCAAAACACACTAGCAGCCACATAGTACTGTTAGAACACAGCGTTAACTGTCTAACAACACCCTAGAAACTGGCCAAAACACCCCAGCAGCCACATAGTACTGCTAGAACACTATATCAACTGTCTAGCAACACCCTAGAAACCGGCCAAAACACACTAGCAGCCACATAGTACTGCTAAAACACCACATCAACTGTCTAGCAACAACCTAGAAACCGGCCAAAACACACTAGCAGCCACATAGTACTGCTAAAACACTGCATCAACTGTCTAGCATCACCCTAGAAACCGGCCAAAACACACTAGCAGCCACATAGTACTGTTAGAACACAGCGTTAACTGTCTAACAACACCCTAGAAACTGGCCAAAACACCCCAGCAGCCACATAGTACTGCTAGAACACTATATCAACTGTCTAGCAACACCCTAGAAACCGGCCAAAACACACTAGCAGCCACATAGTACTGCTAAAACACCACATCAACTGTCTAGCAACACCCTAGAAACCGGCCAAAACACACTAGCAGCCACATAGTACTGTTAGAACACAGCGTTAACTGTCTAACAACACCCTAGAAACTGGCCAAAACACCCCAGCAGCCACATAGTACTGCTAGAACACTATATCAACTGTCTAGCAACACCCTAGAAACCGGCCAAAACACACTAGCAGCCACATAGTACTGCTAAAACACCACATCAACTGTCTAGCAACACCCTAGAAACCGGCCAAAACACACTAGCAGCCACATAGTACTGCTAAAACACCGCATCAACTGTCTAGCATCACCCTAGAAACCGGCCAAAACACACTAGCAGCCACATAGTACTGTTAGAACACAGCGTTAACTGTCTAACAACACCCTAGAAACTGGCCAAAACACCCCAGCAGCCACATAGTACTGCTAGAACACTATATCAACTGTCTAGCAACACCCTAGAAACCGGCCAAAACACACTAGCAGCCACATAGTACTGCTAAAACACCACATCAACTGTCTAGCAACAACCTAGAAACCGGCCAAAACACACTAGCAGCCACATAGTACTGCTAAAACACTGCATCAACTGTCTAGCAACACCCTAGAAACCGGCCAAAACACACTAGCAGCCACATAGTACTGCTAAAACACCACATCAACTGTCTAGCAACAACCTAGAAACCGGCCAAAACACACTAGCAGCCACATAGTACTGCTAAAACACTGCATCAACTGTCTAGCAACACCCTAGAAACCGGCCAAAACACACTAGCAGCCACATAGTACTGTTAGAACACAGCGTTAACTGTCTAACAACACCCTAGAAACTGGCCAAAACACCCCAGCAGCCACATAGTACTGCTAGAACACTATATCAACTGTCTAGCAACACCCTAGAAACCGGCCAAAACACACTAGCAGCCACATAGTACTGCTAAAACACCACATCAACTGTCTAGCAACACCCTAGAAACCGGCCAAAACACACTACACTCTCAGAAAAAAAGGTACAGGGCTGTCACTGGGGCGGTACCCTAAGGTACAAAAATGAAAAGGTACATCTTTGTACCTTACTCACCCCTAAAAGGTGCATATTAGTACCTCAAAAGGTACATATCAGTACTTTAAGAGTGCATATTAGTACCTTTTCGGTTTTGTACCTTAGGGTACCGCCCCAGTGACAGCAATGCACCTTTTTTTCTGACAGTGTAGCAGCCACATAGTACTGCTAAAACGCCACATCAACTGTCTAGCAACACCCTAGAAACCGGCCAAAACACACTAGCAGCCACATAGTACTGCTAAAACACCACATCAACTGTCTAGCAACACCCTAGAAACCGGCCAAAACACACTAGCAGCCACATAGTACTGTTAGAACACAGCGTTAACTGTCTAGCAACACCCTAGAAACTGGCCAAAACACCCCAGCAGCCACATAGTACTGCTAAAACACCACATCAACTGTCTAGCAACACCCTAGAAACCAGCCATAACACACTAGCAGCCACATAGTACTGCTAAAACACCACATCAACTGTCTAGCAACACCCTAGAAACCGGCCAAAACACCCCAGCAGCCACATAGTACTGCTAGAACACTATATCAACTGTCTAGCAACACCCTAGAAACTGGCCAAAACACCTTAGCAGCCACATAGTACTGCTAGAACACCACATCAACTGTCTAGCAACACCCTAGAAACCAGCCATAACACACTAGCAGCCACATAGTAATATTGGAACAATATATCAACTGTCTAGCAACACCCTAGAACCTGGCCAAAACACCCCAGCAGCCACATAGTACTGCTAGAACACCACATCAACTGTCTAGCAACACCCTAGAAACCGGCCAAAACACACTAACAGCCACATAGTACTGCTAAAACACCCCATCAACTGTCTAGCAACACCCTAGAAACTGGCCAAAACACACTAGCAGCCACATAGTAATATTAGAACAATATATCAACTGTCTAGCAACACCCTAGAACCTGGCCAAAACACCCCAGCAGCCACATAGTACTGCTAGAACACCACATCAACTGTCTAGCAACACCCTAGAAACTGGCCAAAACACCCCAGCAGCCACATAGTACTGCTAGAACACCACATCAACTGTCTAGCAACACCCTAGAAACCGGCCAAAACACACTAGCAGCCACATAGTAATATTAGAACAATATATCAACTGTCTAGCAACACCCTAGAACCTGGCCAAAACACCCCAGCAGCCACATAGTACTGCTAGAACACCACATCAACTGTCTAGCAACACCCTAGAAACTGGCCAAAACACCCCAGCAGCCACATAGTACTGCTAAAACACCACATCAACTGTCTAGCAACACCCTAGAAACCAGCCATAACACACTAGCAGCCACATAGTACTGCTAAAACACCACATCAACTGTCTAGCAACACCCTAGAAACCGGCCAAAACACCCCAGCAGCCACATAGTACTGCTAGAACACTATATCAACTGTCTAGCAACACCCTAGAAACTGGCCAAAACACCTTAGCAGCCACATAGTACTGCTAGAACACCACATCAACTGTCTAGCAACACCCTAGAAACCAGCCATAACACACTAGCAGCCACATAGTAATATTAGAACAATATATCAACTGTCTAGCAACACCCTAGAACCTGGCCAAAACACCCCAGCAGCCACATAGTACTGCTAGAACACCACATCAACTGTCTAGCAACACCCTAGAAACCGGCCAAAACACACTAACAGCCACATAGTACTGCTAAAACACCCCATCAACTGTCTAGCAACACCCTAGAAACCGGCCAAAACACACTAGCAGCCACATAGTACTGCTAAAACACCACATCAACTGTCTAGCAACACCCTAGAAACCGGCCAAAACACACTAGCAGCCACATAGTACTGTTAGAACACCACATCAACTGTATAGCAACAACCTAGAAACTGGCCAAAACACACTAGCAGCCACATAGTACTGTTAGAACACCACATCAACTGTCTAGCAACAACCTAGAAACCGGCCAAAACACACTAGCAGCCACATAGTACTGTTAGAACACCACATCAACTGTCTAGCAACACCCTAGAAACCGGCCAAAACACACTAGCAGCCACATAGTACTGTTAGAACACAGCGTTAACTGTCTAGCAACACCCTAGAAACTGGCCAAAACACCCCAGCAGCCACATAGTACTGCTAGAACACTACATCAACTGTCTAGCAACACCCTAGAAACTGGCCAAAACACCTTAGCAGCCACATAGTACTGCTAGAACACCACATCAACTGTCTAGCAACACCCTAGAAACCGGCCAAAACACACTAGCAGCCACATAGTACTGCTAGAACACCACATCAACTGTCTAGCAACACCCTAGAAACTGGCCAAAACACCTTAGCAGCCACATAGTACTGCTAGAACACCACATCAACTGTCTAGCAACACCCTAGAAACCGGCCAAAACACACTAGCAGCCACATAGTACTGCTAAAACACCACATCAACTGTCTAGCAACAACCTAGAAACCGGCCAAAACACACTAGCAGCCACATAGTACTGCTAAAACCCCGCATCAACTGTCTAGCAACACCCTAGAAACCGGCCAAAACACACTAGCAGCCACATAGTACTGCTAAAACACCACATCAACTGTCTAGCAACAACCTAGAAACCGGCCAAAACACACTAGCAGCCACATAGTACTGCTAAAACACTGCATCAACTGTCTAGCAACACCCTAGAAACCGGCCAAAACACACTAGCAGCCACATAGTACTGTTAGAACACAGCGTTAACTGTCTAACAACACCTTAGAAACTGGCCAAAACACCCCAGCAGCCACATAGTACTGCTAGAACACTATATCAACTGTCTAGCAACACCCTAGAAACCGGCCAAAACACACTAGCAGCCACGTAGTACTGCTAAAACACCACATCAACTGTCTAGCAACACCCTAGAAACCGGCCAAAACACACTACACTCTCAGAAAAAAAGGTACAGGGCTGTCACTGGGGCGGTACCCTAAGGTACAAAAATGAAAAGGTACATCTTTGTACCTTACTCACCCCTAAAAGGTGCATATTAGTACCTCAAAAGGTACATATCAGTACTTTAAGAGTGCATATTAGTACCTTTTCGGTTTTGTACCTTAGGGTACCGCCCCAGTGACAGCAATGTACCTTTTTTTCTGACAGTGTAGCAGCCACATAGTACTGCTAAAACGCCACATCAACTGTCTAGCAACACCCTAGAAACCGGCCAAAACACACTAGCAGCCACATAGTACTGCTAAAACACCACATCAACTGTCTAGCAACACCCTAGAAACCGGCCAAAACACCACATCAACTGTCTAGCAACACCCTAGAAACTGGCCAAAACACACTGGCAGCCACATAGTACTGTTAGAACACAGCGTTAACTGTCTAGCAACACCCTAGAAACTGGCCAAAACACCCCAGCAGCCACATAGTACTGCTAGAACACCACATCAACTGTCTAGCAACACCCTAGAAACCGGCCAAAACACACTAGCAGCCACATAGTACTGCTAGAACACCACATCAACTGTCTAGCAACACCCTAGAAACTGGCCAAAACACCCCAGCAGCCACATAGTACTGCTAAAACACCACATCAACTGTCTAGCAACACCCTAGAAACCAGCCATAACACACTAGCAGCCACATAGTACTGCTAAAACACCACATCAACTGTCTAGCAACACCCTAGAAACCGGCCAAAACACCCCAGCAGCCACATAGTACTGCTAGAACACTATATCAACTGTCTAGCAACACCCTAGAAACTGGCCAAAACACCTTAGCAGCCACATAGTACTGCTAGAACACCACATCAACTGTCTAGCAACACCCTAGAAACCAGCCATAACACACTAGCAGCCACATAGTAATATTAGAACAATATATCAACTGTCTAGCAACACCCTAGAACCTGGCCAAAACACCCCAGCAGCCACATAGTACTGCTAGAACACCACATCAACTGTCTAGCAACACCCTAGAAACCGGCCAAAACACACTAACAGCCACATAGTACTGCTAAAACACCCCATCAACTGTCTAGCAACACCCTAGAAACCGGCCAAAACACACTAGCAGCCACATAGTACTGCTAAAACACCACATCAACTGTCTAGCAACACCCTAGAAACCGGCCAAAACACACTAGCAGCCACATAGTACTGTTAGAACACCACATCAACTGTATAGCAACAACCTAGAAACTGGCCAAAACACACTAGCAGCCACATAGTACTGTTAGAACACCACATCAACTGTCTAGCAACAACCTAGAAACCGGCCAAAACACACTAGCAGCCACATAGTACTGTTAGAACACCACATCAACTGTCTAGCAACACCCTAGAAACCGGCCAAAACACACTAGCAGCCACATAGTACTGTTAGAACACAGCGTTAACTGTCTAGCAACACCCTAGAAACTGGCCAAAACACCCCAGCAGCCACATAGTACTGCTAGAACACTACATCAACTGTCTAGCAACACCCTAGAAACTGGCCAAAACACCTTAGCAGCCACATAGTACTGCTAGAACACCACATCAACTGTCTAGCAACACCCTAGAAACCGGCCAAAACACACTAGCAGCCACATAGTACTGCTAGAACACCACATCAACTGTCTAGCAACACCCTAGAAACTGGCCAAAACACCTTAGCAGCCACATAGTACTGCTAGAACACCACATCAACTGTCTAGCAACACCCTAGAAACCGGCCAAAACACACTAGCAGCCACATAGTACTGCTAAAACACCACATCAACTGTCTAGCAACAACCTAGAAACCGGCCAAAACACACTAGCAGCCACATAGTACTGCTAAAACCCCGCATCAACTGTCTAGCAACACCCTAGAAACCGGCCAAAACACACTAGCAGCCACATAGTACTGCTAAAACACCACATCAACTGTCTAGCAACAACCTAGAAACCGGCCAAAACACACTAGCAGCCACATAGTACTGCTAAAACACTGCATCAACTGTCTAGCAACACCCTAGAAACCGGCCAAAACACACTAGCAGCCACATAGTACTGTTAGAACACAGCGTTAACTGTCTAACAACACCTTAGAAACTGGCCAAAACACCCCAGCAGCCACATAGTACTGCTAGAACACTATATCAACTGTCTAGCAACACCCTAGAAACCGGCCAAAACACACTAGCAGCCACGTAGTACTGCTAAAACACCACATCAACTGTCTAGCAACACCCTAGAAACCGGCCAAAACACACTACACTCTCAGAAAAAAAGGTACAGGGCTGTCACTGGGGCGGTACCCTAAGGTACAAAAATGAAAAGGTACATCTTTGTACCTTACTCACCCCTAAAAGGTGCATATTAGTACCTCAAAAGGTACATATCAGTACTTTAAGAGTGCATATTAGTACCTTTTCGGTTTTGTACCTTAGGGTACCGCCCCAGTGACAGCAATGTACCTTTTTTTCTGACAGTGTAGCAGCCACATAGTACTGCTAAAACGCCACATCAACTGTCTAGCAACACCCTAGAAACCGGCCAAAACACACTAGCAGCCACATAGTACTGCTAAAACACCACATCAACTGTCTAGCAACACCCTAGAAACCGGCCAAAACACCACATCAACTGTCTAGCAACACCCTAGAAACTGGCCAAAACACACTGGCAGCCACATAGTACTGTTAGAACACAGCGTTAACTGTCTAGCAACACCCTAGAAACTGGCCAAAACACCCCAGCAGCCACATAGTACTGCTAGAACACCACATCAACTGTCTAGCAACACCCTAGAAACCGGCCAAAACACACTAGCAGCCACATAGTACTGCTAGAACACCACATCAACTGTCTAGCAACACCCTAGAAACTGGCCAAAACACACTAGCAGCCACATAGTACTGCTAGAACACCACATCAACTGTCTAGCAACACCCTAGAAACCGGCCAAAACACACTAGCAGCCACATAGTACTGCTAAAACACCACATCAACTGTCTAGCAACACCCTAGAAACCGGCCAAAACACACTAGCAGCCACATAGTACTGCTAAAACACCACATCAACTGTCTAGCAACAACCTAGAAACCGGCCAAAACACACTAGCAGCCACATAGTACTGCTAAAACACCACATCAACTGTCTAGCAACAACCTAGAAACCGGCCAAAACACACTAGCAGCCACATAGTACTGTTAGAACACCACATCAACTGTCTAGCAACACCCTAGAAACCGGCCAAAACACACTAGCAGCCACATAGTACTGCTAAAACACCGCATCAACTGTCTAGCAACACCCTAGAAACCGGCCAAAACACACTAGCAGCCACATAGTACTGTTAGAACACAGCGTTAACTGTCTAACAACACCCTAGAAACTGGCCAAAACACCCCAGCAGCCACATAGTACTGCTAGAACACTATATCAACTGTCTAGCAACACCCTAGAAACCGGCCAAAACACACTACACTCTCAGAAGAAAAGGTACAGGGCTGTCACTGGGGCGGTACCCTAAGGTACAAAAATGAAAAGGTACATCTTTGTACCTTACTCACCCCTAAAAGGTGCATATTAGTACCTCAAAAGGTACATATCAGTACTTTAAGAGTGCATATTAGTACCTTTTCGGTTTTGTACCTTAGGGTACCGCCCCAGTGACAGCAATGTACCTTTTTTTCTGACAGTGTAGCAGCCACATAGTACTGCTAAAACGCCACATCAACTGTCTAGCAACACCCTAGAAACCGGCCAAAACACACTAGCAGCCACATAGTACTGCTAAAACACCACATCAACTGTCTAGCAACACCCTAGAAACCGGCCAAAACACACTAGCAGCCACATAGTACTGTTAGAACACAGCGTTAACTGTCTAGCAACACCCTAGAAACTGGCCAAAACACCCCAGCAGCCACATAGTACTGCTAGAACACCACATCAACTGTCTAGCAACACCCTAGAAACCAGCCATAACACACTAGCAGCCACATAGTACTGCTAAAACACCACATCAACTGTCTAGCAACACCCTAGAAACCGGCCAAAACACCCCAGCAGCCACATAGTACTGCTAGAACACTATATCAACTGTCTAGCAACACCCTAGAAACTGGCCAAAACACCTTAGCAGTGACATAGTACTGCTAGAACACCACATCAACTGTCTAGCAACACCCTAGAAACCAGCCATAACACACTAGCAGCCACATAGTAATATTAGAACACTATATCAACTGTCTAGCAACACCCTAGAAACTGGCCAAAACACCCCAGCAGCCACATAGTACTGCTAGAACACCACATCAACTGTCTAGCAACACCCTAGAAACCGGCCAAAACACACTAGCAGCCACATAGTACTGCTAAAACACCACATCAACTGTCTAGCAACACCCTAGAAACCGGCCAAAACACACTAGCAGCCACATAGTACTGCTAAAACACCACATCAACTGTCTAGCAACACCCTAGAAACCGGCCAAAACACACTAGCAGCCACATAGTAATATTAGAACACTATATCAACTGTCTAGCAACACCCTAGAAACCGGCCAAAACACACTAGCAGCCACATAGTAATATTAGAACACTATATCAACTGTCTAGCAACACCCTAGAAACCGGCCAAAACACACTAGCAGCCACATAGTACTGCTAAAACACCGCATCAACTGTCTAGCAACACCCTAGAAACTGGCCAAATAACCCTAGCAACTGGCCAAAACACACTAGCAGCCACATAGTACTGCTAGAACACCACATCAACTGTCTAGCAACACCCTAGAAACCAGCCATAACACCCTAGCAGCCACATAGTACTGCTAAAACACCGCATCAACTGTCTAGCAACACCCTAGAAACCGGCCAAAACACACTAGCAGCCACATAGTACTGTTAGAACACAGCGTTAACTGTCTAGCAACACCCTAGAAACTGGCCAAAACACCCCAGCAGCCACATAGTACTGCTAGAACACTATATCAACTGTCTAGCAACACCCTAGAAACTGGCCAAAACACCCCAGCAGCCACATAGTACTGTTAGAACACCGCATCAACTGTCTAGCAACACCCTAGAAACCGGCCAAAACACACTAGCAGCCACATAGTACTGTTAGAACACAGCGTTAACTGTCTAGCAACACCCTAGAAACTGGCCAAAACCCCCCAGCAGCCACATAGTACTGCTAGAACACTATATCAACTGTCTAGCAACACCCTAGAAACTGGCCAAAACACTCTAGCAGCCACATAGTACTGTTAGAACACCACATCAACTGTCTAGCAACACCCTAGAAACCGGCCAGAACACACTAGCAGCCACATAGTAATGTTAGAACACTGCATCAACTGTCTAGCAACACCCTAGAAACCAGCCATAACACACTAGCAGCCACATAGTAACGTTAGAACACCACATCAACTGTCTAGCAACACCCTAGAAACCGGCCAAAACACACTAGCAGCCACATAGTAATATTAGAACACTATATCAACTGTCTAGCAACACCCTAGAAACCGGCCAAAACACACTAGCAGCCACATAGTACTGCTAAAACACCACATCAACTGTCTAGCAACACCCTAGAAACTGGCCAAAACACACTAGAAACTGCCTAGTAATGTTAGAAACCTGCCAAAACACTCTAGCAGCCACATAGTAACGTTAGAACACTATATCAACTGTCTAGCAACACCTTAGAAACTGGCCAAAACACCGTAGCAGCCACATAGTACTGTTAGAACACCACATCAACTTCCTAACAACACCCTAGAAACTGGCCAAAACACCCTAGCAGCCACATAGTACTGTTAGAACACCACATCAACTGTCTAGCAACACCCTAGAAACTGGCCAAAACACTCTAGCAGCCACATAGTACTGTTAGAACACCACATCAACTGTCTAGCAACACCCTAGAAACTGGCCAAAACACACTAGCAGCCACATAGTACTGTTAGAACACCACATCAACTGTCTAGCAACACCCTAGAAACTAGCCAAAACACCCTAGCAGCCACATAGTACTGTTAGAACACCACATCAACTGTCTAGCAACACCCTAGAAACTGGCCAAAACACACTAGCAGCCGCATAGTACTGTTAGAACACCACATCAACTGTCTAGCAACACCCTAGAAACCAGCCATAACACACTAGCAGCCACATAGTACTGTTAGAACACTATATCAACTGTCTAGCAACACCCTAGTAACTGGCCAAAACACCCCAGCAGCCACATAGTACTGTTAGAACACCACATCAACTGTCTAGCAACACCCTAGAAACCAGCCATAACACACTAGCAGCCACATAGTACTGTTAGAACACCACATCAACTGTCTAGCAACACCCTAGAAACTGGCCAAAACACACTAGCAGCCGCATAGTACTGTTAGAACACCACATCAACTGTCTAGCAACACCCTAGAAACCAGCCATAACACACTAGCAGCCACATAGTACTGCTAAAACACCGCATCAACTGTCTAGCAACACCCTAGAAACTGGCCAAAACACACTAGCAGCCGCATAGTACTGTTAGAACACCACATCAACTGTCTAGCAACACCCTAGAAACCAGCCATAACACACTAGCAGCCACATAGTACTGTTAGAACACCACATCAACTGTCTAGCAACACCCTAGAAACTGGCCAAAACACACTAGCAGCCGCATAGTACTGTTAGAACACCACATCAACTGTCTAGCAACACCCTAGAAACCAGCCATAACACACTAGCAGCCACATAGTACTGCTAGAAACTGGCCAAAACACCCCATCAGCCACATAGTACTGTTAGAACACCACATCAACTGTCTAGCAACACCCTAGAAACTGGCCAAAACACCCCAGCAGCCACATAGTACTGTTAGAACACCACATCAACTGTCTAGCAACACCCTAGAAACTGGCCAAAACACCCTAGCAGCCACATAGTACTGTTAGAACACCACATCAACTGTCTAGCAACACCCTAGAAACTGGCCAAAACACCCCAGCAGCCACATAGTACTGTTAGAACACCACATCAACTGTCTAGCAACACCCTAGAAACTGGCCAAAACACTCTAGCAGCCACATAGTACTGTTAGAACACCACATCAACTGTCTAGCAACACCCTAGAAACTGGCCAAAACACCCCAGCAGCCACATAGTACTGTTAGAACACTATATCAACTGTCTAGCAACACCCTAGAAACTGGCCAAAACACACTAGCAGCCACATAGTACTGCTAGAACACCACATCAACTGTCTAGCAACACCCTAGAAACCGGCCGAAACACCCTAGCAGCCACATAGTACTGTTAGAACACCACATCAACTGTCTAGCAACACCCTAGAAACTGGCCAAAACACCCCATCAGCCACATAGTACTGTTAGAACACCACATCAACTGTCTAGCAACACCCTAGAAACTGGCCAAAACACCCCAGCAGCCACATAGTACTGTTAGAACACCACATCAACTGTCTAGCAACACCCTAGAAACTGGCCAAAACACCCCAGCAGCTACATAGTACTGTTAGAACACCACATCAACTGTCTAGCAACACCCTAGAAACTGGCCAAAACACCCCATCAGCCACATAGTACTGTTAGAACACCACATCAACTGTCTAGCAACACCCTAGAAACTGGCCAAAACACCCTAGCAGCCACATAGTACTGTTAGAACACCACATCAACTGTCTAGCAACACCCTAGAAACTGGCCAAAACACCCCAGCAGCCACATAGTACTGTTAGAACACCGCATCAACTGTCTAGCAACACCCTAGAAACTGGCCAAAACACCCCAGCAGCCACATAGTACTGTTAGAACACCACATCAACTGTCTAGCAACACCCTAGAAACTGGCCAAAACACCCCAGCAGCCACATAGTACTGTTAGAACACTATATCAACTGTCTAGCAACACCCTAGAAACTGGCCAAAACACCCCAGCAGCCACATAGTACTGTTAGAACACCGCATCAACTGTCTAGCAACACCCTAGAAACTGGCCAAAACACCCCAGCAGCCACATAGTACTGTTAGAACACCACATCAACTGTCTAGCAACACCCTAGAAACTGGCCAAAACACCCCAGCAGCCACATAGTACTGTTAGAACACCACATCAACTGTCTAGCAACACCCTAGAAACTGGCCAAAACACCCCAGCAGCCACATAGTACTGTTAGAACACCACATCAACTGTCTAGCAACACCCTAGAAACTGGCCAAAACACCCCAGCAGCCACATAGTACTGTTAGAACAACGCATCAACTGTCTAGCAACACCCTAGAAACTGGCCAAAACACCCCAGCAGCCACATAGTACTGCTAGAACACCACATCAACTGTCTAGCAACACCCTAGAAACCGGCCAAAACACCCCAGCAGCCACATAGTACTGCTAGAACACCACATCAACTGTCTAGCAACACCCTAGAAACTGGCCAAAACACCCCAGCAGCCACATAGTACTGTTAGAACAACGCATCAACTGTCTAGCAACACCCTAGAAACCGGCCAAAACACCCCAGCAGCCACATAGTACTGCTAGAACACCACATCAACTGTCTAGCAACACCCTAGAAACTGGCCAAAACACCCCAGCAGCCACATAGTACTGTTAGAACACCACATCAACTGTCTAGCAACACCCTAGAAACTGGCCAAAACACCCCAGCAGCCACATAGTACTGTTAGAACAACGCATCAACTGTCTAGCAACACCCTAGAAACTGGCCAAAACACCCCAGCAGCCACATAGTACTGCTAGAACACCACATCAACTGTCTAGCAACACCCTAGAAACTGGCCAAAACACCCCAGCAGCCACATAGTACTGCTAGAACACCACATCAACTGTCTAGCAACACCCTAGAAACTGGCCAAAACACCCCAGCAGCCACATAGTACTGTTAGAACACCACATCAACTGTCTAGCAACACCCTAGAAACTGGCCAAAACACCCCAGCAGCCACATAGTACTGTTAGAACAACGCATCAACTGTCTAGCAACACCCTAGAAACTGGCCAAAACACCCCAGCAGCCACATAGTACTGTTAGAACACCGCATCAACTGTTTAGCAACACCCTAGAAACCGGCCGAAACACCCTAGCAGCCACCTTACAGGATTTAAAGGATCTGCTGCTAACATCTTGGTGCCAGATAGCACACCTTCAGCGGTCCTAGTGGAGTCCATGCCTCAACGGGTCAGCAAATGGGAGACCAACACAATATTACATAATGTTATGCCTGATTGGTGTATTTCCAGTGAATATACAGTGTGTTTGTGCGCAGTGCATCTGTTGTAGTTTCACAGCTCGTCATGTGATCAGATTCTGTTGATGTCCAGCTTTGGTGTCATTGATCACACGTCGTTTCAGATCCGTTGTTGTTTCCAGTGATTGCTCTGACTACAGTAAATGAACGTCTCGCTCATATTCTCCATGTTTCTCTTTCTGCTGGTGGTATTTTCAGACACTGACAGCGAAATGGATTAAAGCGGGTTTGCTGACAGTGAACATATCAAATGTGCAACTTGTGATTGTAGAGCGAAACATTCGCAGGGCTTATGAATGCGCTGCTCTCTCTCTCTCTCTTGATCACCTGCTTTGTCTGAAGTGAGTCACCTTGCAAATATATGAATAGTAAATGCAGGGAAAGTAATCTGCTTCCTGACGGCTACACGGCTGCATTTGCATAGCTGCCAGCATCTCTCCTCGTGAACCGCTGCCACTCCGGGCCGCTGCAACCGGAATCCACAATAACACGCACGCAGCAGATGCCTGCCGCTTCTTTCCCTTTACAGAGAAAGGGAACAGCAATTTTCATTATTATAGTTATTACTATAATTATTATTATTAATGCAACAATTACGTAAAGAAAATATTCATAGTACAAAATGCCAAAGACAAATCGACACTATGGTAACATTTAGAGTGGCCCCCAGGATCTGAAAAAATATTCACAGATGAATGTTTTAAAAAATATATACATACATTTGTATTATTTAGTCTATACTGATATACATAAAAAAATAAACAAATGTTGCAGGATCTGAGTAACACACAAACTACTCAAACACTGGGTTGTTACGTCTGACCCAGGATCTGAGTAACACAAAAACTACTCAAACACTGGGTTGTGACGTCTAACCCGGGATCTGAGTAACACAAAAAATACTCAAACACTGGATAGTTACGTCTGACCCAGGATCTGAGTAACACACAAACTACTCAAACACTGGGTTGTTACGTCTGACCCAGGATCTGAGTAACACAAAAACTACTCAAACACTGGGTTGTTACGTCTGACCCAGGATCTGAGTAACACACAAACTACTCAAACACTGGGTTGTGACGTCTAACCCGGGATCTGAGTAACACAAAAAATACTCAAACACTGGATAGTTACGTCTGACCCAGGATCTGAGTAACACACAAACTACTCAAACACTGGGTTGTTACGTCTGACCCAGGATCTGAGTAACACAAAAACTACTCAAACACTGGGTTGTTACGTCTGACCCAGGATCTGAGTAACACACAAACTACTCAAACACTGGGTTGTGACGTCTAACCCGGGATCTGAGTAACACAAAAAATACTCAAACACTGGATAGTTACGTCTGACCCAGGATCTGAGTAACACAAAAACTACTCAAACACTGGGTTGTTACGTCTGACCCAGGGTCTGAGTAACACACAAACTACTCAAACACTGGGTTGTTACGTCTGACTCGGGATCTGGGTAACACACAAACTACTCAAACACTGGGTTGTCACGTCTCTTCCAGGATCTGAGTAACACACAAAAAACTCAAACACTATGTTGTTACGTCTGACTCGGGATCTGGGTAACACACAAACTACTCAAACACTGGGTTATGTCTGACCCGGGATCTGGGTAACACAAACTACCCAAACATGGGGTTATGTCTGACCCAGGGTCTGAGTAACACACAAACTACTCAAACACTGGGTTGTTACGTCTGACTCGGGATCTGGGTAACACACAAACTACTCAAACACTGGGTTATGTCTGACCCGGGATCTGGGTAACACAAACTACCCAAACATGGGGTTATGTTTGACCCAGGGTCTGAGTAACACACAAACTACTCAAACACTGGGTCGTCACGTCTGTTCCAGGATCTGAGTAACACAAAAACTACTCAAACACTGGGTTGTTACGTCTGACCCAGGATCTGAGTAACACAAAAACTACTCAAACACTGGGTTGTCACGTCTGACCCAAGATCTGAGTAACACAAACTACTCAAACACTGGGTTGTGACGTCTGACCCGGGATCTGAGTAACACAAAAACTACTCAAACACTGGGTTGTTACGTCTGACCCAGGATCTGAGAAACACAAAAACTACTCAAACACTGGGTTGTTACGTCTGACCCAGGGTCTGAGTAACACACAAACTACTCAAACACTGGGTTGTTACGTCTGACTCGGGATCTGGGTAACACACAAACTACTCAAACACTGGGTTGTCATGTCTCTTCCAGGATCTGAGTAACACAAAAACTACTCAAACACTGGGTTGTTACGTCTGACCCAGGATCTGAGTAACACACAAACTACTCAAACACTGGGTTATGTCTGACCCGGGATCTGGGTAACACAAACTACCCAAACATGGGGTTATGTCTGACCCAGGGTCTGAGTAACACACAAACTACTCAAACACTGGGTTGTTACGTCTGACTCGGGATCTGGGTAACACACAAACTACTCAAACACTGGGTTGTTACGTCTGACCCAAGATCTAAGTAGCACACAAGCTACTCAAACACTGGTTTGTCCCAGGATCTGAGTAACACAAACTTTTCAAACACTGGGTTGTTAGGTCTGACCCAGGATCTGAGTAACAGAAAAACTACCCAAAACACTGGGTTGTTACGTCTGACACAAGATCGAAATAATACATACAAACTACTCAAACACTGGGTTGTCACATCTGACCCAGGATCTGAGTAACACACAAACTACTCAAACATTGGGTTGTCACGTCTGACCCAGGATCTGAGTAAAACACAAACTACTCAAACACTGGGTTGTCACGTCTGACCCAGGATCTGAGTAACACAAAAACTACTCAAACACTGGTTTGTCCCAGGATCTGAGTAACACAAAAACTATCCAAACACTGGGTTGTTACATCTGACCCAGGATCTGAGTAACACAAAAACTACTCAAACACTGGGTTGTCCCAGGATCTGAGTAACACAAAAACTACTCAAACACTGGGTTGTTACGTCTGACATAGGATCTGAGTAACACAAAAACTACTCAAACACTGGGTTGTTACGTCTGACCCGGGATCTGAGTAACACAAAAACTACTCAAACACTATGTTGTTACGTCTGACTCGGGATCTGGGTAACACACAAACTACTCAAACACTTGGTTGTCACGTCTGACCCAAGATCTGAGTAACACACAAACTACTCAAACACTATGTTGTTACGTCTGACTCGGGATCTGGGTAACACACAAACTACTCAAACACTGGGTTGTCACGTCTCTTCCAGGATCTGAGTAACACAAAAACTACTCAAACACTGGTTTGTCCCAGGATCTGAGTAACACAAACTTTTCAAACACTGGGTTGTTAGGTCTGACCCAGGATCTGAGTAACAGAAAAACTACCCAAAACACTGGGTTGTTACGGCTGACATAGGATCTGAGTAACACAAAAACTACCCAAACACTGGGTTGTTACATCTGACCCAGGATCTGAGTAACACAAAAACTACTCAAACACTGGGTTGTCCCAGGATCTGAGTAACACAAAAACTACTCAAACACTGGGTTGTTACGTCTGACATAGGATCTGAGTAACACAAAAACTACCCAAACACTGGGTTGATACATCTGATCCAGGATCTGAGTAACACAAAAACTACTCAAACACTGGGTTGTCCCAGGATCTGAGTAACACAAAAACTACTCAAACACTGGGTTGTTACGTCTGACATAGGATCTGAGTAACACAAAAACTACTCAAACACTGGGTTGTTACGTCTGACCCGGGATCTGAGTAACACAAAAACTACTCAAACACTATGTTGTTACGTCTGACTCGGGATCTGGGTAACACACAAACTACTCAAACACTTGGTTGTCACGTCTGACCCAAGATCTGAGTAACACACAAACTACTCAAACACTATGTTGTTACGTCTGACTCGGGATCTGGGTAACACACAAACTACTCAAACACTTGGTCGTCACGTCTGTTCCAGGATCTGAGTAACACAAAAACTACTCAAACACTGGTTTGTCCCAGGATCTGAGTAACACAAACTTTTCAAACACTGGGTTGTTAGGTCTGACCCAGGATCTGAGTAACAGAAAAACTACCCAAAACACTGGGTTGTTACGGCTGACATAGGATCTGAGTAACACAAAAACTACCCAAACACTGGGTTGTTACATCTGACCCAGGATCTGAGTAACACAAAAACTACTCAAACACTGGGTTGTCCCAGGATCTGAGTAACACAAAAACTACTCAAACACTGGGTTGTTACGTCTGACATAGGATCTGAGTAACACAAAAACTACCCAAACACTGGGTTGTTACATCTGACCCAGGATCTGAGTAACACAAAAACTACTCAAACACTGGGTTGTCCCAGGATCTGAGTAACACAAAAACTACTCAAACACTGGGTTGTTACGTCTGACATAGGATCTGAGTAACACAAAAACTACTCAAACACTGGGTTGTCCCAGGATCTGAGTAACACAAAAACTACTCAAACACTGGGTTGTTACGTCTGACCCGGGATCTGAGTAACACAAAAACTACTCAAACACTTGGTTGTCACGTCTGACCCAAGATCTGAGTAACACACAAACTACTCAAACACTATGTTGTTACGTCAGACTCGGGATCTGGGTAACACACAATCTACTCAAACACTGGGTCGTCACGTCTGTTCCAGGATCTGAGTAACACAAAAACTACTCAAACACTGGGTTGTCACGTCTGACCCAGGGTCTGAGTAACACACAAACTACTCAAACACTATGTTGTCACGTCTGACCCAGGAGCTGAGTAACACACAAACTACTCAAACACTGGGTTGTTACGCCTGACCCAGGATCTGAGTAACACAAAAACTACTCAAACACTGGGTTATGTCTGACCCGGATAACCCAAACTACCCAAACACTGGGTTATCACGTCTAACCCAGGATCTGAGTAACACAAAAACTACTCAAACACTGGGTTGTTACGTCTGTCCCAGGATCTGAGTAACACAAAAACTACTCAAACACTGGGTTGTCATGTCTGACCCAGGATCTGAGTAACACAAATTACTCAAACACTGGGTTGTCACGTCTGACCCAAGATCTGAGTAACACACAAACTTCTCAAAAACTGGGTTGTTACGTCTAACCCGGGATCTGAGTAACACAAAAAATACTCAAACACTGGATAGTTACGTCTGACCCAGGATCTGAGTAACACAAAAACTACTCAAACACTGGGTTGTTACGTCTGACCCAGGGTCTGAGTAACACACAAACTACTCAAACACTGGGTTGTTACGTCTGACTCGGGATCTGGGTAACACACAAACTACTCAAACACTGGGTTGTCACGTCTCTTCCAGGATCTGAGTAACACACAAAAAACTCAAACACTATGTTGTTACGTCTGACTCGGGATCTGGGTAACACACAAACTACTCAAACACTGGGTTATGTCTGACCCGGGATCTGGGTAACACAAACTACCCAAACATGGGGTTATGTCTGACCCAGGGTCTGAGTAACACACAAACTACTCAAACACTGGGTTGTTACGTCTGACTCGGGATCTGGGTAACACACAAACTACTCAAACACTGGGTTATGTCTGACCCGGGATCTGGGTAACACAAACTACCCAAACATGGGGTTATGTTTGACCCAGGGTCTGAGTAACACACAAACTACTCAAACACTGGGTCGTCACGTCTGTTCCAGGATCTGAGTAACACAAAAACTACTCAAACACTGGGTTGTTACGTCTGACCCAGGATCTGAGTAACACAAAAACTACTCAAACACTGGGTTGTCACGTCTGACCCACGATCTGAGTAACACAAACTACTCAAACACTGGGTTGTGACGTCTGACCCGGGATCTGAGTAACACAAAAACTACTCAAACACTGGGTTGTTACGTCTGACCCAGGATCTGAGAAACACAAAAACTACTCAAACACTGGGTTGTTACGTCTGACCCAGGGTCTGAGTAACACACAAACTACTCAAACACTGGGTTGTTACGTCTGACTCGGGATCTGGGTAACACACAAACTACTCAAACACTGGGTTGTCATGTCTCTTCCAGGATCTGAGTAACACAAAAACTACTCAAACACTGGGTTGTTACGTCTGACCCAGGATCTGAGTAACACACAAACTACTCAAACACTGGGTTATGTCTGACCCGGGATCTGGGTAACACAAACTACCCAAACATGGGGTTATGTCTGACCCAGGGTCTGAGTAACACACAAACTACTCAAACACTGGGTTGTTACGTCTGACTCGGGATCTGGGTAACACACAAACTACTCAAACACTGGGTTGTTACGTCTGACCCAAGATCTAAGTAGCACACAAGCTACTCAAACACTGGTTTGTCCCAGGATCTGAGTAACACAAACTTTTCAAACACTGGGTTGTTAGGTCTGACCCAGGATCTGAGTAACAGAAAAACTACCCAAAACACTGGGTTGTTACGTCTGACACAAGATCGAAATAATACATACAAACTACTCAAACACTGGGTTGTCACATCTGACCCAGGATCTGAGTAACACACAAACTACTCAAACATTGGGTTGTCACGTCTGACCCAGGATCTGAGTAAAACACAAACTACTCAAACACTGGGTTGTCACGTCTGACCCAGGATCTGAGTAACACAAAAACTACTCAAACACTGGTTTGTCCCAGGATCTGAGTAACACAAAAACTATCCAAACACTGGGTTGTTACATCTGACCCAGGATCTGAGTAACACAAAAACTACTCAAACACTGGGTTGTCCCAGGATCTGAGTAACACAAAAACTACTCAAACACTGGGTTGTTACGTCTGACATAGGATCTGAGTAACACAAAAACTACTCAAACACTGGGTTGTTACGTCTGACCCGGGATCTGAGTAACACAAAAACTACTCAAACACTATGTTGTTACGTCTGACTCGGGATCTGGGTAACACACAAACTACTCAAACACTTGGTTGTCACGTCTGACCCAAGATCTGAGTAACACACAAACTACTCAAACACTATGTTGTTACGTCTGACTCGGGATCTGGGTAACACACAAACTACTCAAACACTTGGTCGTCACGTCTGTTCCAGGATCTGAGTAACACAAAAACTACTCAAACACTGGTTTGTCCCAGGATCTGAGTAACACAAACTTTTCAAACACTGGGTTGTTAGGTCTGACCCAGGATCTGAGTAACAGAAAAACTACCCAAAACACTGGGTTGTTACGTCTGACATAGGATCTGAGTAACACAAAAACTACCCAAACACTGGGTTGTTACATCTGATCCAGGATCTGAGTAACACAAAAACTACTCAAACACTGGGTTGTCCCAGGATCTGAGTAACACAAAAACTACTCAAACACTGGGTTGTTACGTCTGACATAGGATCTGAGTAACACAAAAACTACTCAAACACTGGGTTGTTACGTCTGACCCGGGATCTGAGTAACACAAAAACTACTCAAACACTATGTTGTTACGTCTGACTCGGGATCTGGGTAACACACAAACTACTCAAACACTTGGTTGTCACGTCTGACCCAAGATCTGAGTAACACACAAACTACTCAAACACTATGTTGTTACGTCTGACTCGGGATCTGGGTAACACACAAACTACTCAAACACTTGGTCGTCACGTCTGTTCCAGGATCTGAGTAACACAAAAACTACTCAAACACTGGTTTGTCCCAGGATCTGAGTAACACAAACTTTTCAAACACTGGGTTGTTAGGTCTGACCCAGGATCTGAGTAACAGAAAAACTACCCAAAACACTGGGTTGTTACGGCTGACATAGGATCTGAGTAACACAAAAACTACCCAAACACTGGGTTGTTACATCTGACCCAGGATCTGAGTAACACAAAAACTACTCAAACACTGGGTTGTCCCAGGATCTGAGTAACACAAAAACTACTCAAACACTGGGTTGTTACGTCTGACATAGGATCTGAGTAACACAAAAACTACCCAAACACTGGGTTGTTACATCTGACCCAGGATCTGAGTAACACAAAAACTACTCAAACACTGGGTTGTCCCAGGATCTGAGTAACACAAAAACTACTCAAACACTGGGTTGTTACGTCTGACATAGGATCTGAGTAACACAAAAACTACTCAAACACTGGGTTGTCCCAGGATCTGAGTAACACAAAAACTACTCAAACACTGGGTTGTTACGTCTGACCCGGGATCTGAGTAACACAAAAACTACTCAAACACTTGGTTGTCACGTCTGACCCAAGATCTGAGTAACACACAAACTACTCAAACACTATGTTGTTACGTCAGACTCGGGATCTGGGTAACACACAATCTACTCAAACACTGGGTCGTCACGTCTGTTCCAGGATCTGAGTAACACAAAAACTACTCAAACACTGGGTTGTCACGTCTGACCCAGGGTCTGAGTAACACACAAACTACTCAAACACTATGTTGTCACGTCTGACCCAGGAGCTGAGTAACACACAAACTACTCAAACACTGGGTTGTTACGCCTGACCCAGGATCTGAGTAACACAAAAACTACTCAAACACTGGGTTATGTCTGACCCGGATAACCCAAACTACCCAAACACTGGGTTATCACGTCTAACCCAGGATTTGAGTAACACAAAAACTACTCAAACACTGGGTTGTTACGTCTGTCCCAGGATCTGAGTAACACAAAAACTACTCAAACACTGGGTTGTCATGTCTGACCCAGGATCTGAGTAACACAAATTACTCAAACACTGGGTTGTCACGTCTGACCCAAGATCTGAGTAACACACAAACTTCTCAAAAACTGGGTTGTTACGTCTGACCCAAGATCTGAGTAACACACAAACTACTCAAACACTGGGTTGTTACATCTGACCCAAGATCTGAGTAACACACAAACTACTCAAACACTGGGTTGTTACATCTGACCCAGGAGCTGAGTAACACACAAACTTCTCAAACACTGGGTTGTCACGTCTGACCGAAGATCTGAGTAACACACAAACTACTCAAACACTGGGTTGTCACGTCTGACCCAAGATCTGAGTAACACACAAACTACTCAAACACTGGGTTGTTACATCTGACCCAAGATCTGAGTAACACACAAACTACTCAAACACTGGGTTGTCACGTCTGACCGAAGATCTGAGTAACACACAAACTACTCAAACACTGGGTTGTTACGTCTGACCTAAGATCTGAGTAACACACAAACTACTCAAACACTGGGTTGTTACGTCTGACCCAAGATCTGAGTAACACACAAACTTCTCAAACACTGGGTTGTTACGTCTGACCCAAGATCTGAGTAACCCACAAACTACTCAAACACTGGGTTGTTACGTCTGACCCAGGAGCTGAGTAACACACAAACAACTCAAACACTGGGTTGTCACGTTTGACCCAGGATCTGAGTAACACAAATTACTCAAACACTGGGTTGTTACGTCTGACCCAAGATCTGAGTAACACACAAACTACTCAAACACTGGGTTGTTACGTCTGACCCAAGATCTGAGTAACACACAAACTACTCAAACACTGGGTTGTCACGTCTGACCCAGGATCTGAGTAACACACAAACTACTCAAACACTGGGTTGTCACGTCTGACCCAGGATCTGAGTAACACAAAAACTACTCAAACACTGGGTTGTCACGTCTGACCCAGGATCTGAGTAACACACAAACTACTCAAACACTGGGTTGTCATGTCTGACCCAAGATCTGAGTAACACACAAACTTCTCAAACACTGGGTTGTTACGTCTGACCCAAGATCTGAGTAACACACAAACTACTCAAACACTGGGTTGTTACGTCTGACCCAGGAGCTGAGTAACACAAATTACTCAAACACTGGGTTGTCATGTCTGACCCAAGATCTGAGTAACACACAAAGTACTCAAACACCGGGTTGTCACGTCTGACCCAGGATCTGAGTAACACACAAACTACTCAAACACTGGGTTGTCACGTCTGACCCAGGATCTGAGTAACACACAAACTACTCAAACACTGGGTTGTTACGTCTGACCCAAGATCTGAGTAACACAAAAACTACTCAAACACTGGGTTGTCACGTCTGACCCAGGATCTGTGTAACACAAAAACTACTCAAACAATGGGTTGTTACGCCTGACCCAGGATCTGAATAACACAAACTACTCAAACACTGGGTTGTTACGTCTGACCCAGGATCTGAGTAACACAAACTACTCAAACACTGGGTTGTCACGTCTGACCCAAGATCTGAGTAACACACAAACTACTCAAACACTGGGTTGTCACGTCTGACCCAGGAGCTGAGTAACACACAAACTACTCAAACACTGGGTTGTCACGTCTGACCCAGGAGCTGAGTAACACACAAACTACACAAACACTGGGTTGTCATGTCTGACCCAGGATCTGAGTAACACAAAAACTACTCAAACACTGTGTTGTTACGTCTGACCCAGGAGCTGAGTAACACACAAACTACTCAAACACTGGGTTGTTACGTCTGACCCAAGATCTGAGTAACTCACAAACTACTCAAACACTGGGTTGTTACGTCTGACCCAGGAGCTGAGTAACACACAAACTACACAAACACTGGGTTGTCATGTCTGACCCAGGATCTGAGTAACACAAAAACTACTCAAACACTGTGTTGTTACGTCTGACCCAGGAGCTGAGTAACACACAAACTACTCAAACACTGGGTTGTTACGTCTGACCCAAGATCTGAGTAACTCACAAACTACTCAAACACTGGGTTGTTACGTCTGACCCAGGAGCTGAGTAACACACAAACTACACAAACACTGGGTTGTCATGTCTGACCCAGGATCTGAGTAACACAAAAACTACTCAAACACTGTGTTGTTACGTCTGACCCAGGAGCTGAGTAACACACAAACTACTCAAACACTGGGTTGTTACGTCTGACCCAAGATCTGAGTAACTCACAAACTACTCAAACACTGGGTTGTTACGTCTGACCCAGGAGCTGAGTAACACAGAAACTACACAAACACTGGGTTGTCATGTCTGACCCAGGATCTGAGTAACACACAAACTACTCAAACACTGGGTTGTCACGTCTGACCCAGGAGCTGAGTAACACAGAAACTACACAAACACTGGGTTGTCACGTCTGACCCAGGATCTGAGTAACACAAACTACTCAAACACTGGGTTGTTACATCTGACCCAGGATCTGAGTAACACACAAACTACTCAAACACTGGGTTGTTACGTCTGACCCAGGATCTGAGTAACACAAAAACTACTCAAACACTGGGTTGTCACGTCTGACCCAAGATCTGAGTAACACAAAAACTACTCAAACACTGGGTTGTTACGTCTGACCCAGGATCTGAGTAACACAAAAACTACTCAAACACTGGGTTGTTACGTCTGACCCAGGATCTGAGTAACACAAAAACTACTCAAACACTGGGTTGTTATGTCTGACCCAAGATCTGAGTAACACAAAAACTACTCAAACACTGGGTTGTTACGTCTGACCCAGGATCTGAGTAACACAAAAACTACTCAAACACTGGGTTGTTACGTCTGACCCAGGATCTGAGTAACACAAACTACTCAAACACTGGGTTGTCACGTCTGACCCAGGATCTGAGTAACACAAACTACTCAAACACTGGGTTGTTACATCTGACCCAGGATCTGAGTAACACACAAACTACTCAAACACTGGGTTGTTACGTCTGACCCAGGATCTGAGTAACACAAACTACTCAAACACTGGGTTGTCACGTCTGACCCAGGATCTGAGTAACACAAACTACTCAAACACTGGGTTGTTACATCTGACCCAGGATCTGAGTAACACACAAACTACTCAAACACTGGGTTGTTACGTCTGACCCAGGATCTGAGTAACACAAACTACTCAAACACTGGGTTGTCACGTCTGACCCAGGATCTGAGTAACACAAAAACTACTCAAACACTGTGTTGTTACGTCTGACCCAGGAGCTGAGTAACACACAAACTACTCAAACACTGGGTTGTTACGTCTGACCCAAGATCTGAGTAACTCACAAACTACTCAAACACTGGGTTGTTACGTCTGACCCAGGATCTGAGTAACACAAAAACTACTCAAACACTGGGTTGTTACATCTGACCCAGGATCTGAGTAACACACAAACTACTCAAACACTGGGTTGTTACGTCTGACCCAGGATCTGAGTAACACAAACTACTCAAACACTGGGTTGTTACATCTGACCCAGGATCTGAGTAACACACAAACTACTCAAACACTGGGTTGTCACGTCTGACCCAGGATCTGAGTAACACAGAAACTACACAAACACTGGGTTGTCATGTCTGACCCAGGATCTGAGTAACACAAAAACTACTCAAACACTGGGTTGTCACGTCTGACCCAAGATCTGAGTAACACAAAAACTACTCAAACACTGGGTTGTTACGTCTGACCCAGGATCTGAGTAACACAAAAACTACTCAAACACTGGGTTGTTACGTCTGACCCAGGATCTGAGTAACACATATGACGCTCTCTGCGAGTGTGTTGCTCATCAGTCACACACACGTGTTGTGCTCCTCCTCAGGATTCTGGGATGCGTCTGGTTTCACAGACGGCCACTTCCACTTTCTGTCAAAATACATCAGAACGCCTCGAGCACAAAGTCGTGGTTTTCATTGAAAAGATTTTAAATTGCATTCAAATTACACAGCGGGAGCCTCTTGTTGTGGGTTTTGTAATTTCTTTTTGATTTGCGTCTCCCAGATTGTTCGAGCGCGAGCCCCTCTCCAAAATCACCTGTCGTCAAAAGAGCAAAACAGCGCCGAAGGCTCGCTCTAATCTTCTGCTGATTCCTCATCATCAATCGCTCTGAAGAGCCCATTACAGATCCTCCAGTAGCTCTTAAACACGGCTTTAGGATGAAATGTTTTTATCATTCCTTCTCTTGCTTCAGTCAGAATTCACCGGGAAATGATCCGTTCAGAGACGGTGACCAGTGATGATTACGTCCATCAGCGTTCTGACCATCATTTAACCCCTTAAAGGGTCAGTTCACCCAGAAATGTAAATTCTGTCATGAATGCCGTCCCCTCATGTCTCTGGACACCCGTCAGACTCCGCTCATCTTCAGACACAGATGAAGATATTTTAGTGTAAATCTGATGCTCAGAAAGGCCTCCATTGGCTCAATGTACACTCTCAAGACCCATAAAAGCACTAAAGACATCGTTACAAAGTCCATCTCACTACAGTGGCTCTACAATAACTTTATGAAGCGATGAGAATAGTTTCTGTGCGCAAAAAACCCTAAATAACGACTTATATAGTGATGACCGATTTCAGAACACACATCATGAAGCTTCAAAGCGTTATGAGTCAGTGAGTCGATTCATGATTCGGATCGGGTATCAAACTGCTGAAATACGTGACTTTGGCGATCCGAACCGCTGAATCGACTCACTGATTCATTACGCTCCAAACCGCTGAATCGACTCACTGATTCATAACGCTCCAAACCGCTGAATCGACTCACTGATTCATAACGCTCCAAACCGCTGAATCGACTCATTGATTCATAATGCTCCAAACCACTGAATCGACTCACTGATTCATAACGCTCCAACCCACTGAATCTACTCACTGATTCATGACGCTCCAATCCACTGAATCGACTCACTGATTCATGACGCTCCAAACCACTGAATCGACTCACTGATTCATAACGCTCCAAACCGCTGAATCGACTCACTGATTCATAACGCTTCAAACCGCTGAATCGAGTCACTGATTCATAACGCTTCAAACCGCTGAATCGACTCACTGATTCATAACGCTGAATCGACTCACTGATTCATAATGCTCCAAACCGCTGAATCGACTCACTGATTCATAACGCTCCAAACCGCTGAATCGACTCACTGATTCATAACGCTCCAAACCGCTGAATCGACTCACTGATTCATAACGCTCCAAACCGCTGAATCGACTCACTGATTCATAACGCTCCAAACCACTGAATCGACTCACTGATTCATAATGCTCCAAACCGCTGAATCGACTCACTGATTCATAACGCTTCAAACCGCTGAATCGACTCACTGATTCATAACGCTTCAAACCGCTGAATCGACTCACTGATTCATAACGCTCCAAACCGCTGAATCGACTCACTGATTCATAACGCTTCAAACCGCTGAATCGACTCACTGATTCATAACGCTCCAAACCGCTGAATCGACTCACTGATTCATAACGCTTCAAACCGCTGAATAGACTCACTGATTCATAACGCTCCAAACCGCTGAATAGACTCACTGATTCATAACGCTCCAAACCGCTGAATCGACTCACTGATTCATAACGCTTCAAACCGCTGAATCGACTCACTGATTCATAACGCTCCAAACCGCTGAATCGACTCACTGATTCATAACGCTTCAAACCGCTGAATCGACTCACTGATTCATAACGCTCCAAACCGCTGAATAGACTCACTGATTCATAACGCTCCAACCCACTGAATCGACTCACTGATTCATAACGCTCCAAACCGCTGAATCGACTCACTGATTCATAACGCTCCAAACCGCTGAATCGACTCACTGATTCATAACGCTTCAAACCGCTGAATCGACTCACTGATTCATAACGCTCCAAACCGCTGAATCGACTCACTGATTCATAACGCTTCAAACCGCTGAATCGACTCACTGATTCATAACGCTCCAAACCGCTGAATCGACTCACTGATTCATAACGCTCCAAACCGCTGAATCGACTCACTGATTCATAACGCTTCAAACCGCTGAATCGACTCACTGATTCATAACGCTCCAAACCGCTGAATCGACTCACTGATTCATAACGCTTCAAACCGCTGAATCGACTCACTGATTCATAACGCTCCAAACCGCTGAATCGACTCACTGATTCATAACGCTCCAAACCGCTGAATCGACTCACTGATTCATAACGCTCCAAACCGCTGAATCGACTCACTGATTCATAACGCTTCAAACCGCTGAATCGACTCACTGATTCATAACGCTCCAAACCGCTGAATCGACTCACTGATTCATAACGCTTCAAACCGCTGAATAGACTCACTGATTCATAACGCTCCAAACCGCTGAATAGACTCACTGATTCATAACGCTCCAAACCGCTGAATCGACTCACTGATTCATAACGCTTCAAACCGCTGAATCGACTCACTGATTCATAACGCTCCAAACCGCTGAATCGACTCACTGATTCATAACGCTTCAAACCGCTGAATCGACTCACTGATTCATAACGCTCCAAACCGCTGAATAGACTCACTGATTCATAACGCTCCAACCCACTGAATCGACTCACTGATTCATAACGCTCCAAACCGCTGAATCGACTCACTGATTCATAACGCTCCAAACCGCTGAATCGACTCACTGATTCATAACGCTTCAAACCGCTGAATCGACTCACTGATTCATAACGCTCCAAACCGCTGAATCGACTCACTGATTCATAACGCTTCAAACCGCTGAATCGACTCACTGATTCATAACGCTCCAAACCGCTGAATCGACTCACTGATTCATAACGCTCCAAACCGCTGAATCGACTCACTGATTCATAACGCTTCAAACCGCTGAATCGACTCACTGATTCATAACGCTCCAAACCGCTGAATCGACTCACTGATTCATAACGCTTCAAACCGCTGAATCGACTCACTGATTCATAACGCTCCAAACCGCTGAATCGACTCACTGATTCATAACGCTCCAAACCGCTGAATCGACTCACTGATTCATAACGCTCCAAACCGCTGAATCGACTCACTGATTCATAACGCTTCAAACCGCTGAATCGACTCACTGATTCATAACGCTCCAAACCGCTGAATCGACTCACTGATTCATAACGCTTCAAACCGCTGAATAGACTCACTGATTCATAACGCTCCAAACCGCTGAATAGACTCACTGATTCATAACGCTCCAAACCGCTGAATCGACTCACTGATTCATAACGCTTCAAACCGCTGAACCGACTCACTGATTCATAACGCTCCAAACCGCTGAATCGACTCACTGATTCATAACGCTTCAAACCGCTGAATCGACTCACTGATTCATAACGCTCCAAACCGCTGAATAGACTCACTGATTCATAACGCTCCAACCCACTGAATCGACTCACTGATTCATAACGCTCCAAACCGCTGAATCGACTCACTGATTCATAACGCTCCAAACCGCTGAATCGACTCACTGATTCATAACGCTTCAAACCGCTGAATCGACTCACTGATTCATAACGCTCCAAACCGCTGAATCGACTCACTGATTCATAACGCTTCAAACCGCTGAATCGACTCACTGATTCATAACGCTCCAAACCGCTGAATCGACTCACTGATTCATAACGCTCCAAACCGCTGAATCGACTCACTGATTCATAACGCTTCAAACCGCTGAATCGACTCACTGATTCATAACGCTCCAAACCGCTGAATCGACTCACTGATTCATAACGCTTCAAACCGCTGAATCGACTCACTGATTCATAACGCTCCAAACCGCTGAATCGACTCACTGATTCATAACGCTCCAAACCGCTGAATCGACTCACTGATTCATAACGCTCCAAACCGCTGAATCGACTCACTGATTCATAACGCTTCAAACCGCTGAATCGACTCACTGATTCATAACGCTTCAAACCGCTGAACCGACTCACTGATTCATAACGCTCCAAACCGCTGAATCGACTCACT
>CM042255.1:51783436-51845936 GCA_023566225.1 Romanogobio albipinnatus | reverse complement strand
ATCTTCACTGAAGGTATATTTATAACAAACGAAATATAAAACAAAACCATGCCATGTTTCGTTTACATTTAAAAATAAAATACAAATATAGGCCTACACATTAACATGTGGTTCAGAAAAGAAGTGTGCATAGGCTATATCACTGTAATACAATTAAATCATTCATAAAACACAACCCAGTTAAAATTCAGTTCTGAAACTTCACTTTTCCCTCAGTCAAAACGATTTGACAAGCAGATAGATTCATGAGAGCAAAGACCGGCCCGAGACCTCAGAGCCAGCGGCAGACGGACGAGCCGAGGAAAGGCTGCTCTCGCCGGCTGGACATCTGCCAGAAACACGTTTAGATGATGTACAGAGACTTTCAGACAGACTTTTGCTTACAACACGTTCTAAACTTGATAAAGGATAAAAATACAGTGAACCGAACCGGATTGATTTGAAAAGGTAAGCGTTTTGGAATAAGGCTTCCCATCCAGTTAACATACTGGACATGCTCACACTCTTCAGTGGGCCAAGATCTCTAAAAATCCTTTCTTTGTATTGGTCTCAAGTAATATTCTAATTTTCTGAGATACTGAATTTGGGATTTTCCTTAGTTGTCTGTTATAATCATCAAAATTAAAAGAAATAAACATTTGAAATATATCAGTCTGTGTGTAATGAATGAATATAATACACAAGTTAGTGAAATAAATTCACTTTTTGATGATATTCTAATTATATGACCAGCAGCTGTATATGGGCAAGCGTAAGGATTTGAGCGAGTTTGACAAGGGCCAAACTGTGATGGCTAGACGACTGGGTCAGAGCACCAGGTGCACTATGGGAAGAAGGCGTGGCTTACCTGGAGAACACATGGCACAGGTGCACTATGGGAAGAAGGCGTGGCTTACCTGGAGAACACATGGCACCAGGTGCACTATGGGAAGAAGGCGTGGCTTACCTGGAGAACACATGGCACCAGGTGCACTATGGGAAGAAGGCGTGGCTTACCTGGAGAACACATGGCACCAGGTGCACTATGGGAAGAAGGCGTGGCTTACCTGGAGAACACATGGCACCAGGTGCACTATGGGAAGAAGGCGTGGCTTACCTGGAGAACACATGGCACCAAGTGCACTATGGGAAGAAGGCGTGGCTTACTTGGGGAACACATGGCACCAGGTGCACTATGGGAAGAAGGCGTGGCTTACCTGGGGAACACATGGCACCAGTTGCACTATGGGAAGAAGGCGTGGCTTACCTGGGGAACACATGGCACCAGGTGCACTATGGGAAGAAGGCGTGGCTTACCTGGGGAACACATGGCACAGGTGCACTATGGGAAGAAGGCGTGGCTCACCTGGGGAACACATGGCACCAGGTGCACTATGGGAAGAAGGCGTGGCTCACCTGGGGAACACATGGCACCAGGTGCACTATGGGAAGAAGGCGTGGCTTACCTGGGGAACACATGGCACCAGGTGCACTATGGGAAGAAGGCGTGGCTTACCTGGGGAACACATGGCGCAGGTGCACTATGGGAAGAAGGCGTGGCGGCGGAGGCAGTGATGCTTTGGGCAATGTTCTGCTGGGAAACCTTGGGTCCTCCATCATGTGGATGTGACTTTGACACGTCCCACCTACCTAAGCATTGCTGAGCCCATGTCCAGCCTCTCATGGGGACGGTATTCCCTGTGGCTGTGGCTCTTTCAGCAGATAATGCGCCGCCACAAAGCACAAATGCTTCAGGAATGCTTTGAGGAGCACAACAACGAGTTTGAGATTCCCCAGATCTCAATCCAATCGAGCATCTGTGGGATGAGCTGAACAAACAAGGCCCCACCTCGCAACTTACAGGACTTAAAGGATCTGCTGCTAACATCTTGGTGCCAGATACCACAGCACAGCTTCAGGGGTCTAGAGGAGTCCATGCCTCGACATTTCATTCCCATTCATACGTTTAATTCGGAGAGTGTGCGTGTGTGTGTGTGTGTGTGTGTGTGTAAAACAGCACAAGCAACCCGTTTCAAGACTTTCCGTGTCAATGATTTATGATTCTGTCGTGCTTTATTGGTGTTCTGTGTCAGTCAGGCTCATTGAGTTATGATTTATGAATTAGTGGTTAAGAGCAGCTAAAAATCTAATTAACCATTGTGTCAAGTGGCCACAGATAGAGAAGGAATGGGAGCAAACAAGTGCGCACGTCTTTCAAGAATACCGCAGGAGAGGAGAACGACTTCCCAGCATGCACGTTTCAGACCATCAGCTGCTCACACATTGTTTTAAAGGCACAGTGTGTAATTCCTCGACTCAAAGGCGTGTCCTGACTCGTGAGTGGGCGGAGCTTTTATTCTGCCGCGAGCGCTTCCGCTTCTTCCGCTCGTGTGTGTGTGTGTTTGATCCTTTCACACACGTGAGCGTGTTAAAGTGATGTTGTAATGCTACTCTTGCGCTACTATGAGACACTTGTTCACTCTGCAGTGAGCGAGATCATATGAGGCGGGAACACATGTCACTCTGTGCGCTAAACCAACAACAGCAGATTTACACAATCAGACTAACTGTGTTGAGCTGGAGAACAATGAGGAGTTTCTGTCCATCAATGATCCAAATAGTGGCTAATAAAACACATCAGATATTAAAGCGCGCTAGTGTTGCCATGGTTACTACACAATAACACCAGAGGGGGACGCGGGGATGATGTCACTGATGGGCGACGCATGATGGGATAGTGTAAGTACACAAGTCAATAAAATATGTAACATTGTTCTAGTGGTTTCTTGGATGTTTTAATCTTAAAATCGTACATATTGTGCATTTAACTGGAATGCACATCCATTAGTCCTGACGTTCAGATGAGTCTCTGCAGTGCACATTTTAAATACACTCGTAAAAATGCTGGGTTAAAAACAACCCAAGTTGGGTTGAAAATGGACTAACCCAGCAATTGGGTTGTTTTAACCCAGCGGTTGGGTGAAATGTTTGCTTAAAACAACCCAATTGCTGGGTTAGTCCGTTATCAACCCAATTTGGGTTGTTTTTAACCCAGCATTTTTTTGAGTGTAGCTATAGCCGAGAACGTTCTGCCAAGGTTCTCTCAAAGTTATGAACGAACGTTCCTCCAGTATCATTAATAGAACGCGATGACATGTTTACTGGGGCAATCACAATCAAGCCCCGCCCTCCCTACATTTGTTCTTGTTTGAGAAGCGATTCACTCGCATGTGCAGGGAATAAATAGCATTCTTATAAAAACGTTCTTATTTTTCAGAATATGTGTCAAAACATGTCTATATTATTATCAGAATGAGAGGAGCGTACAGGCTCAGAGGAAGTCTAAATCGAAGATTTACAAGATTTACAGATTTTTATTTCAGCCATCACGATAACATCACGTGACTCTGGTGCATTATATATACTGTGATCTTTGTGCACAAGGTTGAAACGCTTCTCTCAAAGTTATGAACAAACGTTCCTCCAGTAACATTAAAGGTCCCGTTCTTCGTGATCCCACTGTTCAAACTTTAGTTAGTGTGTAATGTTGCTGTTAGAGCATAAATAATACCTGTAAAATTATAAAGCTCAAAGTTCAATGCCAAGCGAGATATTTTATTTAACAGAAGTTCCCTTTCAAAGCCTACAGCGAACGGCCGGCTTGGACTACATCCTGGTACTTCCTTCATTAATGACGTCAGTAGAACAGTAGAACAGACTAACCTCCGCCCACAAGAATACGCGAAAAAGGGGGCGTGGTCTTGTTGCTGTCCCACGTGGAGAAGAGGAAGGTTCGCGTGGAGAAGAGGACGTGTCGCGTGGAGAAGAGGAAGTGTTGCGTTTGAGTGTGTTTGTCGCCATGTCGTCGAGACGCTGTTATTTTCATCCCGGAGTCAAATCACCTTTGTTTGGCTTTCCCAGGGACGCTGTAGAGATCATTGAGCGCATACATCTCCCGTTAAGAGGCGTGACCTTTCCGTGCAACGTGCGCTAAGCTGCTGTCCAATCACAACACAGGAACCGCTGGCACAATCAGAACTCGTTACGTATTTCTGAAGGAGGGACTTCATAGAATAAAGGAACTCATCAGCCGTTTTTAGGACAGTGAGAACAGCGGTGTACAGATGAGTACATGTGTGAAAAATACTGTGTTTTTTTACACGCGAAACATGAACACATGTTATATTGCACACTGTGAACACAATCAAAGCTTCAAAAAAACACGAAGAACGGGACCCTTTAATAAAACTTCATTCAATGTTATCTGGTCTTTAATAGAGGGCGGGGCAACCTGTCACTCACATTTGATCCACCAATAGCAAATCACAGCCATCCATTCAATTCCCCACGGGCAAACCCGCCCTACATTTGTTCTTGTTTGAGAAGCGATTCACTCACATATGCAGGGAATAAATAGCATTCTTATAAAAACGTTCTTATTTTTCAGAATATGTGTCAAAACATGTGATATCATTATCAGAACAGCTTCAAATAAAGTCTAAACCAAAACAATCAAGATTCACAAAATGCAATTTATTTAAAAACATTAATTTCAGCAATCACAATAACATCACGTGACTGTGGTGCATTTATACACTGTGATCTTCATGCGCCTTTTTTCCACGAGGTTCCTCTGAAAAGAGAACACATGAAGATATAATGCTGGAGATATAATGACGCGGGTCTGCGTTCTATAGCGCGCGCCATAATGAAGCGCTGTAATGACGCGTCCTCATCATATGGCTCATCATAATGTGTCATAAGCGCCGTGAGGGCTCCATGTTTGAGCTCCATTACTGCTGGAGTCATGAGAGGCTCTGTGGACCTTCCTCCTGTCTCACTGGCTCATCGCAAACTCTTGTGCACCCTCTGGTGCTTGCTAGACTCCAAAACTTCTTTGTGTTGCCTGCTTAGCAGATTGTCTTCCTTGTCTCTGAGGCTGCTCATTATTCAGAGACAGCCGGAGCTCAGGTCATCTGCAGCTGCCGTACTGAAGAAGAAGAAGAAGAAGAAGAAGGAGGAGAAGGAGGAGGAGAAGAAGCAGGAGGGAAGATGGCGAACATTCAGCTGCTCTAGACCGGGAACAACTTCACAGAAGATCCAGCCGTGAGTATTCGGTTTCTCTCGATCGTCCTCGACGCGTTTGAGCTCGGGATCCGTGGAGAAGCTCTTCGGGGACGACCTGGAAACGCCAGAACGGAACCGAGCGAGCCCTCCACAACGGGCACCTTGGTGCATGTAAAGTGACGCGTCTCCTCCAGAGCGCGTGCTTTTCGACGCGAGGGCGTTTGAGGGACGCGTTCGCCTCGCGAGTGAAATGTGACGGGAGCGCTGGAAGCCATTGCGCGGATTTGGAGCTCCGCGTCCATTAGTCGGAGAGCGACAGACGGACGCGACGCGCGCGCACCACGCTCTCGTGACGTGACGCTGTTGTTACAATGTAACGCCGCTGTTGTTGTTTTATTCGCGCCGGGGCTCCAGGTGTCCGCGCCGCCGCAGGTGTAGAATGACACCGAGGCTTCCTCCAGAAAATGGAGTCTCGCTGGAGAACAAAGGTTGACTTTCTCCGGCCACTGCGTGGACCTGGACGCGCCGCGAGCGAGGCGTTCGCTGACACATTTCACGCGTGTTTGCACTTTTCCCTCAGCTACTGAGGATTTGTGAATAACGCACGCGCCGCGGTTTGTTATTGTGCGGTTTTTGGGATTTAGTTGAGGTGACTTTAGCGTGTGTGTGCTGGCCTACAGAAGCTCCCAGAGTTCCTGCATGTGTAATGGATGAAGCCATGCATGCATCATGTTGATGAGCCACTTATGAATCCATACTGAACTTTTAGCTCATGCTCTTCCCTTAATGCACCTGTGTGTTGGACCAGACGTGAAGCTTCTGCTTGGAAGTGAAAGTGAGTGTGTGTGTGTGTGCACTAGTTTAATATCTGACATGCATGTGTGATTGAGACACCATCAGAGCTTTTTGGTGAATGGCGTCTCTCTCTCTCTCTCTCTCTCTCTCTCTCTGTGTGTGTGTGTGTCCTTCTGCAATCGCTCTGGCCACTGTGAAATCCCGCTGACAAAGACTGCGCGCTACACACACACACACACACACACACACACTCTCAATGCGACAGACGCAGGCCAGAGGAACTCAAAATGGTGGCACGTCTCCCATGTCAGGGCAAACAGGTTCTCTCACATGAAGGTTACTGGCTGTGTTTGAGGCTCTGATGTCTCCAAGCAGGTTCTTTGTGGTTTTGTGCGCGCTCTTTGTCACATTTGACTATTTGTTTGATGGATTTGCAACCAATGCATATGTGATGTTCTAGTCCTCTGGTCTGTAGATGTTTGGGGGATGTTTCCCACTGTAATGACTCTGATCTGCTCGAGCGTCTGACCTGGAAAAGCTAAAAGCCGTCTTATGCAACTGTTGAGCACACAGCAGCGATGGCTCACGGTTCAAGCTCACCGCTGACCCACTTTCCGTGGAGATCCAGTCTAAAGCTCGCAGGAGGAATGCTCGGCTCGTACTCAACACCTGGGCTTTTGCTTGGTTTTCAGTGGCGTCGAGCCAGCTTTATCACAGGCGGTTTAAAGCAATCGATGATGCAAACTCCATCAAATATAGCAAGTCCACTAGAGAAAACATTACTGCATTTCACAGTGTCCTCATGTAGTTCATTATTATTACTCAGTACTTAAACACACTGTAACAATGAGTGTTTAAGGTGGTGTAGTTGTACCTACTCAAACAAGTGCTGAATTAACTGCACATATCCTCGGGTTAGCGACTTGCATGATTTTGAGCTGTAGTATTTTTCCCGTTTATTGCACGCTCTTTATTGTCATGTTGAACACAGAAAACCGATGAATGGACACAAAGGCATCACATGTATTTTTAATGCTAAACCAGTGAGGATGGAGTTCACAGTGTAAACATGAGCTCCGTCCCAAACCCCGCTGAGCCGCCTAGCTAGGGTGTGATTTGTGTGTAAAACTCAACTGGAGTGAATTGTATGTAGTTTTGAGAGCAGCTGTAGGACCTGTTGGCTTGATTTCATGTGTTTCGACTCAGATATTGAACGCGGTGGTGTTCTCCAGGTGTCAGCTTGAACATCTGTGGATGATTGGAAGGGTTATTGCCTTACTAAAGCTCCAGACGAACACCTGAGAGCGGCGAACACTTCTCATAAAGTTCTTTAATCATACAACTAGTATTGTTTTGCTAATAAGTGCAGTTACTGATAATATTACATGCTTGTTTAGCTGTGAAGCTCTGAGCTTGGATTGATATGCAGATAAAAACAACAGTAATGTGCGAAAACATTCATGTAAAGCTCTTATTAATGTGCCGATGTCCTTCTGTAGTCTCACACTGAACTGACCGACCGCTCCAGTGGTCATTGAAGAAGAAGAAAAGTTTCAGTTTTTCATGAGACTTTGTGACTTCCTACTTTTGTCCGTATATCAATCAGTCCTTCCTGAAAAATACAGCTTTTTTTGTGATTGTTGCGGCAAAAATCCTTGATTATGCGGCATGTTTTCTTAAAAAATGCGATGGAAAATGCGGCATATTTATGCGATGAAATTGCGGGAACTTGCAAAAACTGCGGTTTGATGAAAAAGAGAAAAAAAGCACTACATCACAGAAAGTGCTGGGAATATTTAAGTTCTCATCTTGTTTTATTGAAGACCTTAATAAACACACGGCTCAAATTTACAAAACATTGAGTCAAACAAGTTCTGTAGCTTTACAAAAGGAATATGCTACAACTTCTGAAGAAATAACTTCCTGTTTTACAGAGCTAGCTTTACAAAACAGACATTTGAGTGCTTCCAATGCACAAAGTGCAATCTCTTAAAGGGCTAGTTCACCCAAAAATGTAAATTCTGTCATTAATGACGTCCCCTCATGTCGTTGGACACCCGTAATACCTCCGTTCGTCTCTAAATAACGACTAATATAGAGATGACCGATTTCAAAACACAGCATCATGATGCTATGAATCAGTGAGTCGATTCATGATTCGGATCGCGTGTCAAACTGCTGAAATACGTGACTTTGGTGATCCAAACCACTGAATCGACTCACTGATTCATAACGCTTCAAACCGCTGAATCGACTCACTGATTCATAACACTCCAAACCGCTGAATCGACTCACTGACTCATAACGCTCTGAATCGACTCGACTGACTCATAACGCTCTGAACCGCTGAATCGACTCACTGACTCATAACGCTCCAAACCGCTGAATCGACTCACTGATTCATAACGCTCTGAAGCTTCATGATGCTGTTCTGAAACTGCTTTGCTCTTTTGCTGTTATGTTTGTTGGCCAATGGGAGTTTGCGCTTCATCATGGTTTCACTGGTATCTATGGTTTCTCCACGGGGTTTGCAGCTTTTCGATGACGTTCGCGTCGGATAATTACGTCACTTCAAAGCGTTCCCATGGCAACAGGGGGAAATGGCGGCTCTTGTGTGAAGTAAACGAACATTTTTCATCTTTCTGCTAATATATGTGACTTTTTTTGCAACGAAAATGCGGGGATTATGAAATCATGCTAGCCCCGCATACTTTGCACGCGGAAATAGGCAATTTATGCGGCGAAAGTGCGGCGTATTTGAAAAAATGCGGCCCCCGCATAAATATGCAGACTTTGGCTGATTATGCGTTAAATCATGCGATCGCATAATCACGTTTTTCTGGAGGGACTGATTAAGGAGCGTAAATGTCTAAAGCCGCGTTTCCACCGCGGATCTTTCCCCAGGAACGAGGGCCTTTGGGCTGGTACTCGCTGCGTTTCCACCGCAGGGTCTAAATGAAGTTCCGGGTAAATATTTCCCCCTCAAAAGCCCCGTTTCCACCAAAATTACCCGGGGAATTTATCCCAGAAGCTCTTTTTCCCTCAGACCTGCTGCTGTCTGCGTTTCCATCGCGGTCTAACCGTGAAGATTGGATGGTGTAGGACTGCGCGTGTCGACTTACCCTGGACTTACTCTTAATAAAGCCTGAAGCTTGTCGTCGGCCCATCGGTCGTATTTTTTAAACTCCATTGTTGATTCGAATAGTAAACGACTCTTACTTCACGCACCGCAACAGACTTTTAGGTTGAAATAAAATGATCTGTGAGCTCAACCAATCAGCATGTTCGGCGCCCTTGTCCCACCCCTAATATCCGAGTACCAGCCCAAAGTCCCTCGTTCCTGGGGAAAGATCCCGCGGTGGAAACGCGGCTAAAACAGCCCTGCTCGCGAGGTAGTACTTTTTCAAAATTCACTAGCTTTCCCCAGGAACGAGGGACTTTGGGCTCGTGCTTGGTGTGTTTCGACCACAGGGTGTAAATTAAGTTCCGGGTAGGGCCGCACGATTTGAGGAAAAGATCTAATTTGCGATTATTCTAGTTAAGATTGCGATTTAAAATGCATTTTTACTAATAAAGTGTGTGTGTGTGTGTGTATAACATTGTGTTTATATATTAATATGACTAACAATAATAATGATTATTATTGCTAAATAAAAATAAGAAATATTACTATTACAATAACATTCATTATTAAAAAATTCAAATAGAGCATTTAAGAATAGATATAACAGTATAATAATAATAATAATATTTATATTTTACAGAAAACTATAAAATGATGGGTTACCTGTTAATATGCAGATAGCCTATGACTAAAAAAGGATTTATTGTAAAATGTAAATTTTCTGTGCTTTTTATCTGTGATATCAATTTCTTAAAGTCTATGTCTTTAATATGAAATATGAGCCTCTTATGCGTCCACTGTGGGGATTAAAACTCCTGTACATTGAAGAAAAACATATGGATTGTCATATACATTTATTTTTTTCTTATTTTCTACCCAAAAGTGTCGTTCATACTGGAGGCCAGAGGGCGCCCTCGAGCAAAAACGCCACGTTTGCGTCAGAGAAGTAATAGTTTGTTTTCAGGAAATCCCTAATGTGAAGCTATCGCTGTAGCTGAATAAAAGGTTGACTGATTAAACATGAAGATAATACTTCTGCGATAAGATATGGTGTTTGAGTTCTTCAAGCCTTCTCGGGGGATTATAATAATAATAAAGTATTCAGTGCTGATTGACATTCTGTGATGAGAAGCCACATCAGCTCGACTGACCATATGAAGTGAGATAAAACCTGTTATTAAACGTATTTTGTTGAACAGGTTTATGAACGCTAGTTTGTGAAGATGTTTGACACGTGCACACATTATAAGCGACTCGCAGTCTTTCAGACGGAGCAGCGTTTACTGATCACAGAGCCGCTCTTCACTGACACGCTGGGCATTGTTGATTCGAATAGTAAACGACTCTTACTTCATGCACCGCAACAAAAAAAGCGAGGTGGTACTTTTTCAAAATTCAGGAACTTTCCCCCAGGAGCGAGGGACTTTGGGCTGGTACTCTGTGTTTCGACCACAGGGTCCAAATGAGTTTCCGGGGTAAAGATTTCCCCCTCAAAATGGCCCAGCTCGCGAGGTAGTACTTTTTCTTGAGCGCTGAACATGCTGAGAAATTGACAGAATAGCCTACAGTAGCTTTAGCTACATCTCTAATAATAATAATAATAATGCCTAGAAGGTTATAAAGAGATTATTTTCTGATTAATACATAACATTTATTAGTTGCAGTTTTTTATACAGTTATATTGTAAAACTAAAATACCTTTTTCAGTTTGCAGTGTTAAATTAGTGGCTCCATTTGACGTTCTTTTTCGCTTAAGAAAAATAAATATTACTGTCAAATGCATGTCAGATAATAAAAATACTGTAATAAATACAGTAGTATGTATTTGTTCTTGTTTTATTAAGGGATAAGTCTGAAGCACACCATAAAATAATTCTAGCAGTTCATACAGGGCTGGTAGTGTATACAGCTGTATATACAGATACACACACAGGTATCGGATCAGTACTCGGTATCGGAACATCACATTTATTTGCAACGGACGAAATCCAGTGGGAACTGGAAAGTTGCGCACAGTCCTACATCACCGCGATGGAAATACAGACAGCAGCAGGTCTGGGGGAAAAGAGTTCCTGTGATAAAAAGTTCCTGGGATTAATTGTTCTGGATAATTTTGGGGTAAACAGGCTTAATAAGTCAATCAGTGCTCCTCTGCTGCCATCTACTGGTTATAGTGGTCATTTTGTGTCTTTATTATGATAGGACAGAGGTTGGAGAGAAACGGGGACGGGATTGGGAAAGGTTCACAAGCCGGGACTCGAACTCGGGACACCCCAAGCGCAACTGTCCATGAGGCTATTGGCGCCGAACATTTCATGTCTTTTTTGTGTTGTTTTTTTAAAGATTTATTTTGGCGTTTTTGTCTTTATTATGATAGGACAGTTAGTTGGCTGGAGAGAGACGGGGACGAGATCGGGAAAGGTCTTTTTAAAATAAAAGTGCTTGTTTGCCACAAAGTGGTCTACACCTTTAAACGTTTAGTTTGACAAATAATCACATTAAAAATCACATAATGCGATTCATCGTTTGACGGCACTAGATTTCATAAGACATCACAACTATAATTCTCAAACTTTAGTTTTGACGGAAAACCACAGGGAAGCTGTTCTTTTGTCAACAGATTAAAGTGTTTTCTGGATTGGTTGATACAGGAACTGAAGTGTGTGTGAGATTTGGATTCAGCGATCGGAGGCCACAAACGTTGGCGTGCATGTGGTGATTTGATCTGAATAATTTTGTATTAATGAGCCGTGAGGTCAGGAGCTTCAGAGTTTCATTCCGTCTCAGATGTTTCTCCTGAAGTCCCGGCGTGTGATGTGTCTCTCCTGCAGGAGCGTGCGCTTCAGAGTGTTTTTTAAGAGGCAGCTGAAGGGCTTCCATTTTGATGGTCGAGTGATCTGAGCTACAAAATGGACCTTTCAGCGCGCCGATGAGACTCACAGCTGAAGTTTGGAGTTGTTCCTCAGGCAGCCGGACGGAGAAAGAGACGAGACGCACAAAAGCCAATTGAGATGGTCGAGCGGACGCTTTCTTGACGTGATGCATTGGCTTCTGCAGTCTCAGGAAGCTGTTATCGGAGTTATGTAACGTTCTGCTGGACATTAGAGGCAGACCCGCGAGTGTTTACGTGACCTCGTTTTGCTCATGATTAGGTGTGCTTTTATTATTCCAGGTTTAGTTTCTCTTCATCTCGTTACTGATCCTGATGCAGGTCCGGTGTGTTCTGTGAGTCCCTCAGACCGGGTTCTGCAGAGGTCTCGTGTTCCTCTGACGGCCGTCTAGGCTCAGTTGAAACCACAGATCGCATCTGATCTCTCGTCCAGAACGCCCCCTCTCTCTCTCTCTCTCTCTCGTTTTACCACAAGATGAAGTCTGAGAAACTGTGTGACAGTAAAGAGTACCATTAGTAGTTTTGTATCAGGTTTATTAATGTATTATTTGAAATATAATCAAAATGTATCTTGTGTATGTGACCCTGGACCACAAAACCAGTCATAAGGGTCAATTATTTTACATAAATAATCTCCATTGATGTGTGGTTTGTTAGGAAAATCTGGAAAAACATCCAAATATTGAGGAAAATCTCCTTTAAAGTTGTCCAAATGAAGTCCTCAGCGATGCATGTTACTACTAATCATACATTAAGGATATATTCACGGTATATCCTAATGATTTTTTGGCCTTAAAGAAAAATGGATAATTATAAAGAAATACACCCGTGCGACTTATGACTGGTTTTGTGCCACATATTTCAATATAAATACATTTAAATGAATCAATTGAAGCACTTTGAGTGCGGAGAAAAGCGCTATAAAATATTGAATTTATATAATAAATAAATAATAATATTATTATTAATACTAACAGCTAAAAACATAAAAAAAAAACTGCAATTATTTAATAATAGTAAAGATTTTGTTCATATTTATCGTTCTTAAAACTTCTGGAATTTATCTATTTACTTATACCAACCCAGTTTCTGATATTATTAATAATATAATAATAATAGTTAGGATTTATGTTTTTTAAATCATAAATACAGTAAAAATATGGAATATTATTGCAATGTAGATCAGCTGTTCTCTGTGAATATATAGTAAAGTGTCATTTATTCCTGTGATCAAAGCTGAATTTATCATCATTCAGTGTCACATGATCCTTCACATATGAGGATATGATGCTCAAGACACATTTATGATATTTTTGTGTAAACCGTGATACACTACTGTACAAAAGTTGGGGTTTTATTAATCAAGGACGCATTGAATCGATCAAATATGTGATTCTGTTTCAAATAAAGGAACTTTATATCCATCAAAGAAATAAAATGCAACACGGTTTACACAAAAATATGACCGATAATGGCCATAAATGTTTGTTGAGCAGCACATGAGAATGATTTGTGGCTCATGGGTTCTGCAGATGTCCGGGAACGGCGTTCTTGAGGCGGTTCTGCTCCTACAGAGGCGCAGGACAAGGCGTCCTTTGAGAGCGAACAGCAGAGGTCTTGTCGAGATCCGCTCGCCTCTGTCCCGCTCAACTGGAAGGAGCCAAGTCTGATTAAATATTGAAGAGGCTGAAGCTCTCGTCGGGGAGTTAATATTAATGGGTCTCTCGTCTTTCTGGCGTGTCGTGAGATCAGCGATGAGTCCGGGCCGAGGCGTGTGAATGTGAACGCGTGTTGGAAATCCTGGAGCCGGATCACGGCGACTTCTGGATGTTCTTGTAGGAACGCTTCTCAGTTTGTGCTCTGCTTCAGGAGAGGCGCTTCATAATTCTGTGCAAATGTGCAGGACTTGATGGATGACGATTTTAACTCATTGGTATGATCGGACCCTTGAATGATGAACAAATCTATCGACAGCTAAAGGACGAGTTCACTTCAGAATGAACACAGATGTTCATGTCTTTCTTTCTTCAGTGGAAGTGAAGTTTTCATCAATGCAGAGCTTCAGAGGCTCTGACCGATCCCAGAGGAATAGAGTCTGATCTAGACTGACCATCGACACACACACACACGTTTTCATTTTGCGCTGCGACGCGAGACACCACAGATTGCCATTGAGGTCCATTATGTGGAGAGAAATCCTGGAATGTTTTCCTCAAAAAACTGAAGAAAGAAAGACATGAACATCTGGGATGAGATGGGGGTGAGGAATAAATGTTCATTTTGAAGTGAACTAGTCCTTTAATCATGCATTTTCTGAAGGGCTGGGTAAAAAATATTGATTTTTCTCATTTTTATGAACCGATATTGATTCTTAAATCCCATGAATCCCTGTTTTCAGACGAATGAACGGGACATTGTAGCGCCTCCCATCCGATAAATCCCAATAATCTTTCTCAATAGACATCCATTTTATTACGAAATGTTAAAAATAAGCCGTTTTGGCGCTGATTAACCCTTAACTGTCACCCCCCTCTTTGAGAATAGTCATGAAAACGCACTATCCAAACGTAAAGGGCTGTAATTCAAGAATGCTTTGGAATATCGACCAAAGTTTGGTCTCATTTTAAAGAAGACACTCGATAGATTATTGCTGAAGTGATTTAAAATATGAAAGTATGAAAAAGTTATGGAAGTCTACATTTACTGTAAATGAAAAATACTGCACTAAATATTGTTTATTTCATATAAAATATATATTTTACAAAAATTGTTTTACTCTTAAATCACTATAAAATCAGAGCCGTATGTCTAATCAAGTTGTGTTCCAAATGTGAAGTTATATCACAAATGTAAGTCCCCATGAGATTTAGTTTAGGCGCTGTACCAAAAACAGCCACAAGGGCGTCATCCACTTTCAATTCATTGTTTATTGATGCAGTTTCCTGTAGATTTCAGTCCAAATGTCACTTCCATCACAAAACAGTCCCCAAATATGGACCCTTGAGACTCAGAGCTTTCTGACGATATGCCTTTTGTCAAGATTAGAGAAGATTTTGATTATAAAGTAGTTCAAATTAATGTTGTAATACGAAAATTGACGCCGCCCACTAGGGGGAGGAGCCCGCTAGAATAATTTAGAGTACGGTTTCCATGGTAACACAATGTCCGATTTCTAAACGGTTTCCACAGGAGGAATTTTGAGCTCGTAAGCTTTCGAATGATCCCTAATTTATGATAATTACTCAAATATATGATACGAAAAAAGCCACCGGGCGTCCCGCCTGCGTTCTTTAATATTAATGCATGTTTGAATAAATCTGTCAAGTTTTTATGACTGCCACCAAAAACAAATTGGAGTATAAATATGATCACGTAATTGTAATGTTTGTACGTTTTCCCATGTACTGAATCTGATATTCATCCACAATAATCAATATCGAATCGAAAGCTTGAAGGAAAATCAAATCGTGAAATGTGTTTTTTTAGTATTTTAAACAAAACAAGGCGTTGTTTACATGACCAGAATGTTTAATTGAATCTTAGTTGCTGTTACTGTATATTCTGTGTTGTTATTGGCCAATGAAAACCTCCCCTCATGTGCAGTTTGTTACGGTTTCAAGTCCTTCAGGTTCATGTAGTAACTGGTTCTTCCTGTAACTCTTCCTGTACTGTACATTTACTACACAAACAGATGATAAAGGTTCGTCTGCTGCCCGACGGACTCCAGCATTACGGATCGAACATTGGCAAAATGAGGAATTATCAGGATAGGGGGCGGTAAGATTAGGCTCATTTATCTGATCATAAATACAGTAAAAATATGAAATGTTCCTCCAGTGTAGATCAGCTGTTCTCTATGTGAATATACAGTAAAGCAGGGGTGTCCAGATTCGATGTTGTGGACACACCCGTTGTGGACACGTTATATATATTATATATATTATAAACACGTTTTGTTTCTTGGAAACATGATAGATTTGAGCTGACAGTAGCTTGTGATGGGACACAGATGTAAATGTATAGATATTTAACAATATCTGTAAAACTTTCATCAACCAAAAAGTTTTAATGGGTGAAATGTAAATATTATTACCGAGTTAGAACTCTATTCTTATTTAAATTAACGAGTACTCTATTGAGATCACCACTGGGAAAACCACACTACAAAACATGCCTTTCTTACTTAGTATTTCTGTCTTTTTCCAGTCCAAATATATAAAAAAGATGCTTTTACTAAGGAAAATGACATGCAATATTTTTTCTTGATTTCTGTTTTGGGACAGAAACAAGAAACACGATTATTTTTCTTACCCAATTGGCAGATATGTGTTTGTTTTAAGCAAAAACTCATTTTATTTTCCAGAAAACAAGAAAAAAATACCTTATGTCATTTAACTGATCTAGTAAATGCATCTTGATTTAAGATTTTGTTGATATATTTAGACTAGAAACAAAACTAAATACTAAGTAAGAGCATTTTTTGCAGTGCACACATGGCAAAAAGTAAATATTATTATATCTAGAATGGCTTTATGGTACTTAGTCTATAGTATAAACATATTTACAAATGCACAAAACCGCGAGTTTATGACAAAAATAGTCTGCAATTTGGCCTTTATTGCTCATTTAATACACGTCTACATTAAAAATGAAATTAAATGAGATATTAACCTACATTTTTGGTCACAGGTAGTGTTACCACAGTAAAGGCATGATAAGAGTTGGTGAATTATTGTTTGAAAAGTATTTTAACTGGATCGGCTCAGTGTTTCTCCTGATTTGCACATTAGTGTTGGTTATTAAAGGGACAGTTCACCCAAAAAGGAAAATTACTCCATGATTTACTCTCCCTCAAGTCATCCGAGGTGTGTATGACATTCTTCTTTCAGATGAACACAATCTGAGATATATTACAAAAGTCCAGGCTAATCCAAGCTTTATAACAGCAGTTATAACTTCTGTTTTTGAAGTCCATAAAAAAATGCATCTGTCCGTCATATAACTGCTCCACGCGGCTCCGGGGTGTTAATAAAGGCCTTCTTGTGTAAGAAAAATATCCATATTTAAACATTTATTTGATTTTTTTTTCTATGGCTCTGCATCAGCCGTCCCCGCGTCATCACTTCCGGCGAATAAGGTCAAAATACCGGCGCGATCATAGATATATACATAGATTCCTCATTAGTGCCTGGCGGATCGGTCGAATGAGGCTCTACGTATATATATCTATGATCGCTCCAGTATTTTGACCTATTTTGGCCCACTCCTCCACACAGATCTTCTCTAGATCAGTCAGGTTTCTGGCCTGTCGCTGAGAAACACGGAGTTTGAGCTCCTCCAAAGATTCTCTATTGGGTTTAGGTCTGGAGCCGGCTAGGCCACGCCAGAACCTTGATATGCTTCTTACAGAGCCACTCCTTGGTTATCCTGGCTGTGTGCTTCGGGTCATTGTCATGTTGGAAGACCCAGCCTCGACCCATCTTCAATGCTCTAACTGAGGGAAGGAGGTTGTTCCCCAAAATCTGGCAATACATGGCCCCGGTCATCCTCTCCTTAATACAGTGCAGTCGCCCTGTCCCATGTGCAGAAAAACACCCCCAAAGCATGATGCTACCCCCCCCCCCCCCCCATGCTTCACAGTAGGGATGGTGTTCTTGGGATGGTACTCATCATTCTTCTTCCTCCAAACACGTTTAGTGGAATTATGAGTAAAAAGTTATATTTTGGTCTCATCTGACCACATGACTTTCTCCCATGACTCCTCTGGATCATCCAAATGGTCATTGGCAAACTTAAGACGGGCCTTGACATGTGCTGGTTTAAGCAGGGGAACCTTCCGTGCCATGCATGATTTCAAACCATGACGTCTTAGTGTATTACCAACAGTAACCTTGGAAACGGTGGTCCCAGCTCTTTTCAGGTCATTGACCAGCTCCTCCCGTGTAGTTCTGGGCTGATTTCTCACCTTTCTTAGGATCATTGAGACCCCACGAGGTGAGATCTTGCATGGAGCCCCAGTCCGAGGGAGATTGACAGTCATGTTTAGCTTCTTCCATTTTCTAATGATTGCTCCAACAGTGGAGCTTTTTTCACCAAGCTGCTTGGCAATTTCCCCGGAGCCCTTTCCAGCCTTGTGGAGGTGTACAATTCTGTCTCTAGTGTCTTTGGACAGCTCTTTGGTCTTGGCCATGTTAGTAGTTGGATTCTTACTGATTGTATGGGGTGGACAGGTGTCTTTATGCAGCTAACGACCTCAAACAGGTGCATCTAATTTAGGATAATAAATGGAGTGGTGGTGGACATTTTAAAGGCAGACTAACAGGTCTTTGAGGGTCAGAATTCTAGCTGATAGACAGGTGTTCAAATACTTATTTGCAGCTGTATCATACAAATCATATATTGTGATTTCTGGATTTTTTTTTAGATTATGTCTCTCACAGTGGACATGCACCTACGATGACAATTTCAGACCCTCCATGATTTCCTAGTGGGAGAACTTGCAAAATAGCAGGGTGTTCAAATACTTATTTTCCTCACTGTATGCACCGAACTCGAACGCTTCTCACGGGCTGTTTAGTGGTCATGTGATCGAGACACTCAGCAAGTAAACGCATTTGTTTCAGAGTCAGAGCTCGCGAGTAGTCCGCGTTAATGTTTCCCTGGCCTAAAAACTGCCACCTTGTGTTGACATTGTGAAACCGCACGATTTGTAAATTATGCCGCATTTGGCCCGCGGGCCGGACTTTGGACACCCCTGTAGTAAAGTGTCATTTATTCCTGTGATCAAATCATCATTACTCCAGTCTTCAGTGTCACATGACCCTTCACTAATCGTTTTCATATGAGGATCTGATGCTCAAAACTCTTTTTGTCATGAATATGAAATCTCTCGAATGGTACTTACAAGCAAACTAGCAGAAGATTCATTTAGCTTGTATGACGTTTATTTGCTGTGAACGCCAACTAACTGTAAACCGTTCTGTGAGGAAATGATTGTGATGACACCGTGAAAACATGACCTTTGACCTCATGCTGGTTAGAATGCTATTGTTGTGGAAATGATGAGAGTATGTCTCTGAAACCTCCCAGGCTGAGAGGAGTCCGTCATTAAATGACCCTGTGGTCCAATCAGTGACCGCTTCTCTCGTCTTCATGCTTTGATGTTCTATGCGGTTTGATGGCTTGAGAGAACGGCTCGAATCAGGCCAGAGACAGAAAGAGAACAGTGGAATTGGAACTGAAAGTTTCCTGAGGGAAAACGCTTCCTGGTTATTTTCCAATGTTTTGGTCCTGAGCGCTTCATTCTTTTCTTCTTGCAGTCGCTCCCACAGCTCCCATGGCCTCATTGGATGCTGATGCGTGGCGCTGTTTAATGACACTACGTGTAGCGTCTCGCCCTCTTGACCTCAGAGTTTGTGCAGTGTAGCGTTTTAACGGATTCGTTTGAATCTGAAGATATTTAGGAGAAGTTTATTTGGCTTGCTATCCACTGATGAGGGGCTCGATGAAGCGGCTTCAGCTCTGATATACCCCCACAGTGACTAATGATGATGCAGGGAAAGATGCCTGAGATAAAGTTTGGGGTGGCAGAGGGTCGCTGGAACAGCTGAGACTGAGGAGAGGTGAGCAGATGTTTATATACTCTGGCTGTTGATTGGAGGATTAGATGGGCTCGCTCCTCCCTAAATTACCTTTAGAACATAATGTAGTGCAGTGTTGTGTAGCGTTGTGCACTGTATAGTGTACTGTAGTATTGTTTGTGTTCTGTATAGTGTACTGTAGTATTGTGTAGTGTTTGTGTTCTGTATAGTGTACTGTAGTATAGTGTAATGCAGTGTTGTGTAGTGTTGTGCACTGTATAGTGTACTGTAGTATAGTGTAATGCAGTGTTGTGCACTGTATAGTGTACTGTAGTATAGTGTAATGCAGTGTTGTATAGCGTTGTGCACTGTATAGTGTACTGTAGTATAGTGTAATGCAGTGTTGTGCACTGTATAGTGTACTGTAGTATAGTGTAATGCAGTGTAGTGTAGTGTTGTGCACTGTATAGTGTACTGTAGTATAGTGTAATGCAGTGTAATGCAGTGTTGTGCACTGTATAGTGTACTGTAGTATAGTGTAATGCAGTGTTGTGTAGTGTTGTGCACTGTATAGTGTACTGTAGTATAGTGTAATGCAGTGTAATGCAGTGTTGTGCACTGTATAGTGTACTGTAGTATAGTGTAATGCAGTGTTGTGTAGTGTTGTGCACTGTATAGTGTACTGTAGTATAGTGTAATGCAGTGTTGTGCACTGTATAGTGTACTGTAGTATAGTGTAATGCAGTGTTGTATAGCGTTGTGCACTGTATAGTGTACTGTAGTATAGTGTAATGTAGTGTAGTGTTGTGCACTGTATAGTGTACTGTAGTATAGTGTAATGCAGTGTTGTGTAGTGTTGTGCACTGTATAGTGTACTGTAGTATAGTGTAATGCAGTGTTGTGCACTTTATAGTGTACTGTAGTATAGTGTAATGCAGTGTTGTATAGCGTTGTGCACTGTATAGTGTACTGTAGTATAGTGTAATGCAGTGTTGTGTAGTGTTGTGCACTGTATAGTGTACTGTAGTATAGTGTAATGCAGTGTTGTGCACTGTATAGTGTACTGTAGTATAGTGTAATGCAGTGTTGTATAGCGTTGTGCACTGTATAGTGTACTGTAGTATAGTGTAATGTAGTGTAGTGTTGTGCACTGTATAGTGTACTGTAGTATAGTGTAATGCAGTGTTGTGTAGTGTTGTGCACTGTATAGTGTACTGTAGTATAGTGTAATGCAGTGTTGTGCACTGTATAGTGTACTGTAGTATAGTGTAATGCAGTGTAGTGTAGTGTTGTGCACTGTATAGTGTACTGTAGTATAGTGTAATGCAGTGTTGTGTAGTGTTGTGCACTCTATAGTGTACTGTAGTATAGTGTAATGCAGTGTGGTGCACTGTATAGTGTACTGTAGTATAGTGTAATGCAGTGTTGTATAGCGTTGTGCACTGTATAGTGTACTGTAGTATAGTGTAGTGCAGTGTTGTATAGCGTTGTGCACTGTATAGTGTGGTGTTGTGTAGAATTGTGTACTGTATAATGTAGTGTAGATTAGTGTGGTACCACGGTGAAATGTTGTGGGTTAAGCCATGGGACTGATATGCAGAAGGTTGCTGGTTCGATCCCAGTGGTCTCCACCAGTGTGTCCTTGAGTAAGGCACTTTACTCCATGTTGCTCCAGGGGGATTGTCCCTGTAGTAAGGGCACTGTAAGTCGCTTTGGATAAAAGCGTCTGCCAAATGCATAAATGTAAATATAGTGTAGCGTTGTGAAGTATAGTGTACTGTAGTGTAGAGCGATATAGTGTAATGTTGTGTAGTGTTGGTTTTCCATATGGGAGAATATGTGGATTTCTGTGCATTAATCCTAATAACTGCTGAAGGTTTAGTTTCACTGCACAGTAGTTGAATTGAGACCAGCCGTTAGTTTTTGAGGTTTATCACCGTATGATCGTTCTGTCATCATTTCCTCCATACCTCTGACTTTCTTCAGTGGAACACAACAGATCTCTTCACAAATGTTGTGTTGTTTAAAAACAGTTGTAGCATTCTTCAGAATATCTCCTGTTTGTCAGAATAAAGCCGTGTGTAAAGCGCTGATGTTCTCCCCCAGGACCGCTCTCAGGTCTCATTAGCTTCATGTAAAGGACAAATAACGCATGTGTCATTGGTTGTTTCTCGTGGCCAATCACAGCAGTCCATGTTCGAGTCCCTGAAGATGATTCGCGTTTGGAACGACATGATCTGTGCGGTTCTCCTGCAATCAGATTAAAGAGCGCAGGATCTCCGAGAGTGTCATCCATCATCATTAGATAAAGCGTTCCCACGCCTGAGGCCGGCAATTAGTGAAGCTCAGGACGGATGAAATATGTCTCTTTCATTAATGCAGAGCTGAGACTGTGTCTTACACTTGGGCTATAGGTGGAGCGCAAGACAGATCATCAAATCATACACCAATTTTTATAATATTCAAACACCATTGATGTCTCATCAACTCAAATAAACAGACCCAAAGATGTGGCGATTGCTTGACTGTTTCAGATTCTTGAGCTGCTAGTGAAGAGAATTTTAAAAAGCAACACTGGGATTATTTTATAAATACATGCATGCATTACAAATTATATTTGCTAATAAGGATTAAAATTAATACCAGTGACACCATTGTGTAGCCAGATGCCTGTATAGTCCTAGGCCTATAGTTCATATATATATACACTCACCTAAAGGATTATTAGGAACACCTGTTCAATTTCTCATTAATGCAATGATCTAATCAACCAATCACATGGCAGTTGCTTCAATGCATTTAGGGGTGTGGTCCTGGTCAAGACAATCTCCTGAACTCCAAACTGAATGTCGGAATGGGAAAGAAAGGGGATTTAAGCAATTTTGAGCGTGTTGGTGCCAGACGGGCCGGTCTGAGTATTTCACAATCTGCTCAGTTACTGGGATTTTCACGCACAACCATTTCTAGGGTTTACAAAGAATGGTGTGGAAAGGGAAACACATCCAGTATGGGGCCGTCCTGTGGGCCAAAATGCCTTGTTGATGCTAGAGGTCAGAGGAGAATGGGCCGACTGATTCAAGCTGATAGAAGAGCAACTTTGACTGAAATAAGCACTCGTTACAACCGAGGTATGCAGCAAAGCATTTGTGAAGCCACAACACGCACAACCTTGAGGCGGATGGGCTACAACAGCAGAAGACCCCACCGGGTACCACTCATCTCCACTACAAATAGGAAAAAGAGGCTACAATTTGCACCAGCTCACCAAAATTGGACAGTTGAAGACTGGAAAAATGTTGCCTGGTCTGATGAGTCTGGATTTCGGTTGAGACATTCAGATGGTAGAGTCAGAATTTGGCGTAAACAGAATGAGAACATGGATCCATCATGCCTTGTTACCACTGTGCAGGCTGCTGGTGGTGGTGTAATGGTGTGGGGGATGTTTTCTTGGCACACTTTAGGCCCCTTAGTGCCAATTGGGCATGGTTTAAATGCCACGGCCTACCTGAGCATTGTTTCTGACCATGTCCATCCCTTTATGACCAGCATGTGCCCATCCTCTGATGGCTACTTCCAGCAGGATAATGCCCCATGGCACAAAGCTCCAATCATTTCAAATTGGTTTCTTGAACATGACAATGAGTTCACTGGACTAAAATGGCCGTCCCACAGTCCCCAGATCTCAACCCAATAGAGCATCTTTGGGATGTGGTGGAACGGGAGCTTCGTGCCCTGGATGTGCATCCCACAAATCTCCATCAACTGCAAGATGCTATCCTATCAATATGGGCCAACATTTCTAAAGAATGCTTTCAGCTCCTTGTTGAATCAATGCCACGTAGAATTAAGGCAGTTCTGAAGGCCAAAGGGGTCAAACACAGTATTAGTGGTGCTCCTAATAATCTTTTAGGGGAGTGTATATAGTTGCTAAGAAATTGTTCTCAGACATAACTACTGTACATAATTATTACGTGATATTACGTTTCACATGAAAGTAATAAGAATAAAAACTGATTCAGTGCGTTTTTTGTTACTCATTGATGCTTGAACTTCCCCTTTAAATAACGCAACGTTATGCCCTGTGTGACGCTGCTTGTGTTAAGCACTATTAGAACTGAATGAATCGATTCAGCATCAACACCATTCGGAAAGATTCGTTAAATTCGACATAGTGATTTAATAAAGGATGTATTCATGTTGTGAATTAGCACATATTATGCCATTTTTAAATTGGTCGTTAAAGTTTTGTAATTTGCATAATGCCCACCTCTGGTCTTGATTGGCTGAACAGCGTCTCTTAGCCCCGCCCTCACTCACTGTAGTTAATTTGCATAATGCCCGCCTCTGGTCCTGATTGGCTGAGCAGCGTTTCTTAGCCCCGCCCTCACTCACTGTAGTTAATTTGCATAATGCCAACCTCTGGTCTTGATTGGCTGAGCAGCGTCTCCTAGCCCCGCCCTCACTCACTGTAGTTAATTTGCATAATGCCCGCCTCTGGTCCTGATTAGCTGAGCAGCGTTTCTTAGCCCCGCCCTCACTCACTGTAGTTAATTTGCATAATGTCCGCCTCTGGTCCTGATTGGCTGGGCAGCGTCTCTTGTAATTGTATGGGACAATTACAAAACACACTGATCCTTTTGCAGTTAAGAGAAGAAAGCTTAATAGAGTCTAAATATAACTGATGATCATGAAATGCTGAAGTAAGTGTGCAGTTATATTTTGCCTCTAACACACATCGAGCAATGCTATCTGCCCATTCACAGCGGGATTCCTCGACTGCCACAAATACTGCCCTAACAAAATACAGATCTGTGCACTTTTTACTGTACGTTTTTTTAAATTGGCCTTTAGTTTGAATGTAGCTTTATTGTATGGTTAAAAAGGCGTTCCCTCTCTTTGATCTGATGCAGCTCCAAACGCAAACTTTTTTTCTTTTACAGTAATTGCAGTGCTCTCTCTGATCCAAAGGCATATAGCAATCATCCGATTGGCAGTTCTCTGATCCAGTGTGGGGACTACTGGGGGCGGCAATAATGTTTTAGGGTGGCCGTGATACCCTTTACACACAAGCATCAGTGCCAGAAGCGCTATTGGCACCCCCCACTGATGGCGCCCTAGGCCACCGCCTACTTTGCCTATGCCTAAGAACGGCCCTGGTGTCAGTGTTGCTTCCGCTGGAGGAAGCTGGTGGAGGCGTTTGCCCTTGTGTGTGTGTGAATGCACGTGTCAGTCTCTTGTGAAAAGGCCAGCAGGGTCTGAAGAGTCAGGAAGATCTGCCGCTGTTGCCTTGAGGAGCACAAAATGGTGGATGACCAGTGTCAGCAGTTGCCTTGACGCTGGAGTGAAATGGAGTCGCTAGCGCTGATGCAGGAGATAATTCAGTCAGGAGCAGTGGAGCGATGTGACTCCTCAACCGCAGCACTTTCTGAGATGCGGAAGATCTCTGCCTTTCTGCTGTCCTATCAGACCACACGGATTCTGGGGTTTGGGGAATTATGACAGCATCATAATTATTCATTATTATACTGCTTTGTGGAACCCACAACGATTAATAAAGACCATGTACAGCATTGTTCCCATTTTGATCATTGGAAATGTCAGTGCTTCTCATGTTAGATCATCATAGATAGTTTTTATTAATGCTGTCTATCAAAAACTTACACAAGAACTCTTTTGTCTCCCAAAAGAGAGAAGCGTTTCTGAACTGACACGAGTCGTCAGAAATTCAAGTCACATTTCTACTCAATCCTGATTCGTAGGTTTGTAATTTGCATAAATGGTCTTGATTGGCTGAACAGCGTCTCTTTGCCCCGCCCTCACTCACTGTAGTTAATTTGCATAATGCCCTCCTCTGGTCCTGATTGGCTGTACAGCGTCTCTTAGCCCCGCCCTCACTCACTGTAGTTAATTTGCATAATGCTCGCCTCTGGTCCTGATTGGCTGTGCAGCGTCTCTTAGCCCCGCCCTCACTCACTGTAGTTAATTTGCATAATGCTCGCCTCTGGTCCTGATTGGCTGAGCAACGTATCTTAGCCCCGCCCTCACTCACTGTAGTTAATTTGCATAATGTCCTCCTCTGGTCCTGATTGGCTGAGCAGCGTCTCTTAGCCCCGCCCTCACTCACTGTAGTTAATTTGCATAATGCCCACCTCTGGTCCTGATTAGCTGACCTGCGTCTCTTTGACCCCGCCCTCACACACTGCAGTTAATTTGCATAATGTCCGCCTCTGGTCCTGATTGGCTGAGCAGTGTCTCTTAGCCCCGCCCTCACTCACTGTAGTTAATTTGCATAATGCTCGCCTCTGGTCCTGATTGGCTGAGCAACGTATCTTAGCCCCGCCCTCACTCACTGTAGTTAATTTGCATAATGTCCTCCTCTGGTCCTGATTGGCTGAGCAGCGTCTCTTAGCCCCGCCCTCACTCACTGTAGTTAATTTGCATAATGCCCACCTCTGGTCCTGATTAGCTGACCTGCGTCTCTTTGACCCCGCCCTCACACACTGCAGTTAATTTGCATAATGCCCTCCTCTGGTCCTGATTGGCTGAGCAGTGTCTCTTAGCCCCGCCCTCACTCACTGTAGTCGTCTCTGAGACTGGAAGAGTTTGGTTGGTGTTGGTCATGTGACACTGTTTTCTGCTGAGATTGAGACAGTCAAACCCTCGCCATCGTTACTGTTCGTATCACTGTGTGTCAAGAGCTGAGATTCAGATATGATAATGAGTGCTTGCTTTCTGACCAATCACAGCAGAGCAGCTCTCAGAGAGGCGGGGTTTAGAGAGACTGAATCTCCGAATGAAGCGTTTCAGACACTGAGAGAGAAGAGCTGAAGCTGCAGTGGGATTAGGAGAGCTGGTTGTAGGAGACTCCAGAACAACATTAGGAGCCTTAACTTCCCAGTCATTAGCACACACATTACCATAAGGTGAAAAACTTCATGCTGTTGTGTTTGTTAGCATTTAGACTCTTGAACAATAAAAATGAGGCGATTGGCTGTTTAACTCATCTGTTTGAGATATTTGTCGGTGTATTGCGGTTGTCTTGAGAGCAGTGTCTTCATAAAAACATTTGTTTTAGGGCATAGATATTCTATTTTTATACTAGAGCTTCAAATTTTAGTGAGTTGCGTAAATGTGGATGTTGTTTTGTGTGCTTCTTATTTTCCGGCTGTTAAAGTATATGTGCAACTGTTGAAGTATATGTGCAGGTTACATGTTACGCCTGTAGTCTTTGAGTGACTCACTGAATCATTCCGCCAACGATTCGTTCACAACACGGATTCATTTAGCAATTAAGCAACCGAGTCATTGAATCAGTCAGTTTGTTCAAAAACACTGATTCCTTGAGAAAGAAATGTTGCTGTCATTATGAATGAGTCATTGAATCACTCATTCAAACTCAGGAAGGAAACGAGTGAGTCATTGAATCATTCAAACGATTTGTTCAACACTAAGGCTACAACAGTATGCGATGAATGAATTGCATTTGGAGCGCTCAGCACCATTAGGTCAAAGCTTTGGCAAGGTAACACTTTTTTTAACCACACAATAAAGCTCAATTCAAAGGCCAATTAAAAAAACAGGTACAATAAAAACTATTTTTTTTGGCCGTATTCGTGGCCATCGAGGATTCACGCTGTGAAATGGGCAGATAGTCTAATGGTGCGTTCACACCGGACGCGATTCACGCGAGTGATTTACATGTTAAGTCAATGCAGAGACGCGAAATGGCATTCTGCGGCGCGAGTCGCGTGATTGAGGCGGCGCGAATTACGCGAATTGAGCGTTTTGAACACGCGGTTCGCGTGAATCGCTCAAGTTGAAAAATCTGAACTCTGGCGGATATTTCGCGCCACGTTAACCAATCACGAGCTTGCTCTAGTAGTGACGCATTTACAAGCGGAGGCAGAAATCCCAACAACAATGGAGGACAAGATAATCGTGGCCGTATGTGGAGACCCGGAGCTGTGATACATCATCCTATCACTACAGGAACAGGAATAAAAGGATCTTGCTTGGAAGAAAGTGAGTGAGGAGGTCGGACAGTCAGCTACCCTCTCAACAAAATCTATGTCAGCCATTTCACAACGAGACTGGAGCAGAAAAAAAGAGCCAGAGCAGCGGCAAATGTGAGAAGGACTAGCCGAGGAAAGGCGGGTCTCGCCGGGTAAACGAGCGCGGAATGTCCCTGATCGCCTGGATCTCACAACTCCGAAAACGGCAGATAAAATGCTCAAATAGGCTCTTTTTATAAATTAACCACAGATTTGAGCTTTAAACAACTATATTATCGCCTGAAAAAGTCTTTAAACTATGTTTTGTCACACATTAATAGTAGTATTTTTTACAAAAAAGACGTCAAGTGGCCGAGACGAGCTGGCTCATATAGGCTCATATAGAAGCCCCTCCCATGACGCAAATTCACGTCTGTTGTGTAGTTGCACACGCGAATTTCACGCGTGAATAAAGCGAGTAAACTCAAAATGTTCAAGCGTCCACCTTCGTGTGAATCGCGTCCGGTGTGAACGCCACATAATATTGCTCGGTGTGTATTATAGAGGCAAGATGTAAGCTAACCACACTCACTTCAGCATGTCATGATATCATTGTTAAAGGATCAGTGTGTAATTGTCCCATATAAAACTTCAACGGCCAATTTAAAAATAGTATAATAAAATGTGCTAATTCACAATATTTATTATCCTTTATTAAACCGCTTTGTTGAATTGAATGCATCTTTACGGGGGTGTTGAAAACGCTGAATCGATTCATTCAGTTCTAATAGTGTCAGGGCATTGCGTCGCGTTATTTAGTTCAAGACCGCACTGAATCAATCTTTATTCTTGTTACTTTCATGTGACTGGAACAGCTTTTATACGTAGTTTCCAAATTGTATTTGTATATATTTGCTAATAAGGATTAAAATGAATACCAGTAATACCATGTTGCTTTTTAAGATTTGGCTGGGGGGTGCCAATAAGGATTTCGCCTAGGGCGTCAAAATGTCTAGAAACGGCCCTGAATACGGTGGACACTTTACTATCCCATGAGGCCACGGGAGAGGATTTGTGAATGGCAGTGAAGCGACGCAACTGACGGCGGATTACATTCATACTATATAGAACGTCCTTTTTTAGCGGTCGTGAAGTAATTCTTCTCGATAGTATGCGCTTTCAACGCAGCCTGATTCTTTGGGAAAGAGTCGTTGAATCATTTATTCGACCAAATTTATTGAACACGTATTCTTTCAGAAAAACCACGAATCTTGCTGTCATGATGAGCGAGTCATTGAATCATTCATGTAATGCTGTTTTAATTCAGAAACAAAATCAGTGGGCTGTCGTTCTCATTGAATCTGATTTGTTCAATTCAGAGAAAGCCATTGAATCATTCAGTCAGATGATTCACAGCATTGATTCGTACAGGATCGAGACTAAGTAACTGTAATATGTCTAAAGCAGAAACTTCTAGTTTATTGACTGCTTTGTGGATCATCTGATAGGGCTTTTATAAAGGAAAGTGTGTCTCAGGGGGAAGACCGTAAGCGCTCACAGTCACTCTTTCTGTTCTTCATGGCCGGTTCAGAACGAGAATAATACTGGTGTGTTTTGCAGAAGAGGTTAGCGGGTCTTAAATCTGCTCTGGGGAACGGCTTGTGTTGGATGCGTCTCAGAAGCTCCATGTAGGTTTGTTAATGGCTGACCTATTTCTGCTGCCATATGCTTCCTGGAAGGGATTTGCTTTGAAACATAAAAGCCAATGATTTGGATGGAGGGAGAAGATTATGAGCACATCACTCCAGAAGATCTCACATCTGTTGATATGAACGTTTGGATGTAGTCGGACAGGGGGATTCGTTTTCTGATGCTTTATTGAATCGTTTGAAAACACCGCATGTCCTTTATTTGTTGCATCCAAATGCGAGTGTTTTTGCTTTTTTTGTTTTGTCTTTTTTTGTTGTTTTAATTGAAAAGCATTGACATAACTTTTGAGAGAGGCTTCATAACATAGAGAGGGTTCATCTACAAGACAAATATCAATTCTTGAAGTGTTTAAAGGCTTTTTTTAGACGTGGAGACGGTTGGAGACACCAGTATGTGTTGCTCACTGGTGTTTTCTCAATCCAGTTTATCAGGAAACTCCAGCGAGAACAGGAACTAGCCGCGATGGTGTCAGTTGTGTTCGAGGTCTGTTTATTTTTCTGATCTCATCTGGCAGATCTTCAGTGCAAACTGAGCTTTATCATCTGAGACTTCCTCATATGACAGACAGCGCATGACCGAGCGCTTTGAGGAACTAGAGGTTTGCAGGGCTCAGCCTCTCCTGTTATAATGGAGAACGTGTGTATGAAACCGAATGTCTCGCTGCATTTCCTCTTCTTCTCTGGCCTCTCATGATCTCGAGCGTTGTGTGAGACCATCAGCCATCAAAGAGCTTCAGAATGTGCTGGTAGGCTTGTTCAAGCACTCAGTCCAGGGTTATTTTTGGTCGCTTGCGTAACCTTGAGGGCACCGTTCCCAATTCAACCCGAAATAACTCTCAAAGCATGCTTCAGGAAGTCTTCTTCAGGAAACCGGTCAGCATGTGACGTTAGTGGAGCAGAACCGTGATCTTAGAAGAAAAGGCTTCTGTCAGGCGCTTCATTATTTATTATAGAACCGTTCAGGGCTTCCATCATGGGATTGTTTTAATTCATTTTTAATTTTATGAAGTGAGCAGCTTGTAAACATACTTCATCGCTAGAAAAAATCTAAATAACCCATTAAACATGAACGTATTATGCAATCATATAACACATTTTTGGCATAAAACGTTCTTTAAAATTGAGTCGAGAACCCTAGAGTTCTATAGAGAAGCACATCGAACCTTTTTTTGGCGTAAAGCGTTCTTTAAAATTGAGTCAAGAACCACCTTTTTGGCATGAAATGTTCTTTAAAATTGAGTCAAGAACCCTAGAGTTCTGTATAGAACCCCATTGAACCTTTTTGGCATGAAATGATCTTTAAAATTGAGTCAAGAACCCTAGAGTTCTATATAGAACCACATTGAACCTTTTTGGCGTAAAGCGTTCTTTAAAATTGAGTCGAGAACCCTAGAGTTCTATATAGAACCACATCAAACCTTTTTTTGGCGTAAAGCGTTCTTTAAAATTGAGTCAAGAACCCTAGATTTCTGTATAGAACCCCATTGAACCTTTTTGGCGTAAAGCGTTCTTTAAAATTTTCTTTAAAATTGAGTCGAAAACCCTAGAGTTCTGTATAGAACCACATTGAACCTTTTTGGCGTAAAGCATTCTTTAAAATTGAGTCGAAAACCCTAGAGTTCTGTATAGAACCACATTGAACCTTTTTGGCGTAAAGCATTCTTTAAAATTGAGCTAAGAACTGTAGAGTTCTGTATAGAACCACATTGAACCTTTTTGGCATAAAGCATTCTTTAAAATTGAGCTTAGAACCGTAGAGTTCTGTATAGAACCACATTGAACCTTTTTGGCATAAAGCGTTCTTTAAAATTGAGCTAAGAACCGTAGGGTTCTGTATAGAACCATAATGAACCTTTTTGGCATGAAACGTTCTTTAAAATTGAGTCGAGAACCCTAGAGTTCTGTATAGAACCACATTGAACCTTTTTGGCATGAAACGTTCTTTAAAATTGAGCTCAGAACTGTAGAGTTCTGTATAGAACCATAATGAACCTTTTTGGCATGAAACATTCTTTAAAATTGAGTCAAGAACCCTAGAGTTCTGTATAGAACCATAATGAACCTTTTTGGCATGAAGCGTTCTTTAAAATTGAGTCAAGAACCCTAGAGTTCTGTATAGAATCATAATGAACCTTTTTGGCATGAAGCGTTCTTTAAAATTGAGTCAAGAACCCTAGAGTTCTGTATAGAACCATAATGAACCTTTTTGGCATGAAGCGTTCTTTAAAATTGAGCTAAGAACCCTAGAGTTCTGTATAGAACCATAATGAACCTTTTTGGCATAAAGTGTTCTTCAATGACAACGTGAAAGAAGTTAATTTGCAAATGTATTAAAAATAAAAAATGTACATGAGTACTCACAGCCTTTACTTACAGCCTCAAGTCTTTTTGAGTCTGATGCTATAAGCTATAAGCATGCAGGACATCTCAAGCTCCATCCGGTTGGATGGGGAGTGTCGGCCATGTTCAGATCTCCAGAGATGTTCAATCGGGTTCAGGTCTGGGCTCCGGCTGGGCCACTCAAGGACATTCCCAGAGTCGTCCCGTAGCCTTTGTTATCGTGGCTGCGCTTCGGGTCGTTGTCCTGTTGGAAGATTAACCTCCAGTCTGAGGTCCAGAGCGCTCTGGAGCAGGTCTTCATCAAGGATTCATCTTTCCCTGATCCTGACTAGTCTCCCTGGCGCTGAAACACATCCCCACATCATGATGCTGCCCCACCTTGATCACTGTAGGGATGGGATTGGCCAGGGGATGAGCGGTGCCTGGAGGAACCCTCCATTCAGGCCAAAGAGTTCAATCTGTGTTTCATCAGACGAGAGAATTGTGTTCCTCATGATCTGAGAGTCCTTCAGGAGCCGTTTGGCAAACTCCAGGCGGCCTTTTCCTGAGGAGTGTCTTCCGTCCGGCCACGCCCCCACACAGGCCTGATTGGTGGAGAGCTGCAGAGATGGTTGAAGAGGTTCTCCTCTCTCCACAGAGAAATGCTGGAGTTCTGTCAGAGTGACCATCGGGCTCTTGACCTCCCTGACTAAGGCCCTTCTCCCCCGATCGCTCAGTTTGTCCGGCCGCAGCTCTAGGAAGAGTCCTGGTGGTCCCAAACTTCTCCATGTACGGATGATGGAGGCCACTGTGCTTCAATGTTTCCTTCCTCAGATCTGTGCCTCCACACAATCCTGTCTCGGAGGTCTACAGACAATTGCTTCATGGCTTGGTTTGTGCTCATGCACTGTTAACTGTGGGACCTTATATAGACAGGTGTGTGCCTTTCCAAATCGTGTCCAATCGGCTGAATTTGGACTCCAATCAAGTGTTAGAAACATCTCAAGGATGATCAGTGGAAACTGGAGCACCTGAGCTCAATGAGCGTCATGGCAAAGGCTGAGAATACTTATGAACATTTTTATTTTTAATACATTTGCAAAGATATCAAACAAACTTCTTTCACCTTGTCATTTATGGGGTATTGTTTGTAGAATTCAGGAAAAAAATAATGAATTTAATCCAAGGCTGTAACAGAACAAAATGTGGAAAAAGTGAAGCGCTGTGAAGAGTTTCTGTATTGAAGTACCTCTCTAGTGACGTTTATGTGGCAGAAATCTGTCGATCGACCCTGTCGTGTGTTTTTATATAACGTGTTCCATAAGTTTATATAACCTCCGCTGAGATCCAAACCGCGGGCTGAAGATCCCGTTCCCCCCGTCTGCACGGATCTGAAGTGAAAGAACCTGATCTCCAGACTGTGGAAAGACCGGTTCATAGCCACTAACCCTATGAAAGAAATCCCAGATGATATCTGCTGGTCTCCGAGTTTAACTCTGTTTTGTGTTTTTACACTGCTAGTCAAAAGTTTAAAATAATTACGATTTTGCTATGTTTTTGAAAGAGTCGCTTCTGCTCATTTATTTGATTAAAAATACAGTAAAAACTATGAAATATATCATAAATGTGTGTTGAGCATCAAATCCTCATCATGTGGGTCATGTGACACTGAAGACTGGAGTAATGATGATAAATTCAGCTTTGATCACAGGAATAAATTACACTTGAGCAGCTGATTTACACTGGAGAAAGATTTCATCATTTTTTACTGTATTTAGAGCAAAATAAATGCAGCCTTGGTGAGCAGAAGAGACTTTCAAAAGCATTAGAAAATATGAATTATTCCAAACTTGACCGCTGGGGAAACATCTGAGATGTAGATGATATTTCAGTGAAGCTCCCATACGTCGCCTGAGCGATGAAAGAAATCATTGAGCACATCATAATTAATACTAGGGTAAATATTAATACTAGATTCTGGCAGTTTGGTTTTATCATGTAATTGTTCTTCAGCCATTAACTTGCTCAATCAGTGCGTCATTATTCGTCTGTGAGAGCTGATTAGATGTTTCTGCTGAATGAGAGAACTGTCTCTCTCTCTCTCTCTCTCTCTCTCTCTCTCTCTCTGTCTGTTGTGTGAGATGGTGGACCGACGGTTAAGGACAAAACCCCTGTTCTTCTAATCAGCTTAATGTTGGCTTATTCTTTGAGAGGGGCAGCTGCGCTGGAGCCGCGTCGAGCAGGCCGTTATGGCAGGTCGGCCGGTTGGTGATTAACAAACGCCATAGACTTTGGAATCTGTGGAGTCGGGACGTTTGCACCGGGATAGAAAGGTCTCGCGGGGAGAACCCGTGTGTTCAGTCGCTCACTCGTCGCCGTCGGTCTTACCCCAGGGCTGCAGATGTTTCCGAGCTCTGAAAGAGGGAAGTTCAGGCATGCTTCGCATTTTTAGACCCCCTTGTGAAGCTTTAGTTCCTCTAATCACTAGAAACAATTGAAATAACCCGTTAAACATGAAAGTATTATGCAATCACTTATGACGTTTCTCCTTATATAGAACCTTTTGGCATTAAAGGTCCTTTAAAATTGGGTCCAGAACCCTAGAGTTCTGTATAGAACCACATTGAACCTTTTTGGCATGAAACATTCTTTAAAATTGAGTCAAGAACCCTAGAGTTCTGTATAGAACCACATTGAACCTTTTTGGCATGAAACATTCTTTAAAATTGAGTCAAGAACCCTAGAGTTCTGTATAGAACCACATTGAACCTTTTTGGCATGAAACATTCTTTAAAATTGAGTCGAGAACCCTAGAGTTCTGTATAGAACCACATTGAACCTTTTTGGCCTGAAACATTCTTTAAAATTGAGTTAAGAACCCTAGAGTTCTGTATATAACCACATTGAACCTTTTTGGCATTAAACGTTCTTTAAAATTGGGTCCAGAACCCTAGAGTTCTGTAGAGAACCACATTGAACCTTTTTGGCATTAAACGTTCTTTAAAATTGAGTCGAGAATCCTAGAGTTCTGTAGTGAACCACATTGAACCTTTTTGGCATGAAACGCCATAGACTTTGGAATCTGTGGAGTCGGGACGTTTGCACCGGGATAGAAAGGTCTCGCGGGGAGAACCCGTGTGTTCAGTCGCTCACTCGTCGTCGTTGGTCTTACCCCAGGGCTGCAGATGTTTCCGAGCTCTGAAAGAGGGAAGTTCAGGCATGCTTCGCATTTTTAGACCCCCTTGTGAAGCTTTAGTTCCTCTAAACTTGACATGAGAGTCCTTCTAACTGTGTCCTGTGTGGGTGTGCGACGCTGCATATGCTCAAAATCAACCGGTCAGAAGTTAAGCAGCTGAGACTAGTCCGTCTTGAGGACACCGGTTTAGGTCTAGAACGTGTTTTTGCATTGAAAAATGCAAGACGTAAACATTTTCACCAATGCAACTTTAAAACTTAAATTGAATTGCTGCATTAAATTAAATCAAATTGGCTGAACAAGTCATGCAACTCATTTTTTAAAGTCTTGTATAGTTAAATCATGCATTTATAACTTAATGATGTTGAAATCAGTTGCACAAGTTAAAGTAATGGAAAAACATCTGTTTGCACAGAATATGATCAATAAGTCACAGAAACATGTTTTTCTATTACTTTAACTCATGCAAAAGTCACTTTTTGATGGTCCACTTTAGACTAATTCTACTAACTATGAGTAACTTTGCATCTGTAGACTGTTAGGTTATAGCTAGGGTTGGTAGAGTAAATAGTTGCAAAGTGACTTAAAGTTAGTAGAATGTCTAAACTTGACTATCTAAATAAAGTGTTGCTTTTATTTTAATTTAACTTGATTTAACAAAGGATGAAAGTGCAAAAATGTCCATCTAGTGTGTGTTTACATAGAAAAACGATGGCATTGGGAGGCCAAACGCATTCTGTGTGGTAGAGCTAGCAACACCGAGACCATGGGTTTGATTCTCAACGCACGCAGTCATAGGCATATGAGATTCTTCACATTTAAGGCAGTTATTTATATCTTTTGCTTTAGTGTGTGAGTGGGAAACTCCTCCAAGATCCTTGGAACAACCATCCAGGAACTGCTGTAAAGTAAGAACTTATACATATGCACCATTTTTAGGAGTTTGCATGGAGGTTGTTGTAGCATCTTGGGAACTGTAAAGCATTTGAACCTGTTAACTGTGCGTGTCCTGGTTTATCTTCATCACATGCTTTAGTAATCATCATACATTAGGTATCATTCGAAACGCTCCAAATTAAACCCAAATTAGTTTTCTAGCAATTTTAGAGGCCAAATGATTTAGTAAAACGTTTTTTTTTTTGGCATTAAACGTTCTTTAAAATTGAGTCGAGAACCCTAGAGTTCTGTAGAGAACCCCATTGAACCTTTTTGGCGTAAAACGTTCTTTAAAATTGAGTCAAGAACCCTAGAGTTCTATATAGAACCACATTAAACCTTTTTGGCATAAAACATTCTTTAAAATTGAGTCGAGAACCCTAGAGTTCTGTATAGAACCACATTGAACCTTTTTGGCATAAAACGTTCTTTAAAATTGAGTTGAGAACCCTAGAGTTTTGTATAGAACCCCATTGAACCTTTTTGGCATGAAACATTCTTTAAAATTGAGTTGAGAACCCTAGAGTTCTTTATAGAACCACATTGAACCTTTTTGGCATGAAACATTCTTTAAAATTGGGTCCAGAACCCTAGAGTTCTGTAGAGAACCACATTGAACCTTTTTGGCATTAAACATTCTTTAAAATTGAGTTGAGAACCCTAGAGTTCTGTATAGAACCACATTGAACCTTTTTGGCATAAAACGTTCTTTAAAATTGAGTCGAGAACCCTAGAGTTCTGTATAGAACCACATTGAACCTTTTTGGCATGAAACATTCTTTAAAATTGGGTCCAGAACCCTAGAGTTCTGTAGAGAACCATATTGAACCTTTTTGGCATTAAACATTCTTTAAAATTGAGTTGAGAACCCTAGAGTTCTGTATAGAACCACATTGAACCTTTTTGGCATAAAACGTTCTTTAAAATTGAGTCGAGAACCCTAGAGTTCTGTATAGAACCACATTGAACCTTTTTGGCATTAAACATTCTTTAAAATTGAGTTGAGAACCCTAGAGTTCGTCTCGGGTTATGTATATAACCCTTGTTCCCCGAGAAGGGAACGAGACACTGCGTCATCGTGTGATGACACTTTGGGAACGCCCTCAGCATTACGCATCTGAAGTATGAATGAAATCAAGCCAATCTGATTGGTGGTGCGTCATGACGTAGTAGATGACGGCATACCCGGAAGATACAAAGGGACGCTGATGCAAACACACGCCAGCTTTACCGCGATGAAGCGAGCGCTCTGACCGTGATGGGTGTGGCGACGAGACGCAGTGTCTCGTTCCCTTCTCGGGGAACAAGGGTTATATACATAACCCGAGACGTTCCCCTTCGAGGGAACTCGCACTGCGTCATCGTGTGATGACACTTTGGGAACGTTAATACCCACTAGGCCACACCGACATCACCCACGTCCCAGTGTGAAGCTGGAGACCAGGCACACTTAGGACGCAAGCACTCTAGCACCAGGTGTCACCGGGAGGTGCAGACTATAGAACCGAATGAAGGTGTGCGGGGTGGCCCACCCGGCCGCCTCGCAAACCTCTTGAAGCGAGGCACCAGGGAGTAGGGCCACCGAGGAGGCCATGCTCCTGGTGGAATGAGCCCTCACAGCCATGGGTGAAGGCAGATTGCGCACCCTATAAGCTGTGGCTATAGCCTGGACGATCCAGTTGCTGATCGTCTGAGTAGACGCAGGCAGCCCTCTCTTGGGTGAGCCAAAGCACACCAACAGTTGGTCTGACCTTCTCCATTGGGAAGACTTCTCCAGGTAGATTTTCAGAGCTCTGACAGGACAGAGCAGGTGAAGTCTCCCCTCTTCCGCCGTCAGGTGGGGAGGAGGATGGAAAGCCTGAAGAACCAAAGACCGAGCCACCTGAGATGGCACCTTGGGTATATACCCCGGTCTAGGGTGCAAGATGGCCTTAACTCCGCCAGGGGCAAACTCCAGGCAAGTTGGCGTAACCGCCAAGGCCTGGAGATCTCCCACCCTCTTGAGAGAGGTAATGGCAAGTAGAAAGGCCACCTTGAGGGTCAGGTTCTTCGGCTCAGCCTGCTCCAGTGGCTCGAAGGGGGCCTCGGCCAGCCCTTCAAGTACCACCGCCAGGTCCCAGGTTGGGACTCTGGAATGAGCCGCCGGCCTCATCCTCCGGGCCCCACGGAGGAACTGTACAACCAGAGGGTGCTTCCCCAAGGGTCCCTCACCTAAAGGTGCGTGGAAAGCCCCAAGGGCAGCCACGTACACCTTCAGGGTGGACGGGGTAAGACCATAAGAGAAGCGATCTTGGAGGAACTCCAGCACTGAAGCCACTGGGCAGTTAACTGGGTCCACCTCACGCTCTCTACACCAAGTGGAAAAGACGTTCCACTTGAGGCTGTACAGTCTCCTGGTTGAGGGAGCTCTAGAACTGAGCAAGGTCTCGACTACCTCTGCTGACAGGCCCGCCTCTAGGTACTGAGCCCCCTCAGGGGCCAGACCCAGAGGCTCCATAACTCCGGCCGGGGGTGAAATATTGTGCCCCCTTCCTGCATTAGATGTGTGTCCGTGCCCGAAATGAAACGCGGACACGGATGCACACATCTCTTAAACTGAGCCATCTCACTTGCTTTGCAACGTTGGTAGACAGACAACACCAAATAGACAGAAGACAAAAACACAGAGCGCTTCAGCTGAAGAGCGAAAAGCTGCCGTGTGTTTGCATCAGCGTCCCTTTGTATCTTCCGGGTATGCCGTCATCAACTACGTCATGACGCACCACCAATCAGATTGGCTTGATTTCATTCATACTTCAGATGCCTAACGCTGAGGGCGTTCCCAAAGTGTCATCACACGATGACGCAGTGCGAGTTCCCTCGAAGGGGAACTGTAGAGAACCACATTGAACCTTTTTGGCATGAAACATTCTTTAAAATTGGGTCCAGAACCCTAGAGTTCTGTAGAGAACCACATTGAACCTTTTTGGCATAAAACGTTCTTTAAAATTGAGTCGAGAACCCTAGAGTTTTGTATAGAACCACATTATAACCTGTTAACTCTGCGTGTCCTGGTTTGTCTCCATCACATGCTTTAGTAATACATTTGAAACGCTCCAAATTAAACCCAAATTAGTTTTTCTTGCAATTTTAGAGGCCAAATGATTTGGTAAAACGTATATGCTGCATGTAATTTGCTTTACAGTAAACTTCTGTAACTTCTAAGAACTTTCACTTCTGCAAAAATCTCTTTAAAAAGAACAACCGTCATAAACCACAACTATTTAAGTTAACAGGCTAAAAGTGTTCTTGTCTTTTGTCACACATCTACTGCAAATCAGTTAGGGTGCCTGAATGCAAAATGCAATGTCTTTTTGAAATCCCAAGATGTTGAAAATATGACAAGCTGAGCTCAGGCTGGCACGAGAGAGAGAGAGAGAGAGAGAGAGAGAGAGAGAGAGAGAGAGAGAGAGAGAAGGTTTTTCTTCTTCCTGCGGTTCTGCTGAGCTTTGCAGGCTGAAGGTTTTGGGTGCGTTACATCTGCTAGATAGATTTCTGTCAGCTGCTCTCCAGTGGCAGCGAGAGGATCAGATCTGCGAGTCCATGTTACGCTCTGCCTGAACACCTCAGCACACATTGCTGCTCTTAAAATGGCTGCCCTTGAAGCTCAAAGCATCTGTGGCGCTCAGTGGCTGTCAGAAGCACATGAAAGCTTCACACATTTCACCCCATTAGCCCATCCGGGCGCTGAAGGATCCGGCAGACAGGCTGCTAGGTGCGATTTGCGTCGTTTTAGGTCCTCTATTTTCGTGTTTGTGTTTCTCTACCTGGCTTTGACCAGATATGGATGTAACTTTGTTCTGAGTTCCTCTGGAGTGCTGGAACAGATCAGGGCGGAGCTGAAACTCGACCTCGAGAGACAATGGGCGAACCTGCCCTGGGACACACTGGCTGTGTTGTTCAGAATGAAGGTTGAAACCAGTGTCTGCTTTTACGGTTTGAGGCCACAGGTGATAAGATGTAGGTGTGATGGCTCGGATGTCTTTATTCTCTTCTCATCTAGCAGGAATTCCAACCATTCAGACATGAAACCTGTTTTCTCCGCTGTTAGTAAATTCTACACTCTGTAGAAACTTAAAGGGTTCCGTCAGGCGCTTCATAAATATAACCTTTTCCCATCATGGGGTCATTTTATGGATTTAGTAGCTTCATTTAATTTTAATACATTTTTAATTATGATTGAAGCTCGTAAACATGAAAGTTTTATTCAATCACTTAAGACGTTTCTCCTTATATAGAACCTTTTTGGCATGAAAGGTTCTTTACATTCTTTAAAATTGAGTCAAGAACCCTAGAGTTCTGTAGAAACTTTTGGACATTAAAGTGTTCTTTAAAATTGGGTTAAGAACCCTAGAGTTCTGTACAGAACCACATTGAACCTTTTTGCATTAAACATTCTTTAAAATTGAGTTAAAAACCCTAGAGTTCTGTATAGAACCGCATTGAACCTTTTGGACATAAAGTGTTCTTTAAAATTGGGTTAAGAACCCTTGAGTTCTGCAGAGAACCACTTTAAAACCTTTTTGGCATAAAATGTTCTTTAAAATTGGGTTAAGAACCCTAGAGTTCTGTACAGAACCACATTGAACCTTTTTGGCATGAAACGTTCTTTAAAATTGAGTTAAGAACCCTAGAGTTCTGTAGAGAACCACATTGAACCTTTTTTGCATTAAACGTTCTTTACAATTGAGTTAAGAACCCTAGAGTTCTGTATAGAAGCACATTGAGCCTTTTTGACATTAAACATTCTTTCAAATTTAGTCGAGAACCCTAGAGTTCCGTATAGAACCACATTGAACCTTTTTGGCATGAAACATTCTTTAAAATTTAGTCGAGAACCCTAGAGTTCTGTAGAGAACCACATTGAACCTTTTTGGCATGAAGCATTCTTTAAAATTGAGTCGAGAACCCTAGAGTTCTGTAGAGAACCACATTGAACCTTTTTGGCATGAAGCGTTCTTTAAAATTGAGTCAAGAATCCTAGAGTTCTGTAGAGAACCACATTGAACCCTTTTGGCATGAAGCGTTCTTTAAAATTGAGTCAAGAATCCTAGAGTTCTGTATAGAACCACATTGAACCTTTTTGTCTAACACTGTCTTAACCAGATAAAACATGATGCCACGGCGCAATAAAAGGTTGACATTTGAACAAATGAACAAACGTACCTTTTGAGCATTAAACATTGGTGCATAACTCAAACTGCAACATCTGTGATACAGACATGATGTGCTGTTGCTGTTGTTTTATTACTTGGTGGGTGAAGCAACAATAATGAATTGTATCTGGATTACCAGGATTTGATTGGACCATGAAAAGAGGGCTATGACATATTATTTTTACCCACCCACATGGCCATGGTTACATCAGCAGAAAGACTCTTTTATGAAAGCATAATAACTTGTGTTGCTTCGGGAATTGCATGCAAAATCAAAGCAGTAAAATGTATTCAAGTAAATAGTGGATTTTGATTTCACGTCATCTTGTATGATAACTGTAGATCATGCTTTTGTGCCTCTTACTTTAAGAACAATTGCAAATCATGTTCTTGACAGTATTTTGGTCCCTTTGTGAATGCAGAGTTGATTTGATCTCGTCTTGTCCTCAGTTCCCAGTGAAAATGGCCCTTGTAACTTAAGGAGGGACTAAGATCCAAGTAGAATCTATTTTTGCTTGCTTTTACAGCATTCAAGGCCTCCTCTAATGTGTGGCATTGCACTAAACCCATATAATTCTGGCCTTGACATTGAGGCCTTTTCTTGCAAAAATCACCCACAGAATGTGTCCTGATGTGTGAGCCAGCCAAGGCTGAGGAATCACTCTGGGCTGTGTTGATTGCTGTCAGATATGTGGAGCTGGCACCGTGCTGTACGACTGCTAAATGCATTGCTGTTGTTGAGTTCATGCTAATACTCGAGCCCTTGCCACACAGATCACATTGAGAATGACCCATGATGAAAGAAATACATGTTCGCTGTATCTGTTCATGGTCTTTTACCGGAAGACCCGTTTAGTGTTGTAGATAAAACCACGAGTCTTTGCAGCGGTTGTGGTTTTATATCTATGTTTTTGGGCATGAGGTCAGTTCATTCAAATCATGTGTACATACTCTCTGTCATTTCTGGCTCAGTTTGTAGATGATAATATTTTATTGGTGTATGAAAATGTTCACTGCAGTCAAATGAAATATTGCAATTTTCCCAAACACAGCAGAGATTTGAGCATGGACAGCATGTGTATGAGCTGAATTTGGCAGCGGTGTGCGTATTAATGAAAAAGTATTGATCGGGGACGGGATCATACTTTGTTTCAGCTCATTGATTGGCGCGGTTGCCGGGTGCTCTTAGGTCACAGGACCTAATAATGCCACCTCCAAGTGACGGCCCGCCCCATAATCCTTTGTGTTTGCACTGCATCTCTGAAGCCCTGAGCATTCCTCATCCCTCAGCGGATTCACTCAATCTTATTTCAGAAGGGCTTGATGCAATCTGATGGAACATGCGGATGTAAATACCAAGGCCCACTGGTGTGCTCCAGCTGAGGCTTATCCCTGGGTAATAAAAAAATGGAACAAATCAGCCCATAATCCCTCCTCAGCTATTGTTCTTGGAGCAGACTGACCATTCGCCAAAAAAAAAAAGACAGATTCTTCTGTTGTATTCTGTATTCGTCTCTTTGCTATGGTATAAAATGTCCTCTCCAAGTTTTTACTGCCTCTTACCCCTTTCTCTCTTTCTATCTCTAAACAGGTTTCCCTGATTTTCCAGGGAGTCCTAAGCGATGGAAGTGCTGCAGTGCGATGGCTGTGATTTCCGTGCAGAGACGAACGATGAGCTCAAGACGCACATACAGGACGTCCACACGGCCTTCCTGCAGCCCACAGAAGTGGGAGAAGGTGAAGAGTCTCCCAGACGGTCCAGGTCAAACTCGTTAAACTCCCACAGCCAAACAGAGGACGAGGAAGACTTGACCAATCACTCCTTGAAAAAGGACGCAGGTATATCAGCATTTCTTATGTGCGACCTGAAATAGAAATAAATGACGAGTGCCTTCAAAACTTTGTTTTTCTTTCTCTGTTCATGTTTCAGGCATCCACTCCTTGAACAAAGACCTTGGGCACTCCTCCGGCTCCAAGCAAGCTAAACACAACCAATCAGCAAAACCTTCAAACAAATCAACGTCAACGTCATTCTTTCAGTGCAAGTTCTGTGTGCGGTACTTCAGATCCAGCTCGCTTCTCAGTGAACACACCAGGAAGGTCCATGGAGAAGCAAGCGATGAGAGATCCTTCAAAACTTCCAAGCAGGCCAGCTGCAGCGCTACGACTTACGATGGTGTAGGAACCATCTTTTCCTGCCAGTATTGCACTTATAAATCCCCACACAGAGCTCGAATTCTGAAACACCAGAAAGTGCACCACAAGGAAGGCCTACCAGGCCACTCTGCTCCTCCCGTCGAAGCAGAAGTTCTGGATTTGGACTCTGATGCCTCCTCAATTGAAGAACACAGTGAAGATGCACCAGTGAATGTAGAAAGTCGCGTGCTGGAGTCTATGATCAAGCCCCAGTCAAGAGGCGGCTTTAACTGCGAGTGGTGTGGCTTTCAGACTTCGCAAAGGCAGCAGTTAGCCGATCACATGATGAAGAAACACCGTAACATGGTGAAGATTATGGTATCCTTGCAACAGCCCAAAATACAGGACGGAAGTGCAGGATCCAGCAAATCTGATTCGGCTTCATCTAGGAGAAGCACTCCAACCTCCAATTTAAACCTGAACGATCTTGCGAGCAACGAAGGTTCCTCCATAAATGCCTCGTCAATCAAAGGATCCAATGCATCACTCAAATCCACTTCAGGGATATCAAGTTTTCCCTACTCGCAGCTCACAGCAAAAATACCTAACAGTACAGGATCTTCCATACTGTCTGAAAGATCGACTTTCACCATGTCAGATATGTCCAGATCTGGCATGGATCTAGATGCCAGCGTGCTGAATGATTCGAGAAGCAGTTCAGACGATGAACTCTGTGGCATTGATGATCCCCATTCCACGGAGCCAGCTGAGGATTCTACTAAGCTGCTTCTGTCAGAAGAGGACAATGACCTGCTAGAAACGAAAGGAGTTCCATTCAAAAGACATATGAACAGGTTCCAGTGCCCTTTCTGCTCCTTCTTGACCATGCACCGACGTAGTATTTCTCGTCACATAGAGAACATACACTTATCTGGCAAAGCTACGGTGTATAAATGTGACAAGTGCCCCTTTCTTTGCACCAACCCACTAAAGCTTGACACGCACAAACAATGTCATGGTGGGTCTTCCGAATGGGACTCCATGGACTTAACCAGTGAAGGTCTAGATGGTCAAGGTGAACGCTCGGAGCCCGTGAATGGAGGAAACAGCAGCTCAAAAATCAACGGGAAGAAATCCAATGCAGGCGAGGAACAGCATGGTCCTCATCGGTGCTCACTGTGTAACTTCTCCACCATCACACTGAAAGGTCTACGTGTCCACCAGCAACACAAACACTCATACTGTGATGGAACACAAATCACGGGTAAAGAGGGTTTGTCTAATGAGCTGCAAGATTCTGAGTCCGAGTCCTACAGCTCTTCAAGCTTTGTCCAGAAAACTCAAACATCAATCCTTGGATTTTCAACCAAGAAGCACCTTATTGGGAAGACAGCAAGAAAGTCCATCAACGATTTGCCCTTGGATCTCTCTCCCGTCAAAAAACGGACAAGGATTGATGAAATTGCAAATAATCTCCAGAGCAAGATTAGTCAAAGCCAACAGCACGAGGATGTGATTAACCTTGAGGAGATGGATGATGACGTGGAGGAGAATGGCAATCACGTCGATGCAGAAACTAGCAAAGAAACCTCTGATGCTCAAAGTCAGCACTACACATTCAACACTCAGCACCTTCATGTTAGGAATTCTGGAGGTCTTCAGAAGGAGCGTGGCGTTGGGAAAAGGAAGCGCAGTCTGCAGTCCAAAATCGGCCCAAGAAACATTCCCCTTCAAGTAACCATTTCTGATGATGAAGATAATTATAGTGTCTCTTTGGAGTCTAAAGATGCCCAAGATCACAGCAGTCAAGATGGCAGAGAGACGTATCAGGACAATGTTGAATACACCGGGGAACCCGGGACCCTGTTCTACTGCAAACATTGTGAGTACCAAAACAAGTCCGCTCGCAGTGTCAGCACACACTACCAGAGGATGCACCCTTACATCAAGTTTAGCTTCAGATACATCCTGGACCCAGAGGATCAGAGCGCAGTCTTCCGTTGTCTCGAGTGCTTCATCGAATATAACAATTTTAATGATCTGCACCAGCACTATATGACGCACCATCCAGAAGCAAGTAACGTCTTGAACTTTAACCAGCCAGATCTAGTGTATATGTGCCGTTTCTGTTCCTACACAAGTCCAAATGTGCGGAGCCTTATGCCCCATTATCAAAGAATGCACCCTTCAGTGAAGATCAACAATGCCATGATTTTTTCCAGCTACATGGTTGATCAGCCTCATAAAAGTGCAAGCGAGTCCCAAACACTAAGAGAAATCTTGAATTCCGGACCGAAGAGTTTAAGCTCCACCTCGTCTGGGTCCAGATCATCATCCAGTCCGGCTCTCAAAAGCATCTGCAAGACGCCAGAAGCAAACACAGAGGCTGAAGCTCTTCGAGAAAGTCTGGGTGGTAATGTGGTGGTGTATGACTGTGATGTCTGTTCTTTCTCAAGTCCAAACATGCACTCAGTACTGGTCCATTATCAGAAAAAACACCCAGAGCAAAAGGCCTCTTACTTCCGCATACAGAAGACAATGCGGGTCATATCTGTTGACCGAACACAGTTGTCCAGCAATTCAACCTACAGCCTAACTAGCACCCCCAAGTCTTCAAACTCCATCCTACCTCCGGCTCTGGATGAAGATGTTTATTACTGCAAGCACTGTGTCTACAATAACCGCTCTGTAGTGGGCGTTCTGGTCCACTATCAAAAGCGACATCCAGAGATTAAGGTGACGGCGAAGTACATAAAACAGGCACCCCCAACCCCAGGACTGCTGAAACTCATGGACGAGTTACAGATCGCACCCCCTAAACAGTTTATGAAGCAATTCAACAACAACGGGATTGAAGGGTCAGGTAATTCCAACGCTAAAGGAGCATCCGACAAAGGGGAACCTGAAATGCTGTTCTTCTGCCAGCACTGCGACTATGGGAACCGCACTGTGAAGGGGGTGTTGATTCACTACCAGAAGAAGCACAAGGACGTGAAAGCCAATGCCGACCTTGTCCGTAGACATACAGCTGTGGTCCGGAGTCAGAGAGAAAGAGTGCAGATGATCCATGCGGGAAGTTCCACGTCCACTGCAACTGTAGCTACTGAAGCAGACAAATCCAGGTCGTTGCGATCTTTGAAGTGTAGACACTGTGTTTACATGTCTCCTTACGTGTATGCCTTGAAGAAGCATTTGAAGAAGGATCATCCTACTGTGAAGGCCACGGCCATGACGATCTTACACTGGGCTTATCAGGATGGTGTGTTGGAGGCTGGTTATCACTGTGAGTGGTGCATATATTCCCACGCTGAACCAAGCGGGCTGCTCATGCATTACCAAAGACGCCACCCTGAGCACAACGTCGACTACACTTACATGGCCAGCAAGCTGTGGGCTGGTCCTGATACTTCCACAAGCAGACAGGGTGGGAACTCTGAAACGAAGCATTACCAATGCAGAGATTGTGCCTTTGAGGCGTGCTCCATCTGGGATATTACTAACCATTACCAAGTAGTGCACCCTTGGGCCATCAAAGGTGATGAGTCTGTCCTCATCGACATTATCAAGGGGAACCAAGGACCTGATAAGCTGCTCCCGCAACTGGCCAAAGGACATGTTTCGACGTCCAGTCCGTTCAATAGCCACCAGCTGGAAGAGACTGGAGTTGAAGTCAGTCGCCCAACACATGAGCGCCAATCTAATCTCTCGCTGTCTGCCACCTCCTCTATCTCAAACAACCCTTACCAATGCACCGTGTGCTTGTCTGAGTACAACAGTCTTCATGGGCTTCTGACCCACTATGGCAAAAAACACCCGGGCATGAAAGTGAAAGCTGCTGACTTTGCTCAGGAAGCAGACATTAACCCCAGCTCAGTTTACAAGTGCAGACACTGTCCATACGTGAACTCCCGCATCCACGGAGTTCTCACACACTACCAGAAACGACATCCCTCCATCAAAGTCACGGCCGAGGACTTTGCTGATGATGTCGAACAGGTGCACGACGTAACCAACGAGAACGATGAGCGATCTAAAACACAGAGGCAGGGCTATGGCGCGTACCGCTGCAAGATGTGCCCTTACACACATGGCACTTTAGAGAAACTCAAGATACACTATGAGAAATATCACAACCAACCCGCTGCAGACATGTTCAAAACCGCCGCCATGCAGTTGCCAGATGGAAGAGATGATTTGGTTGCTGAATGCAGTAGCAACAATGTGACCGAAGTCTCCAAGATCTGTGACTTGGACCTCACGGTCCCCGAAGCCGCAAAGAACGACAAGAACGCTGTGTTTAAATGCCAGCTGTGCAAATACTTCTGCTCCACCCGGAAGGGTATTGCTCGCCACTACCGTATCAAGCATAACAATGTCAGAGCGCAGCCTGAGGGGAAGAACAACGTCTTTAAATGTGCCCTCTGCGCCTACACCAACCCCATCCGCAAAGGCCTCGCGGCACACTACCAGAAACGCCACGACATTGATGCTTACTACACTCATTGCTTGGCAGCGTCCAGGACGGTGAGTGAGAAACCGAACAAGGTGACAGTGCCCTTGGCATCAGAAGCAGAGGCTCCAGCGATGAGCGAGGAGCTGAGGCTCGCGGTGGACCGAAGGAAATGTTCGCTCTGCTCCTTCCAGGCTTTCAGCAGGAAGAGTATCGTTTCTCATTACATAAAGCGCCACCCGGGAGTCTTTCCCAAGAAGCAGCCTTCCAGCAAACTGGGCCGTTACTTCACTGTGATCTATTCCAAGGAAGCGGAGACGCCTCCTTCCACGGAGGACGTGGAAATAGTTGAAGTTAAGGATGAGGTGGAACCTGAAGGCGACATTGACTGGCTCCCCTTCAAATGTATGAAATGCTTCAAGCTCTCGTTCAGCGTGGAGGAGCTGTTGGTGATGCATTACAATGACTGCCATAGCAAGGAACTCAAGTGGGATTTCGTCACCATTCCCAGCCCCGCGGAAGATGGGACGGAGCTCTACCAGTGCACCCACTGTGAAATCAAGTTCTTGACTCTTCCAGAACTCAGCGTCCATCTGATCAGCCACAATGAGGATTTCCAGAAAAGAGCCATGAGGCTGGAAAGGAGAAAACAGCTTCAAAGCAAGCAGAGGACGACAGAGCCGACAGAAGCCAAACCAGAGAATAAGGTGAGCCTTGTAATGTGTTAAAAGTAAGACTACCCTGTTGAATTTAACAGCATGTGCTGGTTAGGTATGTTTTGAAGCATGGCAGCTGGTTTGAGCTGGTCACGTGCTGGCCCTTAGTTGGTCATGAGCTGGTTTGAGCTAGTCACGTGCTGGCCCTTAGTTGTTCATGAGCTGGTTCAAGCTGGTTTGAGCTGGTTTAAGCTGGTCACGTGCTGGCCCTTAATTGGTCATGAGCTGGTTTGAGCTGGTTTAAGCTGGTCACATGGTAGCCCTTAGTTGGTCATGAGCTGGTTCAAGCTGGTTTGAGCTGGTTTAAGCTGGTCACGTGCTGGCCTTTAGTTGATCATGAGCTGGTTTTAGCTGGTCCTTAGTTGGTCATGAGCTGGTTTAAGCTGGTCATGTGCTGGCCTTTAGTTGGTCATGTGCTGGCCTTTAGTTGGTCATGAGCTGGTTTAAGCTGGTTTGAGCTGGTCCTTAGTTGGTCATGATCTGGTTTAAGCTAGTTTGAGCTGGTTTAACCCTTAAATGCATGACTGTTTTTCCAAACATTCTTACATATTCGGGTCTATACCTGTCGCAAAAATATATAAAACTTTTGATATTAGAACAACAATTACAGAAGAATAAAATAAAATATTTCGTTACCACTTGTAGCTTGTAATGGTTCAGTTTGAGCAGATGTTTTATACCATCATGACTGTCCTTGTCAGAACTCATTTCCCAGTACAATCAGCCTCTGGATCATATTTGAGATCTCACGCATATCCTCAAAACTAATTTTCAACGTCTTGAAAATAAATATTTTGATCACTGACAGCTTCCTTCACCAGATCCATCATCAAGTGACAGTGACAGTAATATTTGATTGTGTTCAGTACTTCTGCAGTAAATCGCTGAGCCATTTCAAGTTTTGCTGATTATAATTATTATTGTTTCATTTTCAGTCTGCAGTAAGTATGAGTGAAACGCCACTTCATCATTGTGCATCAGACATTGCCACCTTGTGGAATAAAGGTGAATTGCAGTTATTTCGTCATTATAGATTTATTTATTATTGTGCAGAATAAAAAATACTTACAATCTTACACACCTCGGATCGTTAGCGACCCTATACAATTTTGACAAAAACTAGTGGAAAAACAGGCATTAAATTATAATTTTATAATTTTTTTCTTGTTATATTGTTTAAAATAGATTGATTGAGGAATACTAAGAAGGTTGATGTCTAACTTTAAAAAATGAATGAGGAGGAGGAGAGTGAATGACGTCTCGGGTCGCTAAAGACCCAAGGTATGCATTTAAGGGTTAAACTGATCACGTGCTGGCCCTTAGTTGGCCATGAGCTGGTTTAAGCTGGTTTGAGCTAGTTTAAGCTGGTCACATGCTGGCCCTCAGTTGGTCATGAGCTGGTTTGAGCTGGTTTGAGCTAGTTTAAGCTGGTCACATGCTGGCCCTCAGTTGGTCATGAGCTGGTTTAAGCTGGTTTGAGCTAGTTTAAGCTGGTCACATGCTGGCCCTCAGTTGGCCATGAGCTGGTTTAAGCTGGTCATGTGCTGGCCCTCAGTTGGTCATGAGCTGGTTTAAGATGGTTTGAGCTAGTTTAAGCTGGTCACATGGTAGCCCTTAGTTGGTCATGAGCTGGTTTAAGCTGGTCATGTGCTGGCCCTCAGTTGGTCATGAGCTGGTTTAAGCTGGTTTGAGCTAGTTTAAGCTGGTCACATGCTGGCCCTCAGTTGGTCATGAGCTGGTTCAAGCTGGTCCTAAGCAACTAACTCCAGCTCAGTTGGAGACCAACTAATGCAGAGTTCAAACTGCATGATTTTAGCCCCAATTCTGACTCACTGACAGGTTTTGGGCAATCGCAGACAAATACCTGAAATCGTAGGTAAATCGGTGCTCGTTCACACAAATGACCATCACGCAGTGTGAATTATCAAAGACGTTATCCGAGAGAATCACCAACGAGTCGCAGACATCCGTGAGATATTTGCATGCTAAATCCTGCTGTGTGAAATGTGTTCTGACTGAAAATTACATCTGCGATGACCGACAGCCAATGAGAGGGCAAGATACAGGGCAACGGGAGGTTTGGGGAGGAGTTATAGACCACAATATCAGTATTTTAATAGATATACAGTGAGGAAAATAAGTATTTGAACACCTGCTATTTTGCAAGTTCTCCCACTTGGAAATCATGGAGGGTCTGAAATTGTCATCGGAGGTGCATGTCCACTGTGAGAGACATAATCTAAAAAACAAATCCAGAAATCACAATGTATGATTTTTTAAACTATTTATTTGTATGATACAGCTGCAAAAAAGTATTTGAACACCTGAGAAAATCAATGTTAATATTTGGTACAGTAGCCTTTGTTTGCGATTACAGAGGTCAAAGGTTTCCTGTAGTTGTTCAGCAGGTTTGCACTGCAGGAGGGATTTTGGCCCACTCCTCCACACAGATCTTCTCTAGATCAGTCAGGTTTCTGGCCTGTCGCTGAGAAACACGGAGTTTGAGCTCCTCCAAAGATTCTCTATTGGGTTTAGGTCTGGAGACTGGCTAGGCCACGCCAGAACCTTGATATGCTTCTTACAGAGCCACTCCTTGGTTATCCTGGCTGTGTGCTTCGGGTCATTGTCATGTTGGAAGACCCAGCCTCGACCCATCTTCAATGCTCTAACTGAGGGAAGGAGGTTGTTCCCCAAAATCTCGCAATACATGGCCCCGGTCTAATACAGTGCAGTCGCCCTGTCCCATGTTCAGAAAAACACCCCCAAAGCATGATGCTACCCCCCCATGCTTCACAGTAAGGATGGTGTTCTTGGGATGGTACTCATCATTCTTCTTCCTCCAAACACGTTTAGTGGAATTATAACCAAAAAGTTCTATTTTGGTCTCATCTGACCACATGACTTTCTCCCATGACTCCTCTGGATCATCCAAATGGTCATTGGCAAACTTAAGACGGGCCTTGACATGTGCTGGTTTAAGCAGGGGAACCTTCCGTGCCATGCATAATTTCAAACCATGACGTCTTAGTGTATTACCAACAGTAACCTTGGAAACGGTGGTCCCAGCTCTTTTCAGGTCATTGACCAGCTCCTCCCGTGTAGTTCTGGGCTGATTTCTCACCTTTCTTAGGATCATTGAGACCCCACGAGGTGAGATCTTGCATGGAGCCCCAGTCCGAGGGAGATTGACAGTCATGTTTAGCTTCTTCCATTTTCTAATGATTGCTCCAACAGTGGACCTTTTTTCACCAAGCTGCTTGGCAATTTCCCCGGAGCCCTTTCCAGCCTTGTGGAGGTGTACAATTCTGTCTCTAGTGTCTTTGGACAGCTCTTTGGTCTTGGCCATGTTAGTAGTTGGATTCTTACTGATTGTATGGGGTGGACAGGTGTCTTTATGCAGCTAACGACCTCAAACAGGAGCATCTAATTTAGGATAATAAATGGAGTGGAGGTGGACATTTTAAAGGCAGACTAACAGGTCTTTGAGGGTCAGAATTCTAGCTGATAGACAGGTGTTCAAATACTTATGTGCAGCTGTATCATACAAATAAATCGTTAAAAAATCATATATTGTGATTTCTGGATTTATTAATTTTTTTAGATTATGTCTCTCACAGTGGACATGCACCTACGATGACAATTTCAGACCCTCCATGATTTCCAAGTGGGAGAACTTGCAAAATAGCAGGGTGTTCAAATACTTATTTTCCTCACTGTATTTACAATTATATCAAACAGAAACAACCAGCCGCAACAGCAGCACGTGGCAAAATAATTTTTTTTACCTCAAACTCTCTTTGCAGAACTCTTCGCTTCTCCCCAACACTTTCCTCCATAATTTTGTTCTTTTTTTCCTTTTCGCTGCAAATCAGTGCACAGACAATTTGGATCACAAGCTTCTTGCGGGATATCGTTTTTAATTACAATTTCAGTCTCGCAACTGCGTTGTTCCCTTATCATTTCTCGCGTGTGTTTGGTTGTGAAGCGTAGTTTGCGGACGAGACCGAGTTGTAGGGGATTCGTCCTATTGTAAAGTCATGCAGTGTGAAACCCTCTGTCGCCGATCCATCGGTATATGAACTAGGGATGTCACAAGTACCGGTACCAAGTCGGTACTGAAATTTAAAAAATGTGACGATACCAGCGTTTCTGTAGGACTGGTAGTACCGAGTATATTCGGGACCCGCAGCTGCGTTCAGTCGCCTCAAGTGTTTATCTGAATATGTGTTTAGAATATGTCTCTGAATATTCGGCATAAGGACCAGCTCAAACCAGCTGCCATGCTTCAAAACATTCCTTTTTTCATCAGGGTAGACACCGCAAGCAGCTTCAAATAACTAGATCGCATCAGTCAAGATATTTCCTAATGGTTTCCTCTCTTTATAGGTGGAAAGCACACCCGATAAGACTCCCATCGGCTACCGGTGCAACTTCTGCGTGGAGGTCCACCCCACCCTCCGGGCCATCTGTAATCACCTGAGAAAGCACGTGCAGTACGGCGAAGCCAAGGAGGGACACGTGAAGGTTCAAACACCATCTATCAGATAGCTTTAAACAGTTGCCTTTGTTCTAAAGGCTGTTTTATTTTGAACTTCCCCTTTGTTTACATTTTCAGTTTTAGCCGTCTTGTTAGACCCGAGCACAATGTCTATATTCAGTCTTTTCCCTGAGGTGGCCTCTCGTCTCCAGCGTCTTCTCAACCGCATTCACAGGCCGTTTGGACCTTCCGCTCAAGTGTTTGGACGGTTAAACGGCTACAATTCAGCTGCACATCCAATGAAGTAGACAAATAGAGCAAATCCTTGAGTGCTACAGAAGAAGCAGGGAAAACGGGACGAGTGCGGTGTTATGACTTCTGCTTAAACTCAAGAGTTTTATTTCATTGTGTGGGCATTCATGAAGAAAGCCTTGAACGTGTCGTAAAGTTGATCGTGTAATTAAATCCGGTGGCCTTGTGCTACACATTTTGCATACACAGAATGAAAGATTTTCTTATTTCTAAAGCTCTTTTCTGAATGCGATGCTAAGACTGAATGAGGTTTTTAGAAGGCAACAATGTTGCCATCAACCCTTTTGGAACCGCGTTTGCCTTGAAATTATCTCTAGGTAGGGATGTAGAATGGAAAGTGTATTTCTTAGGTCCACTTTTGATCTGCCTTTGTCTTCACTGGTGGATTTGGACTTGTGTGACAAATAAAAAGTCTCGTGAGCTTGTGAAATTATGGTAAAATCAGTCCTTCTAGAAAAATGCGGCTTTTTTTGTTTTCTTAAAAAATGCGATGAAATTGCGGGAACTTGCAAAAACTGCGGTTTGATGAAAAAGAGAAAAAAAGCACTACATGACAGAAAGTGCTGGGAATATTTAAGTTCTCATCTTGTTTTATTGAAGACCTTAATAAACACACGGCTCAAATTTACAGAACATTGAGTCAAACAAGTTCTGTAGCTTCACAGAAGGAATATGCTACAACTTCTGAAAAAATGAATAAATAACTTCCTGTTTTACAGAGGTAGCTTTACAAAACAGACATTTGAGTGCTTCCAGTGCACAAAGTGCAATCTCTTAAAGGGTTAGTTCAGCCAAAAATGTAAATTCTGTCATGAATGCCGTCCCCTCATGTCTCTGACATCGTTACAAAGTCCATCTCACTACAGTGGCTCTACAATAACTTTATGAAGCAACGAGAATAGTTTCTGTGCGCAAAAAACCCTAAATAACGACTTATATAGTGATGACCGATTTCAAAACACAGCATCATGAAGCTTTGAAACGTTATGAATCAGTGAGTCGATTCATGATTCGGATCGCTTGTCAAACTGCTGAAATACGAGACTTTGGCGATTCAAACCGCTGAATCGACTCACTGATTCATAACGCTCCAAACCGCTGAATCAACTCACTGATTCATAATGCTCCAAACCGCTGAATCGACTCACTGATTCATAACACTCCAAACCGCTGAATCAACTCACTGATTCATAACGCTCCAAACCGCTGAATCAACTCACTGATTCATAACACTCCAAACCGCTGAATCAACTCACTGATTCATAACGCTCCAAACCGCTGAATCGACTCACTGATTCATAACGCTCCAAACCGCTGAATCAACTCACTGATTCATAACGCTCTGAACCGCTGAATCGACTCACTGATTCATAACGCTCTGAACCGCTGAATCGACTCACTGATTCATAACGCTCTGAACCGCTGAGTCAACTCACTGATTCATAACGCTCTGAACCGCTGAATCGACTCACTGATTCATAACGCTCCAAACCGCTGAATCAACTCACTGATTCATAACGCTCCAAACCGCTGAATCGACTCACTGATTCATAATGCTCCAAACCGCCTAATCAACTCACTGATTCATAACGCTCTGAAGCTTCATGATGCTGTTCTGAAATCGGTCATCACAGCGGGAAACTGCTTTGCTCTTTTGCTGTTATGTTTGTTGGCCAATGGGAGTTTGCGCATAAATATGCAGACTTTGGCTGATTATGCGTTAAATCATGCGATCTCATAATGGCGTTTTTCTGGAGGGACTGATAAATGCTGTTTAAGGCGAGACACGGCCGGTGAAAACATCGTTTTTTCATGCAGTGGTCAATTTTGAGATTTTGGGCCAGTTTGCTCCCTTAACAAGCTTTCATGTCAAAATAAAAAATGTCAACATTACACATTTCATCATATTTTGTCACCGTGCGCCTTTAGATTTCTACCCGAAATCATGAAAAGTTATTCTAACGCGAGCTCTCGTGCGTCTCCATTCACAGAAACACGTCTCATTATAAAGCTCTCAGTCTCACACACAGCGCTGGCTAATACAAATATGGACATTTCCTTTGTAGAACTGACAAACCGCGAACGTTTGCAGCCTGATTTGTCGATGTGAATTTCTCACTATGTGCTTGTGTATTCTCCGCCTGAGAGAAAGTGCAGACAAAGCCGAAATCAGCTCATAAACGCTCACAGGAAAGACCAAGAGCAAGAGCTGGTAAAAACAAAGTAAACAACAACAGATTAGACGACGAAACCCCGTCAGAATCAGATTCAAATAGTTATAGATGGACAAACGGGGACAGTTCGTCTGCAGTGTGTGTGACTGGTGTTATGTGTGTTTGTTAAGGTAGTTCTCTAATAGCTATTGCTATTAATAATTGATCAATTTCCATGTGTTTTAAATATTATACACTACTGATATTAATGAACTGAATATATATTTTGTTTGTAGGTTGGGGGTTTTATAGAAATGTATGCAGTTATACAGTATAGAACTTTAAAGGCCGTTTTCTCAAAATGAGTTTTTTCTCACACTCGGAGTCAGATTATCCACTTCAGGAGCACCAGCTCTTCCAGTCTCATACTGAACTACATTCTGAAGGCTTTTCCCGAGGATAGGAATGATATATCAACAAATCCCGGAGTTATAGGTCCTTTAACTCCAAAAAACATGGCGGAAATAGATTTTTTTCAGGCTATTGTCAGTATTCTCTATGTTACTAACGCACAAAATAAGATATCCAGAATCCCCTCTCATCTAATATGCCAACAAATAGAACCGAGAATTTTAGACATGGTCCTTTCCTATTTCTAGATTTTGTTTTTGGAAAAGTATGCAAATGAGCGTATATTTAAGTCCTCATTTGCATATTAAAACATTAATTTAGACAAAACATGTAATACATTTTTTTCTTATGTTTATGCCAGTAATAAACTGGAGAAGTTTCACAGTGATATCTTGCAATTAAAAAAAATTCCCTATTCACCTGTAGTGTCTCGCCTTAAAGACTTTCCTCGTTTGCGTTCACAGTCCAGTCTCTTGATGGACGCAACCCTTGGTCTCTCTGAGGAGAAAGCCAGTTAGGTGGGCTGGACGGTGTGGCGTGTAAGCGCCTTAGTGTTAGTATTCCACTGAGAGAGCCAGGACGCGGGCAGGGAGGATTTGAATGGATGCCCAGTGAGGATCAGCAGACAGAGGCCAGGACAGGGCCGGACCGCACCGGACACTAGGGGGCAGTGCTCACAGAAACACAGGCTTTTCATCAGCTGAGCCCCTTTGAGCTCAGATATATTATTAAAGTCCCCCTGAGATTTTAAGTTAATATTTCAATAACTTCAGCACACTGGTGTTTTATGAAGTTTGGGAAACACTAGGCTATAATGCAGGGTCTTAAGTCTTAATTTGACCTTCATAAGGCCTTAAAATGTCTTAAATTGGAGCAGAAAGTCTTAAATTCAATATCATGGCATTAAATTAGGACCCTATGATTTCTGCGAGATTGCAGATTTCATTCATAGAAATGGAATTTACTTTATAATGCAGAAAAAGTCACTTAAAGGGACAGTTCACCCAAAAATGTAAATTCTGTGATCATTTCCTCGCCCTAATGTTGTTCCAAACTCATAAGACATTCTTAGTATTGAACGATCTTCGTTCATCCTATAACGCGATCGAGTCTCCTCAGAACATCTGGAATAATCTGCTCGACCTCTTTATGAACTTTCTGAGGCGTCAATGGAGAGACCGAAAATTTTAAATGACATTAAAAAATTGCTTTTGTGTTCCGAAAATGAATGAAAGTCAGCCAAATTTTATTTAGTCCAGAAAAATGTAATAAAACAGATTTCATAGGGCAACTAAATTTGCAAAAAAATGATGTTCTTCCTCAGGAGTTTTGTTTTCCCGCACAAATTAAAAACAAGATACATTTAGCTTTGATTCCTGAGAAATTGTTGATTTTTATGAACACATTGGCAGATATTTGTTCTTGTTTTAATCATAAAATCACGTTCCCAAGACTTCTTATCTCAAACTTTTTTGCCATTTTTTGTCAAATTAATTAAAAAGTGATGGAGATCTTGTTTGAGTGTCACCAATACACTCATCGTGTTACACTTCGAGAACATATTGACGTGTTCCCAAATGTATTTAATTGGTTCTTAAATGTACCTTCATTACTTCATACTATTTTTTCTCATAGCTTTGAAACGGTGTGCTGTGTTGAACTCGTCATGAAGGGAAGTCACGCTGGTCTTCTCTATTGAGCCGTATATCGAGTGAAACGCTTCACAAACAAGAACAAATGTAGGGAGGGCGGGGCTTGATTGTGTCTGTGTGGAATTGATTGGATGGTTGTGGTTTGCTATTGGCTGATCTCATGTGAGTGACAGGTTGCCCCGCCCTCGTCATCAGAGAAGAGATGTTGTTAAGATAACAGAGAATATTAAGAGAAGTTATTCTGTTTCAAGAGTACCAGGAATTATAAATGGAGAATTCATTTAATAAACACTGCAATATTCCATAAGCAAATAACCATTTCATGGTTAGTTAGTGATATACTGCATGTCAGATTGACCTGGGCCAATCATTTTAATCATTATGTGTTCAAAATATCAAGCCAATGATGCTGTTATGATTCATGATGCTGGGATTAAAAGGTTGGATCGGTCCGTCCAGCATCACAGTGGTGAGTTCTGCACAAACTGGCCGTTTCCTCTGCAAATCTGCAGATGTATTATCGCTGTCTCTCGATGTGTTTGACTGTGATTGGCTGACGGTGCAGGAGTGTGTCTGAAGTGCAGGGTCAGTCAGTCTCTCTCTCTCTCTCTCTCTCTCTCTCTTTGCTGTGGGCTGTAACGCAGCAGATGTCTCACAAACACACAGGATCCTCTCGGCCGTTTCTAAATTAAGAAAGAGGGATGTCCCGATGTGTGCTGGAAGACTCAGAGAGCGCTAATGGCCGTGATCAAACACGGATCATCTGAGAGAAATATCATATCAGACAATGTGTGATTTATCGTGATTATTAAACCATGTCACGAGCAGAATGATCCATATACACTACAGTCCCTGACAAAAGTCTATTTTGTAGAAACACCTGCTATTAATGAATCAATTGGTGTTAGAAATCGCTCATATGAAAAGCTAAAACCCTCCCAAATGATGTTTAATGCACTGAAATAAATTAGTTTGGCTAGACAAAAGTTTTGTCGCATATACAGAGATTGAACAAATTTACTGCAAATACAGAAATATGTCAGCAAATGAAGTAGTGGTGCTGTGAGATCCACATTCACTATCTTCTGACTGGACTGCATTCATGCGGTTTGGCAAGGATTCATACAATTTATTGATGAAGTCATCAGGAATAGCAAAGAAAGCAGTCTTGCATGCCTCCCAGAGTTCATCAGTATTCTTTGGTTTCGTCTTCCATGCTTCCTCTCTCATCCTACCCCACATCTGCTCAATGATGTTCATGTCTGGTGACTGGAGCATCTTGATCTTCTTCGCCTTGAGGAACTTTGATGTGGAGATGGACGTGTGCAGAATTTGGCCTCTTTTATGGTTGGGAATATAAGAGGTAGCTGAGATTTTTTGGTATTTTAGACTATTGTTGATGTGGCCTTCCACCCTGCAGATCTCTCGCACACCCCTGTACTGGATGTAACCCCACACCATGATTTTTCCACCACCAAACTTCACTGTTTTCTGGGTGAATCTCGGATCCACGCGGGCTCCAGTAGGTCTCCTGCAATATTTGCGGCGACTTCATCTGAAAAATCACTTTTCCAGCGTCCATCCGTTTAGCAGGCTGTGGGCCTTGGCAAATGCCACGCGTTTTTTCAATTGTCTTTTGTTTAGTGCTGGCGTCTGGGCACGGATTCGACCATGGAGGCCATTTCGAGACAGAATCCGACAAACTGTTCTGGTGGACACAGGGACTTCAGGTGACCAGGTCTCGTGGAGCTCTGCTGCAGATACTTGGATTTTCGAGCCAGCAAACGGTCCTCTCTTGCGGGGTCTGCCTGACCTGGGCTTGTCAAAAACGTCTCCAGTCTCTTCAAATCTTTTTTTTATCCTCTGTACTTGACGCTGAGACACATTGAAGGTGTCAGCCACATCAGCAGTGGATCTGGTCTTCAGCCTCTTGATAATCAAAACTTTAGTCTCAGGGTGAATCTTGGGCCTGTTTGCAGAGGTCTAGTTGCAGTTGATGTGAAGGTCTAGTGTACTGGGGTTCTTTTTATACACACCTGAGACCTAATTGATCCATTATTACACAGGTTATATTACATTATGTCACAGGAGAAGCTCATATGACAAGGCGACAACACTTATGTCTTTGCAAAAATTGTCTCAATGGGCTTTACCAAGCTGTGAATATTAGAATACTTTTTGACAGTTTTGTTTTGCACTGAAACATTATTACAAAAGCTGTTGGGATAAAAATTTGCAATTTCTTGTAAAAATAAAAATCTTGATTAGAAATATATATCAGCGGCACTTAAGGTCAATTTGCACACAAGTGACAAGACTTTTGTCAGGGACTGTATATCGACTGTATATCTAAAAGTGTTGTGACGCACATGAGCTTTAATGCCATCCCATTCTTCATCCGTAGGGTTTAATATGGAGTCGCAGCTCTAACAGCTTCAGCTCTTCTCTCCTCAAGGTTTAGGAGTGTGTTTATGGGGATTCTTCTAGAAGCGCATTTGTGATGTTGGACGAGAAGGCCTGGCTCTCAGTCTCCGCTCTAATTCATCCCAAAGGTGTTCTATCGGGTTGAGGTCAGGACTCCAGTTCCTCCACACCAAACTCGCTCATCCGTGTCTTTATGGAGCGATGCTTTGAGCACTGGAGCGCAGTCATGCTGGGACAGGAAGGGGCCGTCCCCAAACTGATCCTACAAAGTTGGAAGCATGAAATTGTCCAAAATGTCTTGGTGACGCGTTAAGAGTTCCTTTCACTGGAACTAACCCCTGAAAAACAACCCCACCCCATAATTCTCCTTCCACCAAACTTTACACTTGGCACAATGCAGTCAGGCAAGTCCCGTTTGCAACCGCCAAACCCAGACTCGTCCATGGGATTGTCAGACAGAGAAGCGTGATTGGTCACTCAGAGAACACGTCTCATTGCTCTAGAGTCCAGTGGTGGCGCGCTTTACCCCACTGCATCCCACGCTTTGGTGATGTAAGGCTTGGATGAGCTGCTCGGCCATGGAAACCCATTCCATGAAGCTCTACACACTGTTCTTGAGCTCATCTGAAGGCCACAGAAGTTTGGAGGTCTGGAGCTCTTGACTCTGCAGAAAGTTGGCGACTTCTGTGACCCTCAGCATGCGCTGACCCCGCTCTGAGAGCGACCCATTCTTTCACTAATGTGTGTAGAAGCGTCCATGAAGTGATTGAACACCTGAACTCAGTGATTTGGAGGGGCGGCACAATACTTTTGGCAATATAGTGTAGTCATTCTAAAATCTTTTTTTTTTTTTTGCCTTATATGTTTTTGATTAATTTCAATAATTTCCTCCGACAGCAGGAAGTAGCAGAGACGGCTGTTCCCGTTCCCGTTCCCGTGGACGGAATCACCAACGGTGAGGTGGAGGATGTGGATGTCGTGAACGCCGACCCTTCGGAGACCGGCATACCACCGGTCGAAGTCGCCATGGAGGCGGAGGAGCCGGTGGAGGCGGGGCCGATGGTGGGAGCGCCGGAGAAGCCGCGCGTGGTTCCCGGGCACCCGTGCAGCCTGTGCAACCGCATGTTCATGTCCATGCAGGGCCTGCGCTCTCACGAGAGGAGCCACTCGGCCGTCGCACTCGTCAACAGAAGCGACAAATACAGCTGCCAGTTCTGCCACTTCGCCTCGCCGTTCAGACACAAGTGAGTCACAAGCAACCTCTTAACCCTCTGGTGCCCTTCAGCCATTTCTGAGCGGAACATTTTCTGTTTTGAAATGTTAAAAATCACTGCTTCATCAGAATGATATGAAACTTAGTGACTTTTCTAGCATTAGGGATGTAAACACACAATAAATTGGGGTCATGATTGGAGCATGCTAATTGGTCGTAAAAAAATACTCCCACTTGTGCTCTTTGGTCAAAAATGACCCCCATAGGAAACGAATGGGAAATCTGCAAGAACACAGAAAAAAATCTATATTTCTAACAACAACAAAAAATATCTAAAACTTTATAATGAATAGTCTTTGAGATTTTTTAAATATATATTCAAATGCATCAACAACAAAAAAATCATTAAATGTGTTCAAAAGAGAACTAGTGAATTGTCAAGCCTCTCCACAGAGACCTCTAGTGGTCACTCACATGACTGCATGATTTCTGAAATAACTCCAAAAGAGGCTAATCTGCCTTCAACAAAAACTATTTTGAAGGCCTGGGGCCTCATTTATAAGCGTTGTGTGCGCACAGAAGAAGGCGTACGCCGCTCTCTACGCAATAATTGGTATTTATAAAAAGCAAACTTGACGGGAAAATGTGCGGTTTCACCCAAAATACCGTATGACGTGTGTCTCAGCCACTCAGAGCTGCAGCACATTACATTTGCACTGAACTATTTCCCATTTCCCGGTCGATTATAACCGACATCTGTAGTTTGTCAGATGCAATGAAATGGATGGAAATAAAATGCGTAATGACGCACAATGGCTGATCTTTGCTCTTGAAGATGTGGCAAATGGAAGGATTGGGAGTGAACGCATCTTCACACAGCAAGAAGACTCGCTGGCACACGAGGACACACTCTGGAGATGGAGCGCTAGACGCTTTCTTGCCTCGACTTTGATGTCCGATCATTTCTTTTTTATTTGGGCCGCGGTCCGAGGTTGAGAGGCTTCAGCATTTACGCCGTCTGCAACCTTTGCCACTCAAGGGCCTTTTGGCATTAGTAATGCCCACACTGTGCCCTCCAAACAACACTTCATCCTCTTTTCCACCTCGCCAACGATAACTTCTGCTTCACATTGAGTGAGTTACGTTTTATTTCCTCTCTGTGTTTGCCATGATTTGGCAATCGATGAATATTAACTTGTGGGCGTTTCACAGACTATTTATGAGCAACTATGGGCGTGACATGAAGCCGCAAAAGCTGCGCTACATTTACAATCGATTGTGATTTATTAAGGGAAAACTGTGAAGGATGGTTTTATAAATCCCAATATTTCTGTGCATATGCACGTCCTGATTCATCCGTACGCCACTTCTGACGCAAATCCTACACCGTTTTATAAATGAGCCCCTGGTCTCTATTTTAACCTGAAATGCTGCAATAATAAAAAAAAAAAAAATTATTATTTTTTTGTATAATTTTCAATGGCAAAAATAGACCGTAATGATTGCATAAATATTAAAAAATACCATCAAATCATCTCAAAATACAAAATTAAAAAGAAAAAATATTATTGAAGAAAAATAAATAGCATTGGGGTGGAGGACGTTTCATTTTTAGGTGAAGACGAGCTAAAGAAGAGCAGCAGAGGTTAAAGCACTAAACCAGGCTTGAGGATCAATAGATAAACACAGAGAATCCCGAGGGAAAACGCACTGAAATGCCACGTCTCCTCGTTTACTTCCTGTGAGAGATCTTGACGGAGCAGTTAGTCTCGTCT
>CM042255.1:51725936-51770936 GCA_023566225.1 Romanogobio albipinnatus | reverse complement strand
GTGTGTGTGGAGTTGAACATGTGAACTGGTGTGTGTGAAGTTGAACATGTGATCTGGTGTGTGTGTGTGGAGCTGAACATGTGATCTGGTGTGTGTGGAGCTGAACATGTGATCTGGTGTGTGTGAAGCTGAACATGTGATCTGGTGTGTGTGTGGAGCTGAACATGTGATCTGGTGTGTGTGGAGCTGAACATGTGATCTGGTGTGTGTGAAGTTGAACATGTGATCTGGTGTGTGTGGAGTTGAACATGTGATCTGGTGTGTGTGGAGTTGAACATGTGATCTGGTGTGTGTGGAGTTGAACATGTGATCTGGTGTGTGTGGAGCTGAACATGTGATCTGGTGTGTGTGGAGTTGAACATGTGATCTGGTGTGTGTGTGGAGTTGAACATGTGATCTGGTGTGTGTGGAGTTGAACATGTGATCTGGTGTGTGTGGAGTTGAACATGTGATCTGGTGTGTGTGGAGTTGAACACGTGATCTGGTGTGTGTGGAGCTGAACACGTGATCTGGTGTGTGTGGAGCTGAACACGTGATCTGGTGTGTGTGGAGTTGAACATGTGATCTGGTGTGTGTGGAGTTGAACATGTGATCTGGTGTGTGTGGAGTGTGGAGTTGAACATGTGATCTGGTGTGTGTGGAGTTGAACATGTGATCTGGTGTGTGGAGTTGAATATGTGATCTGGTGTGTGTGGAGCTGAACATGTGATCTGGTGTGTGGAGTTGAACATGTGATCTGGTGTGTGTGGAGTTGAACATGTGATCTGGTGTGTGTGGAGCTGAACATGTGATCTGGTGTGTGTGGAGCTGAACATGTGATCTGGTGAGTGTGGAGCTGAACATGTGATCTGGTGTGTGTGGAGTTGAACATGTGATCTGGTGTGTGTGGAGCTGAACATGTGATCTGGTGTGTGTGGAGTTGAACATGTGATCTGGTGTGTGTGGAGCTGAACATGTGATCTGGTGTGTGTGGAGCTGAACATGTGATCTGGTGTGTGTGGAGCTGAACATGTGAACTGGTGTGTGTAGAGCTGAACATGTGATCTGGTGTGTGTGGAGTTGAACATGTGATCTGGTGTGTGTGGAGCTGAACATGTGATCTGGTGTGTGTGGAGCTGAACATGTGATCTGGTGTGTGTGGAGTTGAACATGTGATCTGGTGTGTGTGTGGAGTTGAACATGTGATCTGGTGTGTGTGGAGTTGAACATGTGATCTGGTGTGTGTGGAGTTGAACATGTGATCTGGTGTGTGTGGAGTTGAACATGTGATCTGGTGTGTGTGGAGTTGAACATGTGATCTGGTGTGTGTGGAGTTGAACATGTGATCTGGTGTGTGTGGAGCTGAACACGTGATCTGGTGTGTGTGGAGCTGAACATGTGATCTGGTGTGTGTGGAGCTGAACATGTGATCTGGTGTGTGTGGAGTTGAACATGTGATCTGGTGTGTGTGGAGTTGAACATGTGATCTGGTGTGTGTGGAGTTGAACATGTGATCTGGTGTGTGTGGAGTTGAACATGTGATCTGGTGTGTGTGGAGTTGAACATGTGATCTGGTGTGTGTGGAGTTGAACATGTGATCTGGTGTGTGTGGAGTTGAACATGTGATCTGGTGTGTGTGGAGTTGAACATGTGATCTGGTGTGTGTGGAGTTGAACATGTGATCTGGTGTGTGTCCTTCAGCCGCTGGCTCTAGTGTCTCTCCAGCTATAATTCGTCTTGTGTAGATCTAACGGCCCATCTTTGCTCTCATGGATCTATAATTTGTTCCCTGGCGAATCGTTTAGGCTGAGGGCAAAGAGAAGTTTCATTACTTTTTTATTTTTAGGCTATTTAACTTTACGTTAGCGTTGTAGCCGACTAGCTCTGACTGTGAATGTTTGACTGAATTGTTTGCTTTATTTCATGTGTAGCTTCTTATTCCTTTTACTTCTACTTCTGTATTATTGATCAAACATAAACTTGCATTTAACAGAAAGAGACTGGGATTTGTTTCATGTCATTTAATGTTATCACAGTGATAATCATATGCACACTTGTCTGAACCAGATATTAACCAGGCGCGAATATCCACAAAAGTTCCGATTTTTCAACTCGGGTGATTTGCCTCATTCGTGTGAATTGCACCGCAGGATGTCTATTCGTGTCTTTGCATTGACTTAACATGTAAATCACTCGCGCAAATCGTGTCATTCGCGTCCGGTGTGAACGCACCATTACAGCACCAAGTGCAATGCAAAGCGTGGGATGCAGTGGGGTAAAGCGTGCCACCACTGGACTCTAGAGCAGTGAGGCGTGTTCTCTGAGTGACCAATCACGCTTCTCTGTCTGACAATCCCATGGACGAGTCTGGGTTTGGTGGTTGCAAACGGGACTTGCCTGACTGCATTGTGCCAAGTGAAAAGTTTGGTGAAAGGAGAATTATGGGGTGGGGTTGTTTTTCAGGGGTTAGTTCCAGTGAAAGGAACTCTTAACGCGTCACCAAGACATTTTGGACAATTTCATGCCCCCAACTTTGTGGGATCAGTTTGGGGACGGCCCCTTCCTGTCCCAGCATGCCTGCGCTCCAGTGCTCAAAGCATCGCTCCATAAAGACACGGATGAGCGAGTTTGGTGTGGAGGAACTGGAGTCCTGACCTCAACCCGATAGAACACCTTTGGGATGAATTAGAGCGGAGACTGAGAGCCAGGCCTTCTCGTCCAACATCACAAATGCGCTTCTAGAAGATGAAATACTGATATATATTAGCTGAGCAAAAGCATTCCTGTAGATTATGAGGCCAGGGGTTTGATGCATGAATGTAAACTGATCAGTGAATGTTGTGTTTAGTTAAAGTTGTGTTGTGATGTTGATGCAGGTGTTGCGGCTCCGGAGTCTCCTGTGAAACGGTATCCGTGCGAGTTCTGTGGCCGCACCTTCACGCAGAGCACGGAATGGGAACGGCACGTCCTTCGACACGGCATGTGAGTCTCACAATCACTGACTTAGAGATAGTTCACCCAAAAATGTAAATTCTGTCATGAATGCCGTCCCCTCATGTCTCTGGACACCCGTCAGACTCCGCTCATCTTCAGACACAGATGAAGATATTTTAGTGTAAATCTGATGCTCAGAAAGGCCTCCATTGGCTCAATGAACACTCTCAAGACCCATAAAAGCACTAAAGACTAAAGATCCAGAGTCCATCTCACTACAGCGGCTCTACAATAACTTTATGAAGCGATGAGAATAGTTTCTGTGCGCAAAAAACCCTAAATAACGACTAATATAGAGATGACCGATTTCAAAACACACATCATGAAGCTTCAGAGCGTTATGAGTCAGTGAGTCGATTCAGCGGTTCAGAGCGTTATGAGTCAGTGAGTCGATTCAGCGGTTCAGAGCGTTATGAATCAGTGAGTAGAAACAAACCACTGAATCGACTCACTGATTCATAACGCTCCAAACCGCTGAATCGACTCACTGATTCATAACGCTCTGGACCGCTGATTCGACTCACTGATTCATAACGCTCTGAACCGCTGAATCAACTCACTGATTCATAATGCACCAAACCGCTGAATCGACTCACTGATTCTTAACGCTCCAAACCGCTGAATCAACTCACTGATTCTTAACGCTCCAAACTCCTGAATCAACTCACTGATTCATAATGCACCAAACCGCTGAATCGACTCACTGATTCTTAACGCTCTGAACCGCTGATTCGACTCACTGATTCATAACGCTCTGAACCGCTGAATCAACTCACTGATTCATAACGCTCCAAACCGCTGAATCGACTCACTGATTCTTAACGCTCCAAACCGCTGAATCGACTCACTGATTCATAACGCTCCAAACCGCTGAATCAACTCACTGATTCATAACGCTCTAAACCGCTGAATCGACTCACTGATTCTTAACGCTCCAAACCGCTGAATCGACTCACTGATTCATAACGCTCCAAACCGCTGAATCGACTCACTGATTCATAACGCTCCAAACCGCTGAATCAACTCACTGATTCATAACGCTCTAAACCGCTGAATCGACTCACTGATTCTTAACGCTCCAAACCGCTGAATCGACTCACTGATTCATAACGCTCCAAACCGCTGAATCGACTCACTGACTCATAACGCTTTGAAGCTTCATGATGCTGTGTTTTGAAATCGGTCATCTCTATATAAGTCGTTATTTAGGGTTTTTTTGCGCACAGAAACTATTCTCTTCGCTTCATAAAGTTACTGTAGAGCCGCTGTAGTGAGATGGACTCTGGATCGACGTCTTTAGTGCTTTTATGGGTCTTGAGAGTGAGCAGTACATTGAGCCAATGGAGGCCTTTCTGAGCATCGGATCTACACTAAAATATCTTCATCTGTGTCTGAAGATGAACGGAGGTCTGACGGGTGTCCAGAGACATGAGGGGACGGCATTCATGACAGAATTTACATTTCTGGATGAACTAGCCCTTTAACCTCTATAAAACAGTAATCAGGCAGTAAATGCTGGAGTTAAAGCCGCATCTGGTGTTTTCAGGACTGTTAACGGCAACAAGAAAGACGGCAGTCCTGTTCCCTCATCAGCGCTGCCTCTGATTGGTCCAGCAGCTGTGATTGACAAGGAGCTGGACCTATCCACTAACACTGTGGACGCTGCGAGGGCGGATCAATCTGACCAATCCACGTGTCCGATTCAGAACGAGGAAGACATAAAGACGCTGGAGACCAAAAACGACCCTTAGGAGCGAAAGGAAAGCTGTAGAGAAACACGTCGGGTGGCGGTGAAGAATGTCGTTCTGTTTCTTCGTCTGTCCGTTTATCATTTGTTTTGGCTGCTTCACGATTGTTTTTGGTTTATAAAAAAAAAAAAAGAAGCTAGATTTGGAGTATCGGTAGATGTTTGTTCAGTTGCTGAATCTTACACTGAATTTTACAAAGTGTGACTTGGTCCCTCAGGACAGATGTTGATATATTGGTAACCAATAGTGAATGAAAGCGTGAGCTCGGCGTTCCGATCCAATGGCGGAGATTTCCCACTCTCAGAGCCCTCCTGTTCTTCTCAATGCACTTTGTCATTCGTTTATCAAAAACAACAGCGTACGTAAAGAATCGAATGTCTTCCGCCGCGGTGGACGCACACACTGATAGTCTTGAAGACGGTGTGTGTGGCTTCACGTCCGTCACAGACGAGAAACCAGAGGAGCGGGAGGGCTCGGGATTGGGTCGGAGGGCCGGCCGACGGTTTCTGTTTTTTACATTTTAGCCTTGTGTTAATCTTCCTGTAGCTGAATTCCTTGAGGAATAGTTGTCATCTTGTTTATCTAGATAATCTTGATTCTTTTAGACATGATTTTAGAGTATCAACACTTGCCCCCCCCCCCGCCAAAAACAAACAAACACAACTCGTTGCAAATTGCTACGTTTTTGAAGATTTCGGCCACTTCCCGGCTCGTCTTGCACTTCCACTTCACTTTAACCCTCTGCTGCTCTTCTTTAGGTCGTCTCCACCTAAAATTAAACTTCCTCCACCCCAGAAACACCAATGCAATTTAATTCAATTTGTATTTTGAGATGATTTGATGGTATTTTTTAATATTTATGCAATCATTATGGTCTATTTTTGCCATTGAAAATTATACAACTTTTTTTAGTTGAAGGCAGTTTTTGTTGAAGGCAGATTAGCCTCTTTTGGAGTTATTTCAGAAATCATGCAGTCATGAGTGTGACCACTAGAGGTCTCTGTGGAGAGGCTTGAGAATTCACTAGTTCTCTTTATTATTTATTATAAAGTTTTAGATATTTTTTGTTGTTAGAAATATAGATTTTTTTTCTGTGAATGTGTGTTCTTGCAGATTTCCCATTCGTTTCTTATGGTGGTCATTTTTGACCGAAGAGCACAAGTGGGAGTATTTTTTTTACGACCAATTAGCATGCTCGAATAATGCCCTCATTTTTTTTGTGTGTTTACATCCCTAATGCCAGAAAAGTCACCAAGTTTCATATCATTCTGATGAAGCTGTGATTTTTAAAAATTCTAAATGTGGTTCATTGGCTCAGTTTTTCATAGATGAGTGTGTGTGTGTGTGTGTGTGTGTGTGAGCGGATGTGTCAATATCACACTCTTGATGTTTTAGAGTGTCACCCCTTCACTGCTGTGTACTTTTTTCAGCATCGTGGCCGATTTGTAGATTGCACACACTGAATTTTTGTGTTTTTGCCGATTTCCCATTCATTTCCTATGACCGAAGACAATGAACGCTACTTTTTTTTAACGACCAATTAGCATGCTCCAATCATGACCCCAATTTTGTTGTGCGTTTACATCCCTAATGCTAGAAAAGTCACTAAGTTTCATATCATTCCGATGATTTTTACCATTTCCAAATGTTCCGGTCAGAAATGGCCGAAGAGCACCAGAGGGTTATTAGCGATCGAACGCTCGTCGTCCGCCGGTCCCGAGACGTGCCGAACATCGATGGATCGAAATCACGTGTTTCTGCCGATCTCAGGAAGATTTTCCTCCCGTCAAGTGTGTTTAAAGGAATACTCTGGGTTCAAAACGAGTGAATGAACAAAGATGCGAGATTCAGTGTTCGGTTCTTGAACTCGGATCGTTCCTTTAAAAGCGGAAGTTGGTCAGAACGAGACTCCCGGGCTTCCGTAGTTTCTCCGGAAGCCAGTTTTTTCCGTAAAGGCTGAGATTGTACGTGATGGAAGTTGCTGCTCGAAAACCCCAAAGCCTTATAGACGCAGACGTTAGAAGTTCTCAATTAAACAGAAAACAAACCTCTCCTTGGTACCAAAAGTGTGGCTTCCCAAAGTCCCAAAGCTCTGAGATATGATTGTCTTTCCCCCCGAGCAATGACTGGACATTGCTGAGGGCGAACCCAGCTGCCTTCTGGGTAACCTGCATGCCGTTTTGCAGCCGTGTATAAACTCGAAGCTAAGTGTTTGAAACTGAACGGGGTCTGTTCCTTTAAGTGTTGTTCTGATGTTTAACTTAAAACAAAAAAAGAGAGAAGAATAGAAAGCAAGAAAAATACGACTCAATAGATTTTCGTTTTTTAGCTGTTCAAAGCTGTTGTAAATGTTCTGGTTAAGAAGAAAAAAATACTAAAACACCCTTTTGTACCCTTAAAGCCCTTCATAAGGAGTAGCCCAGCCTTTCTAAAAGACGCCCGTGTAGAGACCCATCAGAAATAAGCTTTTAAGACTCTATTGTGACACACTGGATATCTGTATATATACGCTTGAGTTCTTATGGTTTCCCTTTAATTCTCTCTTCCTGTCGAAGGTGCGCCATAGTTGAGCTTAGATCTCCTGCGTTCGGCCTTTCTTCTGTGAAACTCCTGATGATTTCTGATGGTGGGTTGTGATGTCGACTAGACTGGTTGTTTACAGTTTTATTCCTTTGATTTCTCTATATTCTGTAAATATTGTAATTCATTGTCTTTTTTTAACTTGGTAATAAAGTTATCAGATAACCTAAAAGCGTTCTGTTTATGAGTCCAAGTCATTTCTTTGTGGTCAAACAAGTTAAGAAATCACAATAAAATTAAATAAAAATATGTTGCTCAGTGTTAGTTCGTTCACTAATGTAACAAAACATTTGGTAAAACTTTTCATTAAGCTCTCATTTATTACAATCATTAGATGAAATCATTTTGTTCATTAAATCAAAGTGTAACCAACACACATCAGCCATTTTGTTGTCGTGATAACAAATCATAAAACATATATTTATGATTACAATTCATGAAATTTTAAAGAAATACTTGTTTTTTTGAACATTTTGATTGAAAAAAGTGAAAGGAAATGTGTTTACATTTGAATGTTTTTGTTCTTAATCATGTGAGCGTTAAGGAAACATTCCATTGAATACGTTCTATTAACGTTACGGGAAGAACGTTTGATCATAACGTTGAGACAACCTTGCCAGAACGTTCTGAGAATGTTATTAAAGACCAGATTAGGTTCTATTAACGTTACGGGAAGAACGTTTGTTCATAACATTGAGAGAACCTTGCCAGAACGTTATGAGAATGTTATTAAAGACCAGATTACGTTCTATTAACGTTACGGGAAGAACGTTTGTTCATAACGTTGAGAGAACCTTGCCAGAACGTTATGAGAATGTTATTAAAGACCAGATTACGTTCTATTAACGTTACGGGAAAAACGTTTGTTCATAACATTGAGAGAACCTTGCCAGAACGTTATGAGAATGTTATTAAAGACCAGATTACGTTCTATTAACGTTACGGGAAGAACGTTTGTTCATAACGTTGAGAGAACCTTGCCAGAACGTTATGAGAATGTTATTAAAGACCAGATTACGTTCTATTAACGTTACGGGAAAAACGTTTGTTCATAACGTTGAGAGAACCTTGCCAGAACGTTCTGAGAATGTTATTAAAGACCAGATTACGTTCTATTAACGTTACGGGAAGAACGTTTGTTCATAACGTTGAGAGAACCTTGCCAGAACGTTATGAGAATGTTATTAAAGACCAGATTACGTTCTATTAACGTTACGGGAAGAACGTTTGATCATAACGTTGAGAGAACCTTGCCAGAACGTTCTGAGAATGTTATTAAAGACCAGATTACGTTCTATTAACGTTACCAGGAAGAACGTTTGATCATAACGTTGAGAGAACCTTGCCAGAACGTTCTGAGAACATTATTAAAGACCAGATTACGTTCTATTAACGTTACGGGAAGAATCGTTTGTTCATAACGTTGAGAGAACCTTGCCAGAACGTTCTGAGAATGTTATTAAAGACCAGATTACGTTCTATTAACGTTACCAGGAAGAACGTTTGATCATTACGTTGAGAGAACCTTGCCAGAACGTTCTGAGAACATTATTAAAGACCAGATTACGTTCTATTAACGTTACGGGAAGAAGGTTTGATCATAACATTGAGAGAACCTTGCCAGAACGTTCTGAGAACATTATTAAAGACCAGATTACGTTCTATTAACGTTACGGGAAGAACGTTTGATCATAACGTTGAGAGAACCTTGCCAGAACGTTCTGAGAATGTTATTAAAGACCAGATTACGTTCTATTAACGTTACGGGAAGAACGTTTGATCATAACGTTGAGAGAACCTTGCCAGAACGTTCTGAGAATGTTATTAAAGACCAGATTACGTTCTATTAACGTTACCAGGAAGAACGTTTGATCATAACGTTGAGAGAACCTTGCCAGAACGTTCTGAGAATGTTATTAAAGACCAGATTACGTTCTATTAACGTTACCAGGAAGAACGTTTGATCATAACGTTGAGAGAACCTTGCCAGAACGTTCTGAGAATGTTATTAAAGACCAGATTACGTTCTATTAATGTTACGGGGAAAACGTTTCTTCATAACGTTGAGAGAACCTTGCCAGAACGTTCTGAGAATGTTATTAAAGACCAGATTACGTTCTATTAACGTTACGGGAAGAACGTTTGTTCATAACGTTGAGAGAACCTTGCCAGAACGTTCTGAGAATGTTATTAAAGACCAGATTACGTTCTATTAACGTTACGGGAAGAACGTTTGTTCATAACGTTGAGAGAACCTTGCCAGAACATTCTGAGAATGTTATTAAAGACCAGAGTACGTTCTATTAACGTTACCAGGAAGAACGTTTGATCATAACGTTGAGAGAACCTTGCTAGAATGTTCTGAGAACTTTATTAAAAACCAGATTACGTTCTATTAACGTTACGGGAAAAACGTTTGTTCATATTTTTGAGAGAACCTTGCTAGAACGTTCTGAGAACATTATTAAAAACCAGATTACGTTCTATTAATGTTACGGGAACAACGTTTGTTCATATCGTTGAGAGAACCTTGCTAGAATGTTCTGAGAACTTTATTAAAGACCAGATTATGTTCTATTAACATTACGGGAAAAACGTTTGTTCATATCGTTGAGAGAACCTTGCCAGAACGTTCTGAGAACATTATTAAAGACCAGATTACGTTCTATTAACATTACGGGAAAAATTTTTGTTCATATCGTTGAGAGAACCTTGCTAGAATGTTCTGAGAACTTTATTAAAGACCAGATTACGTTCTATTAACGTTACGGGAAAAACGTTTGTTCATATCGTTGAGAGAACCTTGCTAGAATGTTCTGAGAACTTTATTAAAGACCAGATTACGTTCTATTAACATTACGGGAAAAACGTTTGTTCATATCGTTGAGAGAACCTTGCTAGAATGTTCTGAGAACTTTATTAAAGACCAGATTACGTTCTATTAACGTTACCAGGAAGAACGTTTGTTCATAACGTTGAGAGAACCTTGCCAGAACGTTCTGAGAATGTTATTTAAGACCACATTAGGTTCTATTAATGTTACGGGAAAAATATTTGTTAATAACATTGAGAGAACCTTGCCAGAACGTTCTGAGAACATTATTAAAGACCAGATTACGTTCTATTAACATTACGGGAAAAACATTTGTTCATAACGTTGAGAGAACCTTGCTAGAACGTTCTGAGAACGTTATTAAAGACCAGATTAGGTTCTATTAATGTTACGGGAAAAACGTTTGTTCCTTATGTTGAGAGAACCTTGCCAGAACGTTCTGAGAACGTTATTGAAGACCAGATTAGGTTCTATTAATGTTACGGGAAAAACGTTTGTTCATAACGTTGAGAGAACCTTGCTAGAACGTTATTAAAGACCAGATTAGGTTCTAATAATGTTACGGGAAAAATGTTTGTTCATAACGTTGAGAGAACCTTGCCAGAACGTTCTGAGAACGTTATTAAAGACCAGATTAGGTTATATTAACGTTACCAGGAAGAACGTTTGTTCATAACGTTGAGAGAACCTTGCCAGAACGTTCTGAGAACATTATTAAAGACCAGATTAGGTTCTATTAATGTTACGGGAAAAACGTTTGTTCATAACGTTGAGAGAACCTTGCTAGAACGTTCTGAGAACGTTATTAAAGACCAGATTAGGTTCTATTAATGTTATGGGAAAAACGTTTGTTCATAACGTTGAGAGAACCTTGCTAGAACGTTCTGAGAACGTTATTAAAGACCAGATTAGGTTCTATTAATGTTACGGGAAAAACGTTTGTTCATAACGTTGAGAGAACCTTGCTAGAACGTTCTGAGAACGTTATTAATGACCAGATTAGGTTCTAATAATGTTACGGGAAAAACGTTTGTTCATAACGTTGAGAGAACCTTGCCAGAACGTTCTGAGAACGTTATTAAAGACCAGAGTACGTTCTATTAACGTTACCAGGAAGAACGTTTGATCATAACGTTGAGAGAACCTTGCCAGAATGTTCTGAGAACTTTATTAAAGACCAGATTACGTTCTATTAACGTTACGGGAAAAACGTTTATTCATATTTTTGAGAGAACCTTGCTAGAATGTTCTGAGAACATTATTAAAAACCAGATTACGTTCTATTAACGTTATGGGAAGAACGTTTGTTCATAACGTTGAGAGAACCTTGCCAGAACGTTCTGAGAACGTTATTAAAGACCAGATTAGGTTCTATTAATGTTACGGGAAAAACGTTTGTTCATATCGTTGAGAGAACCTTGCTAGAATGTTCTGAGAACTTTATTAAAGACCAGATTACGTTCTATTAACATTACGGGAAAAACGTTTGTTCATATCGTTGAGAGAACCTTGCTAGAATGTTCTGAGAACTTTATTAAAGACCAGATTACGTTCTATTAACATTACGGGAAAAACGTTTGTTCATATCGTTGAGATAACCTTGATAGAATGTTCTGAGAACTTTATTAAAGACCAGATTACGTTTTATTAACGTTAGCAGGAAGAACGTTTGTTCATAACGTTGAGAGAACCTTGCCAGAACGTTCTGAGAATGTTATTTAAGACCACATTAGGTTCTATTAATGTTACGGGAAAAATATTTGTTAATAACATTGAGAGAACCTTGCCAGAACGTTCTGAGAACATTATTAAAGACCAGATTACGTTCTATTAACGTTACGGGAAAAACATTTGTTCATAACGTTGAGAGAACCTTGCTAGAACGTTCTGAGAACGTTATTAAAGACCAGATTAGGTTCTATTAATGTTACGGGAAAAACGTTTGTTCCTTATGTTGAGAGAACCTTGCCAGAACGTTCTGAGAACGTTATTGAAGACCAGATTAGGTTCTATTAATGTTACGGGAAAAACATTTGTTCATAACGTTGAGAGAACCTTGCTAGAACGTTATTAAAGACCAGATTAGGTTCTAATAATGTTACGGGAAAAATGTTTGTTCATAACGTTGAGAGAACCTTGCCAGAACGTTCTGAGAACGTTATTAAAGACCAGATTACGTTCTATTAACGTTACGGGAAGAACGTTTGTTCATAACGTTGAGAGAACCTTGCCAGAACGTTATGAGAATGTTATTAAAGACCAGATTACGTTCTATTAACGTTACGGGAAAAACGTTTGTTCATAACGTTGAGAGAACCTTGCCAGAACGTTCTGAGAATGTTATTAAAGACCAGATTACGTTCTATTAACGTTACGGGAAGAACGTTTGTTCATAACGTTGAGAGAACCTTGCCAGAACGTTATGAGAATGTTATTAAAGACCAGATTACGTTCTATTAACGTTACGGGAAGAACGTTTGATCATAACGTTGAGAGAACCTTGCCAGAACGTTCTGAGAATGTTATTAAAGACCAGATTACGTTCTATTAACGTTACCAGGAAGAACGTTTGATCATAACGTTGAGAGAACCTTGCCAGAACGTTCTGAGAACATTATTAAAGACCAGATTACGTTCTATTAACGTTACGGGAAGAATCGTTTGTTCATAACGTTGAGAGAACCTTGCCAGAACGTTCTGAGAATGTTATTAAAGACCAGATTACGTTCTATTAACGTTACCAGGAAGAACGTTTGATCATTACGTTGAGAGAACCTTGCCAGAACGTTCTGAGAACATTATTAAAGACCAGATTACGTTCTATTAACGTTACGGGAAGAAGGTTTGATCATAACATTGAGAGAACCTTGCCAGAACGTTCTGAGAACATTATTAAAGACCAGATTACGTTCTATTAACGTTACGGGAAGAACGTTTGATCATAACGTTGAGAGAACCTTGCCAGAACGTTCTGAGAATGTTATTAAAGACCAGATTACGTTCTATTAACGTTACGGGAAGAACGTTTGATCATAACGTTGAGAGAACCTTGCCAGAACGTTCTGAGAATGTTATTAAAGACCAGATTACGTTCTATTAACGTTACCAGGAAGAACGTTTGATCATAACGTTGAGAGAACCTTGCCAGAACGTTCTGAGAATGTTATTAAAGACCAGATTACGTTCTATTAACGTTACCAGGAAGAACGTTTGATCATAACGTTGAGAGAACCTTGCCAGAACGTTCTGAGAATGTTATTAAAGACCAGATTACGTTCTATTAATGTTACGGGGAAAACGTTTCTTCATAACGTTGAGAGAACCTTGCCAGAACGTTCTGAGAATGTTATTAAAGACCAGATTACGTTCTATTAACGTTACGGGAAGAACGTTTGTTCATAACGTTGAGAGAACCTTGCCAGAACGTTCTGAGAATGTTATTAAAGACCAGATTACGTTCTATTAACGTTACGGGAAGAACGTTTGTTCATAACGTTGAGAGAACCTTGCCAGAACATTCTGAGAATGTTATTAAAGACCAGAGTACGTTCTATTAACGTTACCAGGAAGAACGTTTGATCATAACGTTGAGAGAACCTTGCTAGAATGTTCTGAGAACTTTATTAAAATCCAGATTACGTTCTATTAACGTTACGGGAAAAACGTTTGTTCATATTTTTGAGAGAACCTTGCTAGAACGTTCTGAGAACATTATTAAAAACCAGATTACGTTCTATTAATGTTACGGGAACAACGTTTGTTCATATCGTTGAGAGAACCTTGCTAGAATGTTCTGAGAACTTTATTAAAGACCAGATTACGTTCTATTAACATTACGGGAAAAACGTTTGTTCATATCGTTGAGAGAACCTTGCCAGAACGTTCTGAGAACATTATTAAAGACCAGATTACGTTCTATTAACATTACGGGAAAAAATTTTGTTCATATCGTTGAGAGAACCTTGCTAGAATGTTCTGAGAACTTTATTAAAGACCAGATTACGTTCTATTAACGTTACGGGAAAAACGTTTGTTCATATCGTTGAGAGAACCTTGCTAGAATGTTCTGAGAACTTTATTAAAGACCAGATTACGTTCTATTAACATTACGGGAAAAACGTTTGTTCATATCGTTGAGAGAACCTTGCTAGAATGTTCTGAGAACTTTATTAAAGACCAGATTACGTTCTATTAACGTTACCAGGAAGAACGTTTGTTCATAACGTTGAGAGAACCTTGCCAGAACGTTCTGAGAATGTTATTTAAGACCACATTAGGTTCTATTAATGTTACGGGAAAAATATTTGTTAATAACATTGAGAGAACCTTGCCAGAACGTTCTGAGAACATTATTAAAGACCAGATTACGTTCTATTAACATTACGGGAAAAACATTTGTTCATAACGTTGAGAGAACCTTGCTAGAACGTTCTGAGAACGTTATTAAAGACCAGATTAGGTTCTATTAATGTTACGGGAAAAACGTTTGTTCCTTATGTTGAGAGAACCTTGCCAGAACGTTCTGAGAACGTTATTGAAGACCAGATTAGGTTCTATTAATGTTACGGGAAAAACGTTTGTTCATAACGTTGAGAGAACCTTGCTAGAACGTTATTAAAGACCAGATTAGGTTCTAATAATGTTACGGGAAAAATGTTTGTTCATAACGTTGAGAGAACCTTGCCAGAACGTTCTGAGAACGTTATTAAAGACCAGATTAGGTTCTATTAACGTTACCAGGAAGAACGTTTGTTCATAACGTTGAGAGAACCTTGCCAGAACGTTCTGAGAACATTATTAAAGACCAGATTAGGTTCTATTAATGTTACGGGAAAAACGTTTGTTCATAACGTTGAGAGAACCTTGCTAGAACGTTCTGAGAACGTTATTAAAGACCAGATTAGGTTCTATTAATGTTATGGGAAAAACGTTTGTTCATAACGTTGAGAGAACCTTGCTAGAACGTTCTGAGAACGTTATTAAAGACCAGATTAGGTTCTATTAATGTTACGGGAAAAACGTTTGTTCATAACGTTGAGAGAACCTTGCTAGAACGTTCTGAGAACGTTATTAATGACCAGATTAGGTTCTAATAATGTTACGGGAAAAACGTTTGTTCATAACGTTGAGAGAACCTTGCCAGAACGTTCTGAGAACGTTATTAAAGACCAGAGTACGTTCTATTAACGTTACCAGGAAGAACGTTTGATCATAACGTTGAGAGAACCTTGCCAGAATGTTCTGAGAACTTTATTAAAGACCAGATTACGTTCTATTAACGTTACGGGAAAAACGTTTATTCATATTTTTGAGAGAACCTTGCTAGAATGTTCTGAGAACATTATTAAAAACCAGATTACGTTCTATTAACGTTATGGGAAGAACGTTTGTTCATAACGTTGAGAGAACCTTGCCAGAACGTTCTGAGAACGTTATTAAAGACCAGATTAGGTTCTATTAATGTTACGGGAAAAACGTTTGTTCATATCGTTGAGAGAACCTTGCTAGAATGTTCTGAGAACTTTATTAAAGACCAGATTACGTTCTATTAACATTACGGGAAAAACGTTTGTTCATATCGTTGAGAGAACCTTGCTAGAATGTTCTGAGAACTTTATTAAAGACCAGATTACGTTCTATTAACATTACGGGAAAAACGTTTGTTCATATCGTTGAGATAACCTTGATAGAATGTTCTGAGAACTTTATTAAAGACCAGATTACGTTCTATTAACGTTAGCAGGAAGAACGTTTGTTCATAATGTTGAGAGAACCTTGCCAGAACGTTCTGAGAATGTTATTTAAGACCACATTAGGTTCTATTAATGTTACGGGAAAAATATTTGTTAATAACATTGAGAGAACCTTGCCAGAACGTTCTGAGAACATTATTAAAGACCAGATTACGTTCTATTAACGTTACGGGAAAAACATTTGTTCATAACGTTGAGAGAACCTTGCTAGAACGTTCTGAGAACGTTATTAAAGACCAGATTAGGTTCTATTAATGTTACGGGAAAAACGTTTGTTCCTTATGTTGAGAGAACCTTGCCAGAACGTTCTGAGAACGTTATTGAAGACCAGATTAGGTTCTATTAATGTTACGGGAAAAACATTTGTTCATAACGTTGAGAGAACCTTGCTAGAACGTTATTAAAGACCAGATTAGGTTCTAATAATGTTACGGGAAAAATGTTTGTTCATAACGTTGAGAGAACCTTGCCAGAACGTTCTGAGAACGTTATTAAAGACCAGATTAGGTTCTATTAACGTTACCAGGAAGAACGTTTGTTCATAACGTTGAGAGAACCTTGCCAGAACGTTCTGAGAACATTGTTAAAGACCAGATTAGGTTCTATTAATGTTACGGGAAAAACGTTTGTTCATAACGTTGAGAGAACCTTGCTAGAACGTTCTGAGAACGTTATTAAAGACCAGATTAGGTTCTATTAATGTTATGGGAAAAACGTTTGTTCATAACGTTGAGAGAACCTTGCTAGAACGTTCTGAGAACGTTATTAAAGACCAGATTAGGTTCTATTAATGTTACGGGAAAAACGTTTGTTCATAACGTTGAGAGAACCTTGCTAGAACGTTCTGAGAACGTTATTAATGACCAGATTAGGTTCTAATAATGTTACGGGAAAAACGTTTGTTCATAACGTTGAGAGAACCTTGCCAGAACGTTCTGAGAACGTTATTAAAGACCAGATTACGTTCTATTAACGTTACCAGGAAGAACGTTTGTTCATAACATTGAGAGAAACTTGCCAGAACGTTATTAAAGACCAAATTAGGTTCTATTAATGTTACCGGAAAAACGTTTGTTCATTACGTTGAGAGAACCTTGCCAGAACGTTCTGAGAATGTTATTAAAGACCAAATTAGGTTCTATTAATGTTACCGGAAAAACGTTTGTTCATAACATTGAGAGAACCTTGCCAGAACGTTATTGAAGACCAGATTAGGTTCTATTAATGTTACGGGAAAAACGTTTGTTCATTACGTTGAGAGAACCTTGCTAGAACGTTCTGAGAACGTTATTAAAGACCAGATTAGGTTCTATTAATGTTACGGGAAAAACGTTTGTTCATAACGTTGAGAGAACCTTGCTAGAACGTTCTGAGAACGTTATTAAAGACCAGATTAGGTTCTATTAATGTTACGGGAAAAACGTTTGTTCATAACGTTGAGAGAACCTTGCTAGAATGTTCTGAGAACGTTATTAAAGACCAGATTAGGTTCTAATAATGTTACGGGAAAAATGTTTGTTCATAACGTTGAGAGAACCTTGCCAGAACGTTCTGAGGATGTTATTAAAGGCCAAATTAGGTTCTATTAATGTTACCGGAAAAACATTTGTTCATAACATTGAGAGAACCTTGCCAGAACGTTATTGAAGACCAGATTAGGTTCTATTAATGTTACGGGAAAAACATTTGTTCATAACATTGAGAGAACCTTGCTAGAACGTTCTGAGGATGTTATTAAAGACCAAATTAGGTTCTATTAATGTTACCGGAAAAACGTTTTTCATAACATTGAGAGAACCTTGCCAGAACGTTCTGAGGATGTTATTAAAGACCAAATTAGGTTCTATTAATGTTACCGGAAAAACGTTTGTTCATTACGTTGAGAGAACCTTGCCAGAACGTTCTGAGGATGTTATTAAAGACCAAATTAGGTTCTATTAATGTTACCGGAAAAATGTTTGTTCATAACATTGAGAGAACCTTGCCAGAACGTTATTGAAGACCAGATTAGGTTCTATTAATGTTACGGGAAAAACGTTTGTTCATAACGTTGAGAGAACCTTTCCAGAACGTTCTGAAGATGTTCTTAAAGACCAAATTAGGTTCTATTAATGTTACCGGAAAAACGTTTGTTCATAACATTGAGAGAACCTTGCCAGAACGTTATTGAAGACCAGATTAGGTTCTATTAATGTTACGGGAAAAACGTTTGTTCATTACGTTGAGAGAACCTTGCCAGAATGTTCTGAGAACGTTACTAAAGACCAGATTAGGTTCTATTAATGTTACGGGAAAAACGTTTGTTCCTTATGTTGAGAGAACCTTGCCAGAACGTTCTGAGAACGTTATTGAAGACCAGATTAGGTTCTATTAATGTTACGGGAAAAACATTTGTTCATAACGTTGAGAGAACCTTGCTAGAACGTTATTAAAGACCAGATTAGGTTCTAATAATGTTACGGGAAAAATGTTTGTTCATAACGTTGAGAGAACCTTGCCAGAACGTTCTGAGAACGTTATTAAAGACCAGATTAGGTTCTATTAACGTTACCAGGAAGAACGTTTGTTCATAACGTTGAGAGAACCTTGCCAGAACGTTCTGAGAACATTGTTAAAGACCAGATTAGGTTCTATTAATGTTACGGGAAAAACGTTTGTTCATAACGTTGAGAGAACCTTGCTAGAACGTTCTGAGAACGTTATTAAAGACCAGATTAGGTTCTATTAATGTTATGGGAAAAACGTTTGTTCATAACGTTGAGAGAACCTTGCTAGAACGTTCTGAGAACGTTATTAAAGACCAGATTAGGTTCTATTAATGTTACGGGAAAAACGTTTGTTCATAACGTTGAGAGAACCTTGCTAGAACGTTCTGAGAACGTTATTAATGACCAGATTAGGTTCTAATAATGTTACGGGAAAAACGTTTGTTCATAACGTTGAGAGAACCTTGCCAGAACGTTCTGAGAACGTTATTAAAGACCAGATTAGGTTCTATTAATGTTACGGGAAAAACGTTTGTTCATAACGTTGAGAGAACCTTGCTAGAATGTTCTGAGAACGTTATTAAAGACCAGATTAGGTTCTAATAATGTTACGGGAAAAATGTTTGTTCATAACGTTGAGAGAACCTTGCCAGAACGTTCTGAGGATGTTATTAAAGGCCAAATTAGGTTCTATTAATGTTACCGGAAAAACATTTGTTCATAACATTGAGAGAACCTTGCCAGAACGTTATTGAAGACCAGATTAGGTTCTATTAATGTTACGGGAAAAACATTTGTTCATAACATTGAGAGAACCTTGCTAGAACGTTCTGAGGATGTTATTAAAGACCAAATTAGGTTCTATTAATGTTACCGGAAAAACGTTTTTCATAACATTGAGAGAACCTTGCCAGAACGTTCTGAGGATGTTATTAAAGACCAAATTAGGTTCTATTAATGTTACCGGAAAAACGTTTGTTCATTACGTTGAGAGAACCTTGCCAGAACGTTCTGAGGATGTTATTAAAGACCAAATTAGGTTCTATTAATGTTACCGGAAAAATGTTTGTTCATAACATTGAGAGAACCTTGCCAGAACGTTATTGAAGACCAGATTAGGTTCTATTAATGTTACGGGAAAAACGTTTGTTCATAACGTTGAGAGAACCTTTCCAGAACGTTCTGAAGATGTTCTTAAAGACCAAATTAGGTTCTATTAATGTTACCGGAAAAACGTTTGTTCATAACATTGAGAGAACCTTGCCAGAACGTTATTGAAGACCAGATTAGGTTCTATTAATGTTACGGGAAAAACGTTTGTTCATTACGTTGAGAGAACCTTGCCAGAATGTTCTGAGAACGTTACTAAAGACCAGATTAGGTTCTATTAATGTTACCGGAAAAACGTTTGTTCATAACATTGAGAGAACCTTGCCAGAACGTTATTGAAGACCAGATTAGGTTCTATTAATGTTACGGGAAAAATGTTTGTTCATAACGTTGAGAGAACCTTGCCAGAACGTTCTGAGAACGTTATTGAAGACCAGATTAGGTTCTATTAATGTTACCAGGAAGAACGTTTGTTCATAACGTTGAGAGAACCTTGCCAGAACGTTCTGAGGATGTTTTCTGGGGCTGCAGTTCTGATAAACATCTGATTCATGCATGTCTTGACTCCTTTTTACTTGATTTGTTTTATCAAAAGCATAATCCAGCATGAATAGAATATTTGCATGTCTGAGATGTGAGGCACATGCATTTAAAACTCGACTTTAAAACATTTCTCCACAGTTCAGTCAGAAATCTCTCAGAACAGAGAATGCATTTATTCAAAACTCAAATATTTAAGAAACACATTTCTACATTTGACATTCATCTTTCTGCTGGAACCCCCTGAGGAGTTCTGTTATTAGGATGCGTCTCACGACGGCGAAGCGATGATCTGTTGGGTAAGCGAGCTCCGGGGGGAGGAATAAACGCTTGTGTTCAAGGACAAAGTGTCATGAGTTAAAAAATAGTGTTGAAATACAATACAATTCCATGAGCAGCGACCCTTCTGAGTTTTCCGGTTCCAGTGTTATGAGGACAGAGGAAAACCCTGATAAATCCCTCAGAGACCGGCGTTTTCCACATGAGACTTCATCTCCAGAACGCCAGGAATCTCAGGCCAGCGCGTGTGTGTGTTGATGCGGTTTTGATTGAATGTTTCTTCAGGGTCGAGGAGGACAAAGACAGCAGCTGCTGTGGATGGAAACATCATTTCCCTCCAGTCCATCAGTCTGAAGTGGATGACAAGCATTCAGATGATGAAATCCATGAGTCCCTGATAAAGCTTTGACCTTCAAGGCGTCAATAGAAGCTTTTAGTGGATATAGTTCAACCCTCCAGCTCACAAAAACATTGCGAACATTAGAAAAACGTTTTTAGAATGTAAGTTATGTTCTCTGAATGTTCAAGATTCTTGAATGTTTTAAACGTTAAGGAAACATTTCATTATATCATTCTTCAAACATTACTGGAACGTTACGTGTGAATGTTCTCTGGACGTTCCAAAACAAAAAGTAACATTTAAAAAGTGTTGTCTGACTGAAACATTTCAGAAAAAACATGCCATGAACGATGTATAAATAACGTTATTAAAGACCAGATTAGGTTCTATTAACATTACGGGAAGAACGTTTGGTTCTGAGAATGTTATTAAAGGCCAGATTAGGTTCTATTAACGTTACGGGAAAAACGATTGTTCATAATGTTGAGAGAACCTTGCCAGAACGTTCTGAGAACATTATTAAAGACCAGATTAGGTTCTATTAATGTTACTGGAAAAACATTTGTTCACAACGTTGAGAGAACCATGCCAGAACGTTCTGAGAATGTTATTAAAGACCAGATTAGGTTCTATTAATGTTACTGGAAAAACATTTGTTCACAACGTTGAGAGAACCTTGCCAGAACGTTCTGATAATGTTATTAAAGACCAGATTAGGTTCTATTAACGTTACGGGAAAAACGTTTGTTCATTACTTTGAGAGAACCTTGCCAGAACGTTCTGAGAACATTATTAAAGACCATATTAGGTTCTATTAACGTTACGGGAAAAACGTTTGTTCATTACTTTGAGAGAACCTTGCCAGAACGTTCTGAGAACATTATTAAAGACCATATTAGGTTCTATTAACGTTACGGGAAAAACGTTTGTTCATATCGTTGAGAGAACGTTCTGAGAACGTTATTAAAGACCAGATTAGGTTCTATTAACGTTACGGGAAAAACGTTTGTTCATATCGTTGAGAGAACGTTCTGAGAACGTTATTAAAGACCAGATTAGGTTCTATTAACGTTACGGGAAAAACGTTTGTTCATATCGTTGAGAGAACGTTCTGAGAACGTTATTAAAGACCAGATTAGGTTCTATTAACGTTACGGGAAAAACGTTTGTTCATATCGTTGAGAGAACGTTCTGAGAACGTTATTAAAGACCAGATTAGGTTCTATTAATGTTACTGGAAAAACATTTGTTCACAACGTTGAGAAAACCTTGCCAGAACGTTCTGAGAACATTATTAAAGACCAGATTAGGTTCTATTAATGTTACGGGAAAAACGTTTGTTCATTACTTTGAGAGAACCTTGCCAGAACGTTCTGAGAACGTTATTAAAGACCAGATTAGGTTCTATTAATGTTACTGGAAAAACATTTGTTCACAACGTTGAGAAAACCTTGCCAGAACGTTCTGAGAACATTATTAAAGACCAGATTAGGTTCTATTAATGTTACGGGAAAAACGTTTGTTCATTACTTTGAGAGAACCTTGCCAGAACGTTCTGAGAACATTATTAAAGACCATATTAGGTTCTATTAACGTTACGGGAAAAACATTTGTTCATATCGTTGAGAGAACGTTCTGAGAACGTTATTAAAGACCAGATTAGGTTCTATTAATGTTACGGGAAAAACGTTTGTTCATATCGTTGAGAGAACGTTCTGAGAACGTTATTAAAGACCAGATTAGGTTCTATTAATGTTACTGGAAAAACATTTGTTCACAACGTTGAGAAAACCTTGCCAGAACGTTCTGAGAACGTTATTAAAGACCAGATTAGGTTCTATTAACGTTACGGGAAAAACGTTTGTTCATAACGTTGAGAGAACCTTGCCAAAACGTTCTGAGAACATTATTAAAAACCAGATTAGTTCTATTAACGTTACGGGAAAAACGTTTGTTCATAACGTTGAGAGAACCTTGCCAGAACGTTCTGAGAACATTATTAAAAACCAGATTAGGTTCTATTAACGTTACGGGAAAAACGTTTGTTCATAATGTTGAGAGAACCTTGCCAGAACGTTCTGAGAACATTATTAAAGACCATATTAGGTTCTATTAACGTTACGGGAAAAACGTTTGTTCATATCGTTGAGAGAACGTTCTGAGAACGTTATTAAAGACCAGATTAGGTTCTATTAACGTTACGGGAAAAACGTTTGTTCATATCGTTGAGAGAACGTTCTGAGAACGTTATTAAAGACCAGATTAGGTTCTATTAATGTTACTGGAAAAACATTTGTTCACAACGTTGAGAGAACCTTGCCAGAACGTTCTGAGAACGTTATTAAAGACCAGATTAGGTTCTATTAACGTTACGGGAAAAACGTTTGTTCATAACGTTGAGAGAACCTTGCCAGAACTTTCTGAGAACATTATTAAAAACCAGATTAGGTTCTATTAACGTTACGGGAAAAACGTTTGTTCATAACATTGAGAGAACCTTGCCAGAATGTTCTGAGAATGTTATTAAAGACCAGATTATATTCTATTATACTACAGGGGCCATTGAATGCTTTAATCTGATTGGCTGATGAACGTTCTGAGGTGTGCAATTATTTTCTGGGAATCGCACAGCTCTCTTGACCGCATTACACTTCGCCAAATGATTTCAAATGTCTTTACAGCCAACAACAGCAAATAACCAAAACCCACAACGACACTGACCAATCAAATAAATATATTAATCAATAAGATAAAAAGGACAAATTATTTCCATGTTTTATTTCCAATGTGTGTGAAGTTTCAGCTCAAAACACCCACAGATCATTTATTATCGCTTGTCAAATTTGCCTCTATTTGTGTGTGGGAGCAAAAACACACCGTTTTTGTGTGTGTCCCTTTAAATGCAAATGAGCTGCTGCTCTCCGTCCCCTTTCCAGAAGAGGGCGGAGCTTCAGATACTCCATCAACAACTAAACAGGCCAATCTCACTCAGACTAATGTCAGAAATCAGCAGTTGTGGAGCAGCCGCACATGTTTGAGTTACGCTGATTTAACGCCGTCATGTTCATCTATAAATTGTCTCTGTGTCTGTTCTTCTCACTCAGGGGTGTGTCTATGCCAAAAAGGGCCAATCATCAACAGGCATGGGCGGGGCTTCCCTACTCTTAGGCAGGAGTAGAGGGAAATATGAGAGATTGATTATAATACATTTATTGGTTGATTTTTACCATTATAGGCTGGTTGTTTACACACACTGTGGACACACACACCTTATAAAAGTGAATTTCGCATAATAGGTGTGTTGCGTTATTGTTAAGAGTTGTGTGAGGGCGTAAAATGCATCGTTTAAATGATGATATCATTGATTATAATGATAATAATAACCCAGTGTGACATATTTTCAGTTGTGTGAATCCAGAGACACAGCGATGTGTTAATTGTCCCTTTACTCACAGTTTTCCATCATGATCCATGAAGATATTCCTACCGTAAATATATGATAAATGTATTTTTAGTAGTCATATGCATTGCTAAGGACTTCATTTGGACAACTTTAAAGGAGAATTTCTCAATATTTAGATTTTTTTGCACCCTCAGATTTTCAAATATTGTCCGATCCTAACAAACCATAAATCAATGGAAAGCTTTCAAAAAAATGTCCCTTATGACTGGTTTTGTGGTCCAGGGTCACATTGCGTATGAAATATTTGAAATGTACACAAACCAAACTGAGTTGAGGATAAAGAAGTCACGTCTGAAACCCAACAGAAGAGATTGTGTGTTTCCAGAGCTGCTTTTATTTCACAGCTATAACATCATCTTTTAAAAATATCTGCGAGACATGAGGGATCAGCGGATCAGAACTTCAGACGAGGAGGAGACCCCGGAGACCCTTCAGAGGTTTCTGCCTTTAAACCGTCTGATGAGAGAGACCAGACGGATGAGAACCACACTTGTTCATGACCAACCCACTGAGAACATGCATCTCGGTGTGTATCTGAACGCATTTACATTCACGCATCAGAGCTGAATGTGTCTAATAAGCAGTTTATCGAAAAGTGTCCAGAGCACAAACTTTATCACAATCACATCGATCACGTGAAGCGGCTGCGAAGCAAAGCCACGAGAGAAAAGGACCGATGAAGAGGACCTCGTTTATGAGTAGAAACCGCACATTTGATCTGAGATCATCATTCCAGATGTGAAGTTATTTCTGCATTACAGGCCATTTTATAGCCTAAAGATTGGCCAAAATGATCAACACATGCATGCTAAATAATTCAACTTTAATGCTGTGTATTTTTATTATCATTCCTGCTTATACAGGTCCTTCTCCAAAAATTAGCATATTGTGATAAAGTTCATTATTTTCCATAATGTAATGATAAAAACTAAACTTTCATATATTTTAGATTCATTGCACACCAACTGAAATATTTCAGGTCTTTTATTGTTTTAATACTGATCATTTTGGCATACCGCTCATGAAAACCCAAATCTTAAAAAATTAGCATATTTCATCCGACCAATAAAAGAAAAGTGTTTTTAATACAAAAAAAAGTCAACCTTCAAATAATTATGTTCAGTTATGCACTCAATACTTGGTGGGGAATCCTTTTGCAGAAATGCCTGCTTCAATGCGGCGTGGCATGGAGGCGATCAGCCTGTGGCACTGCTGAGGTGTTATGGAGGCCCAGGATGCTTCGATAGCGGCCTTAAGCTCATCCAGAGTGTTGGGTCTTGCGTCTCTCAACTTTCTCTTCACAATATCCCACAGATTCTCTATGGGGTTCAGGTCAGGAGAGTTGGCAGGCCAATTGAGCACAGTAATACCATGGTCAGTAAACCATTGACCAGTGGTTTTGGCACTGTGAGCAGGTGCCAGGTCGTGCTGAAAAATGAAATCATCTCCGTAAAGCTTTTCAGCAGATGGAAGCATGAAGTGCTCCAAAATCTCCTGATCTAGCTGCATTGACCCTGCCCTTGATAAAACACAGTGGACCAACACCAGCAGCTGACATGACCCCAGACCATCACTGACTGTGGGGACTTGACACTGGACTTCAGGCATTTTGTTATTTCCTTCTCCCCAGTCTTCCTCCAGACTCTGACACCTTGATTTCCCAATGACGTGCAAAATTTGCTTTCATCCGAAAAAAGTACTTTGGACCGCTGAGACACAGTCCACTGCTGCTTCTCTGTAGCCCAGGTCAGGCGCTTCTGCCGCTGTTTCTGGGTCAAAAGTGGCTTGACCTGGGGAATGCGGCACCTGTAGCCCATTTCCTTCACACACCTGTGCACGGTGGCTCTGGATGTTTCTACTCCAGACTCAGTCCACTGCTTCCGCAGGTCCCCCAAGGTCTGGAATCGGTCCATCTCCACAATCTTCCTCAGGGTCCGGTCACCTCTTCTCGTTGTGCAGCGTTTTTTGCCACACTTTTTCCTTCCCACAGACTTCCCACTGAGGTGCCTTGATACAGCACTCTGGGAACAGCCTATTCGCTCAGAAATGTCTTTCTGTGTCTTCCCCTCTTGCTTGAGGGTGTCAATGATGGCCTTCTGGACAGCAGTCAGGTCGGCAGTCTTACCCATGATTGCGGTTTTGAGTAATGAACCAGGCTGGGAGTTTTTAAAAGCCTCAGGAATCTTTTGCAGGTGTAATTAGTTGATTCAGATGATTAGGTTAATAGCTCGTTTAGAGAACCTTTTCATGATATGCTAATTTATTGAGACAGGAATTTTGGGTTTTCATGAGCTGTGTGCCAAAATAATCAGTATTAAAACAATAAAAGACCTGAAATATTTCAGTTGGTGTGCAATGAATCTAAAATATATGAAAGTTTAATTTGTATCATTACATTATGGAAAATAATGAACTTTATCACAATATGCTAATTTATTGAGAAGGACCTGTATTTCCAAATACCTGCAGTACTCCGACTCGCCACTGGGAACAGTGCCTGATGTGGCGGCACGTTTGGGCGTGAGCATCAGAACTGGACGGAACACAGAGAAAAAGGGTGTCAAAATTGTACCTTTAGGGGTACAACAGCTTGTCGCTGGGGCAGTGCCCTTAAAAGGACACATTTGTATGTGTTTTACTCCTAAAAGGTGCAAATTAGTACCTTCCCAGCTAACAAAAAGTTGTTGTCAGAACGTTTTTACTGAACATTTTGAGAACATCAGTCAAGCACAAAAAACATGATAAAGACGTTGCAAGAACGTTATGAGAACTCAACGTTACGAGAATGTTTTTGAACTATGAAAACATTATAAGAATGTTCCTGACACATTATTTTAGGAATGTTTTTTTCTAACATTTACATAACTTTTACATAACGTTAGTGTAAGTTATGGAAACGTTCCCTGTTAGCTGGGTTAAGGTCCAACTATGAAACTTTTTGTGGTAAAAAAGGTACAAATGTGCCCCAGCGACAAGCTGTTGTACCCCAGAAGGTACAATTGTGACACCCTTTCTCTGAGTGAATGGTTTGAGGAGCACAACGAGCTTGAGGTGTTGACTCGGCCTCCGAATTCCCCAGATCTCAATCCAATCGAGCATCTGTGGGATGAGCTGAACAAACAAGTCCGATCCATGGAGGCCCCGCCTCTCAACTTACAGGACTTAAAGGATCTGCGGCTAACATCTTGGTGCACAATATTAGGTCATAATGTTATGCTGGAATATTCAAATATCTTAGTATTTTGAGCAGTCACTGTAAAAAAAAATAAATAAATAAAAAAGTTAGTTACCTGGTTGCCTTAAAATTTGGAGTTAACTGAAATTAAAAATTTGAGTTAATACAATGAACGTTTGAGAATCAACATCACCCTTTATTCAAATATTATTCAAATATTTTGTAAGCATATTGCGTAATTGTGTGTTTTATTTGTAATAATGCAGTGAAATATGCCAAATTGTGCTATTTTCATGATTTATCACAATATTTTTTATTTATTTATGTGGTTAAGATACACTAATATTTGGAGATTCTATTTATTAAACCGATTTCCTTCATTGTATTAACTCAAATTTTTAATTTCAATGAACAACATTTTTGAAGGCAACCAGATTACTTATTTTTTAAGTTAAACCAACAATATTTTAAGTTCATTTCAACTCTCTATATTACAATTTACATCCAACTGACTTACAATTTTCAGTTGAATCTTGTATAACTTAAATTAAAAAGTTGAAATTGCTTAACCTATTTTGATTTTGAGTTAAATTAACTTAAAAACATATGTTGTCATAACTTATTATCCTATCATTTTTTACAGAGTAACAACCAGCAAATCTCTGATTGGTGGAATTGTCTGTATAGCATCATGGGTAATGTAGTTCTTCACCATAAAGTCTGCTGTTAAACACTACTGGAGACTTCGGCTTCATCCCGTCTTTATCAGCGTGTTCTTCAATCCGCAGCGGCGTAGAGCAGAGGTGTGTGCGTTGATCTGAGCTCTCATTGGTCTGTCGCCGCTCGTCAATGTCAAACTATTTGAGAAAACCAATCAAATCAGAAGGGGCGGGCTTTATGTTCACAGAAGCTGCTGAGGCTGAGGGCGTATTTTAGCAGCGCGACTCGACGTCCGGTGAGAGATATGAAGCTAAACTAAACATTTCATATTAGACAGCGGCTTCTGTAAGTCAGAAATGTTAAACAAATGACAAAAATATTCAGCCAAATTAATAAACTTTTGTCTAATTTCGCCATTTCTAATTGAAATAGGCCTATGTAATGTCATTTATAATATAATTAACAAACAATAGATATTAACAAAGCAGTTTTCTTCAGATTAGGCATAAGATTAGTAATGAATGTTGTGAATTAATTTAATACATTTAGTTACCTAGCTTTCCTGTAAGCCTTAACATGTCTTCGAAAATTATTCATAAAACATATAAATATCAGTTAAACATATGTTTACTGTCTTCACTGATGAAAATGGAAACACTTAATCAGTCATATCTGCCACTGATATGATTTTCAAGCTGTTGTTATCTCATTTTTTGGCGTTCGGAACATTTTAAAATGCTCATATGTAGATCATGGAAGTCTAAATGTTCTCGGGGAGCCCCTGAACCCCCCAAACGACCTCACATTTGGGATCTCAGAGATTATAATCCTGCCTATATTGTATGATTAAAGGATGTACAATATGGTCATGCAGAATAAGGCGTTAATATTTGCTTTAAGTAATAATAAACAGCCGATATCCTCATATGCATACTAATAAGCTACTAGTTAATAGTGAGAATTGGACCCTAAACTAAAGTGTTACCATTTTGTTTCATACTCTCACTGGGGCTGAGCCGCCCTAAAATGAAGACCCTAGAATCGGCCCTGTTAATAATGTTATAAGAATGCTGAATTATGTGAATTTTCATGTATTAATTGCGTTTTTTATTACCAATGTGTGATCAATCGAGACCTTCACACACTTCCTAGATTGTCTATGAAAGACAGATTTTTATGTGACGGACTCGGGACGTTTTTCCCGGGAAATTCCCCTGGGCGTTCTGAAGGTTGAGACCCGGACCGGGTCACGTCCTGTAGGGCCAAACCGCTCATATTTTATTAAAACGTGTGACAAATCTCCCTGTTGTATAATTCATTGTTCTCTGACTCTGTGGACTTTCTGCAAACTCTGCATCCTGTGCATTTATTATCAGTCTAATCTCTGCTAAAAGCGCGATGAAAGTTTACGCAATGCATCTAAACTACAATTATGCGAGTCATTTGTTCTCGGTTCTCTCAAAGTTATGAGCAAATATTATTCCAGTAACATTGATGATCGCTGGACACCTGTGCAATAAGTCCATTCGGGACATTTCCTCACTACTAAATATTCCACGCTCAACTGTTAGTGGGATTATAACAAAGTGGAAGCCATTGGGAACAACAGCAACTCAGCCACAAAGAGCGGGGTCAGCGCATGCTGAGGGTCACAGAGCGGGGTCAGCGCATGCTGAGGGTCACAGAAGTCGCCAACTTTCTGCAGAGTCAAGAGCTCCAGACCTCCAAACTTCTGTGGCCTTCAGATGAGCTCAAGAACAGTGTGTAGAGCTTCATGGAATGGGTTTCCATGGCCGAGCAGCTCATCCAAGCCTTACATCACCAAAGCGTGGGATGCAGTGGGGTAAAGTGCGCCACTACTGGACTCTAGAGCAATGAGACGTGTTCTCTGAGTGACCAATCACGCTTCTCTGTCTGACAATCCCATGGACGAGTCTGGGTTTGGCGGTTGCAAACGGGACTTGCCTGACTGCGTTGTGCCAAGTGTAAAGTTTGGTGGAAGGGGGATTATTGAGTGGGGTTGTTTTTCAGGGGTTAGTTCCAGTGAAAGGAACTCTTAACGCGTCACCAAGACATTTTGGACAATTTCATGCTCCCAACTTTGTGGGATCAGTTTGGGGACGGCCCCTTCCTGTCCCAGCATGACTGCGCTCCAGTGCTCAAAGCGCCGCTCCATAAAGACACGGATGAGCGAGTTTGGTGTGGAGGAACTTGAGTCCTGACCTCAACCCGATAGAACAGCTTTGGGATGAATTAGAGCGGAGACTGAGAGCCAGGCCTTCTCGTCCAACATCACAAATGCGCTTCTGGAAGAATCCCCATAAACACACTCCTAACCCTTGAGGAGAGAAGAGCTGAAGCTGTTAGAGCGACTCCATATTAAACCCCACGGGTGAAGAATGGGATGGCATTAAAGCTCATGTGCATGGAAAGGCAGGCGTCACAAAACATTTATATATTTCTACAGCATTATGGGTAATGTAGTTTTTCACCATACATTCTGCTGTTGAACACTATTATTTTAAAACGAAGTAATGCTGGATTAAAAACCTCAGAGCTCACAGTCTTTAACGGTTTATAAGTTATCGTTAAAAATCAATTTCCCCTTGGAGAAAATGTTTGCCCAATGGTGTGTTCCCGTATCGTTTGCATAACCAAAAACTGGACAACATTCACAACTTAATGGGAACGATAGCAAACACAATCTTCAAGCATATTCCGGTTAGCTGGAACCGCACGTCGTCTGAAATGACATGATTATTGACTGCGCAGGTGATTAGTATTCCTGCCCGATTCCCACAGAGTGTCTTGGCAGCTGCAGTCTCAGGTTGAGTCACACAGTGACGTGCGCAGGAGGCGTTTGCGGGGCCCGGCTGCAGGCGGCGGCCCCTATTGTTTGTGCATCTGTTGCGTTTCCACTCTTTCCATTTGCCCGAGGAGGTGCGGCAATGGAAGCCTTTGAAAACTAGATAAACATTGACTGATGATGCCAATCCTGATCAGCCATGTTTTTATTTCTACGTTAGACCGGTGCTTAACCTCTTAACCCTCTGGTGCTCTTCAGACATTTCTGAGCGGAACATTTTCTGTTTTGAAATGTTAAAAATCACTGCTTCATCAGAATGATATGAATCTTAGTGACTTTTCTAGCATTAGGGATGTAAACACACAACAAAATCGGGGTCATGATTCGAGCATGCTAATTGGTCGTTAAAAAAAAGTAGCGTTCATTGTCTTCGGTCATAAATGACGACCATAGGAAATGAATGGGAAATCGGCAAAAACACAAAAATTCACAGAATATTTATGTGTGCAATCTACAAATCGGCCACGATGCTGAAAAAAAGCACTCAGCAGTGAAGGGGTGACACTCTAAAACATCAAGAGTGTGATATTGACACATCCACTCACACACACGCACACTTATACACACACACACACACACACACACACACACACACACACACACACACACACACACACACACACACACACACACACACACACACACACACACACACACACCTTAAAAATCACAGCTTCATCAGAATGATATGAAACTTGGTGACTTTTCTGGCATTAGGGATGTAAACACACAAAAAATGAGGGCATGATTCGAGCATGCTAATTTGTCGTAAAAAAAAATACTCCCACTTGTGCTCTTCAGTCAAAAATTGACCACCATAGGAAACGAATGGGAAATCTGCAAGAACACAAATTCACAGAAAAAAATCTATATTTCTAACAACAAAAAAGATCTAAAACGTTATAATAAATAGTCTTTGAGATTTTTTAAATATATATTCAAATGCATCAAAAAAAAAAATCATTAAATGTGTTCAAAAGAGCACTAATGAATTCTCAAGCCTCTCCATACACTCTAAAAAAAAAGGTTCTATATGGCACCAAAAATGGTTCTTCGTCATAATCATAGAGGAACCACTTTTGGTGCTATATAGCACCATATCTGAACATGTTCTGTATATGGTAGCGGTGCTATATAGCACCATATCTTAACATGTTCTGTATATGGTAGCGGTGCTATATAGCACCATATCTGAACATGTTCTGTATATGGTAGCGGTGCTATATAGCACCATATCTTAACATGTTCTGTATATGGTAGCGGTGCTATAAAGCACCTTAGTCAAAGAACCGGTGAAGAACCTCTGAAGAACCGCTGAAGCACCAAAATTGGTGCTATATAGCACTTTAAAAGGTTCCCCTATGATTACGAGCCAAGAACCATTTTTGGTGCCATATAGAACCTTTTTTTTTAGAGTGTAGAGACCTCTAGTGGTCACACCCATGACTGCATGATTTCTTAAATAATTCCAAAAGAGGCTAATCTGCCTTCAACAAAAACTATTTTGAAGGCCTGGTCTCTATTTTAACCTGAAATACTGCAATAATTAAAAAAAAAAAAGTTTTATAATTTTCAATGGCAAAAATAGACCAAAATTATTGCATAAATATAAAAAAATACCATCAAATCATCTCAAAATACAACAAATATTTTTGAAGAAAAATAAATAGCATTGGTGTTTCTGGGGTGGAGGAAGTTTAATGTTTAGGTGTCCGGTCACTTCTGACCGGGAAGACGACCAATGCAACCCCTAAACGAAGAGCACCAGAGGGATAAAGTCCAAGGACCCTGATAAGGCGTCATCAAGTATATACTTTGAATGCTAAATGTCTCTGTATTTACAATTTGAAAGCTTAGAATGTCTACTTTCTGTCACTTTGGCATTTGTTTTACACAAAGTCACTTATTTACACTAAATTACTCTGAGAACATTTCCGCCTGGATTTGTCCGACCCAAATTGAAAAGCTTCCTATACACACACACACACACACACACACACACACACACACACACACACACACACACACACACACACACACACACACACACACACACACACACACACACACACACACACACACACACACACACACACACACACACACACACACACACACACACACACACACACACACACACACACACACACACACACACACACACACACTGGTGTAGTTTTACAGGAAACCCTTTGAAGTTTCATAAACCACTGCTAAAAGTGATACACATATAAGTATATGTTGTCTAAGCTGTAATAAACCCCCACCAAAAAGAGGCGCTTTTTGATTTTTTGGTTATAAATTCGTTTTACTCAGTCCCTGCATGTGTGTTCTAGCACCCTGCAGACAGTTTGGGCTGTTTCCAGCATATGTCAGCTTACACAATTACATAAAAAAGGTAATATTCCTCCCTTCAGATCCATTTGAATTGCATACAACATGATACAGACAAAAAAAATGTTCCCAGCATTTGCTGCCATCTAGTGGAAACAGCCCAAACTGTCTGCAGGGTGCTAGAACACACAGAGCCGGAGTTATACACTTATAAAAACGCCACTGTATGTGGATATGGGAAGCTTTTCATTTTGGGTAGGCCAAATCCAGGCGGAAATCTCCGGAGTATCTCCAGAATATCTCGCAATTCTGACTTTATATCTCGTGATTCCGTCTTCATATCTCGCATTTACGACTTCATATCTCACAATTACGACTTCATATCTCGCAATTCTGACTTTATATCTTTCATTTTGGGTAGACCAAATCCAGGCGGAAATCTCCGGAGTATCTCCAGAATATCTCGCAATTCTGACTTTATATCTCGTGATTCCGACTTTATATCTCGTGATTCCGACTTCATATCTCGCAATTACGACTTCATATTTCGCAATTCTGACTTTATATCTTTCATTTTGGGTAGGCCAAATCCAGGCGGAAATCTCCGGAGTATCTCCAGAATATCTCGCAATTCTAACTTTATATCTCGTGATTCCGACTTTATATCTCGCATTTACGACTTCATATCTCGCAATTACGACTTCATATCTCGCAATTCTGACTTTATATCTTTCATTTTGGGTAGACCAAATCCAGGCGGAAATCTCCGGAGTATCTCCAGAATATCTCGCAATTCTGACTTTATATCTCGTGATTCCGACTTTATATCTCGTGATTCCGACTTCATATCTCGCAATTACGACTTCATATTTCGCAATTCTGACTTTATATCTTTCATTTTGGGTAGGGCACATCCAGGCGGAAATCTCCGGAGTATCTCCAGAATATCTCGCAATTCTAACTTTATATCTCGTGATTCCGACTTTATATCTCGCATTTACGACTTCATATCTCGCAATTACGACTTCATATTTCGCAATTCTGACTTTATATCTTTCATTTTGGGTAGGCCAAATCCAGGCGGAAATCTCCGGAGTATCTCCAGAATATCTCGCAATTCTAACTTTATATCTCGTGATTCCGACTTTATATCTCGCATTTACGACTTCATATCTCGCAATTACGACTTCATATCTCGCAATTCTGACTTTATATCTTTCATTTTGGGTAGACCAAATCCAGGCGGAAATCTCCGGAGTATCTCCATAATATCTCGCAATTCTGACTTTATATCTCGTGATTCCGACTTTATATCTCGTGATTCCGACTTCATATCTCGCAATTACGACTTCATATCTCGCAATTACGACTTCATATTTCGCAATTCTGACTTTATATCTTTCATTTTGGGTAGGCCAAATCCAGGCGGAAATCTCCGGAGTATCTCCAGAATATCTCGCAATTCTAACTTTATATCTCGTGATTCCGACTTTATATCTCGCATTTACGACTTCATATCTCGCAATTACGACTTCATATCTCGCAATTCTGACTTTATATCTTTCATTTTGGGTAGACCAAATCCAGGCGGAAATCTCCGGAGTATCTCCAGAATATCTCGCAATTCTGACTTTATATCTCGTGATTCCGACTTTATATCTTGTGATTCCGACTTCATATCTCGCAATTACGACTTCATATTTCGCAATTACGACTTTATATCTTTCATTTTGGTTAGGCCAAATCCAGGCGGAAATCTCCGGAGTATCTCCAGAATATCTCGCAATTCTGACTTTATATCTCGTGATTCCGACTTGATATCTCGTGATTCCCACTTCATATCTCGTGATTCCGACTTCATATCTTGCAATTCTGACTTTATATCTTTCAATTTGGGTAGGCCAAATCCAGGCGGAAATCTCCGGAGTATCTCCAGAATATCTCGCAATTCTGACTTTATATCTCGTGATTCCGACTTTATATCTTGTGATTCCGACTTCATATCTCGCAATTACGACTTCATATTTCGCAATTACGACTTTATATCTTTCATTTTGGGTAGGCCAAATCCAGGCGGAAATCTCCGGAGTATCTCCAGAATATCTCGCAATTCTGACTTTATATCTCGTGATTCCGACTTGATATCTCGTGATTCCCACTTCATATCTCGTGATTCCGACTTCATATCTCGCAATTCTGACTTTATATCTTTCAATTTGGGTAGGCCAAATCCAGGCGGAAATCTCCGGAGTATCTCCAGAATATCTCGCAATTCTGGCTTTATATCTTGTGATTCCGACTTTATATCTCGTGATTCCGACTTCATATCTCGCAATTACGACTTCATATTTCGCAATTACGACTTTATATCTTTCATTTTGGGTAGGCCAAATCCAGGCGGAAATCTCTGGAGTATCTCCAGAATATCTCGCAATTCTGACTTTATATCTCGTGATTCCGACTTTATATCTTGTGATTCCGACTTCATATCTCGCAATTACGACTTCATATTTCGCAATTACGACTTTATATCTTTCATTTTGGGTAGGCCAAATCCAGGCGGAAATCTCCGGAGTATCTCCAGAATATCTCGCAATTCTGACTTTATATCTCGTGATTCCGACTTGATATCTCGTGATTCCCACTTCATATCTCGTGATTCCGACTTCATATCTCGCAATTCTGACTTTATATCTTTCAATTTGGGTAGGCCAAATCCAGGCGGAAATCTCCGGAGTATCTCCAGAATATCTCGCAATTCTGACTTTATATCTTGTGATTCCGACTTTATATCTCGTGATTCCGACTTCATATCTCGCAATTACGACTTCATATTTCGCAATTACGACTTTATATCTTTCATTTTGGGTAGGCCAAATCCAGGCGGAAATCTCTGGTGTATCTCCAGAATATCTCGCAATTCTGACTTTATATCTCGTGATTCCGACTTGATATCTCGTGATTCCCACTTCATATCTCGCAATTACGACTCCATATCTCGCAATTCTGACTTTATATCTTTCAATTTGGGTAGGCCAAATCCAGGCGGAAATCTCCAGAGCTAAGGAGGTTAAAGTCAAAATAACCCTATGATTTATTTTAAAATAACCAGTTGTATTTCAACACTTTCACCCTAATTGAGATCCTCATAGCGTTTCTTACAACATAAGAAATTTGTTTTTTTCGTCGTATTCGTAGAAAAACATACAAAAACTCAATTTCCCATCAGCCCTGTTTGCAGTGACGCAGCCGCTGCGCATGCGCCGTGTGGCGTGACGGGGGGCGGGCCGGTGAGTGTTTATGCGCGTAATGGCGGCGGACAGGCTGTGATGAGCCAGGGCGAAAAACACACAGCCAGCGATCCAGCCCTCGACCAGTTTCCACACCGGCGACACGGAAGAACGTGAAAATGCAGATCACGCTGAAAACCCTCCAGCAGCAGACGTTCAAAATCGACATCGACGCGGAGGAGACGGTGAGAGACGAGCGCGTGAGAGAGGAGCGCGCGCGCGGCTAGCGGCTAACAGCTAACGGAACTCTGTCAGCAATGTCACTAAAACACACTAAAACACTCCATTACGCCTCTCAAACACACCAGAATCACACGATTGCGCTTTACGCGATGACACTAGACGCGTTTGTGTTCGCGCGCGGCGCTCTGCACGTAGTTCTGCGAGCCGTTTTAGCATTAGCACGTTAGCTGCTCATAAAGTGAGTTTTACTTTACGCCGAAACGTCATTAAAGTTTTGTAAATAAGTCTTAAAAGTACTGCAATCGCTTCAAAAGCTCTGCAATTGACATTTAAAGGTCGATATGAGCGTATAGACGCGCAAAGAGCACAGTTAATGGGTCATTTGGGTGTTTTAGCAAGTCATGCTATGGTGTTAGAAATGCTTTAACGTGTGTTTGTGTGTGTGTGAGAGGTTCATATTAACACACACGTCTATCAAATGTGTCGTTTATGTGGTTCGCAGACATTGAAATGACAGAAATCGTATAGGTTTGTCATGGCTTAATGGCTTCATCAGGCTGCTTTACTGGTTTGGATGGGGCTTTCCCATAGTTTGGCCACTGGTGAAAGGTCATTGCGACTGCAGATTGTATTTCTGTCCGGTTTGTGGGTCACGTGACTGTGGTGTGATCTCAATCTAATGCTAGTGTTTTGTCTCTAGGTCCCTGATGTCCAGTTAAAGGGTCAGATGTACTCGTCCTCGGGTCTTTCCAAGTGTATATGAGTTTCTTCTTTCAGCCAGAGGCGTTATATATTAAAAATGTCCTGCGTCGGGTCAGAGGTCACTCTTCCGACTGTACGGCCGTTACCGGAAGAGATTATAGTAGTTATAAACATGGATATTTCCACTTTATTAACCCCCTATGGATTACTTTTTTGGTGGAAGGACGCACTTTTGGGCTTCAAAACCTCACCCCCCCCCCCCCATTATTCAGTCCTTCCAGAAAAATACGGCTTTTTTTTGTGATTTTTGCGGCAAAAATCCTTGATTATGCGGCACGTTTTCTTAAAAAATGCGATGGAAAATGCGGGATATTTATGCGTTACTGCGGTTTTATGTAAAAGAGAATAAAAGCACAACATGACAGAAAGTGCTGGAATATTTAAGTTCTCATCTTGTTTTATTGAAGACCTTAATAAACACACGGCTCAAATTTACAAAACATTGAGTCAAACAAGTTCTGTAGTTTTACTAAAGGAATATGCTACAACTTCTGAAGAGATGAATAAATAACTTCCTGTTTTACAGAGCTAGCTTTACAAAACAGACATTTGAGTGCTTCCAATGCACAAAGTGCAATCTCTTAAAGGGCTAGTTCACCCACAAATGTAAATTCTGTCCTGAATGCCGTCCCCTCATGTCTCTGGACACCCGTCAGACTCCGCTCATCTTCAGACACAGATGAAGATATTTTAGTGTGAATCTGATGCTCAGAAAGGCCTCCATTGGCTCAATGCACACACACTCTCAAGACCCATAAAAGCACTAAAGACTAAAGATCCAGAGTCCATCTCACTACAGCGGCTCTACAATAACTTTATGAAGCGACGAGAATAGTTTCTGTGCTAAAACCTAAATAACGACTAATATAGAGATGACCGATTTCAGAACACACATCATGAAGCTTCAGAGCGTTATGAATCAGTGAGTCGATTCAGCGGTTCAGAGCGTTATGAATCAGTGAGTCGATTCAGCGGTTCGGAGCGTTATGAGTCAGTGAGTCGATTCATGATTTGAATCGCATGTCAAACTGCTGAAATACGAGACTTTGGCGATCCGAACCGCTGAATCGACTCACTGATTCATAACGCTTCAAACCGCTGAATCTACTCACTGATTCATAACGCTCTGAACCGCTGAATCGACTCACTGATTCATAACGCTCCAAACCGCTGAATCGACTCACTGATTCATAACGCTCTGAACGGCTGAATCGACTCACTGATTCATAACGCTCCAAACCGCTGAATCTACTCACTGATTCATAACGCTCTGAACCGCTGAATCGACTCACTGATTCATAACGCTCCAAACCGCTGAATCGACTCACTGATTCATAACGCTCCAAACCGCTGAATCGACTCACTGATTCATAATGCTCTGAATCGACTCACTGATTCATAACGCTCTGAATTGACTCACTGATTCATAACGCTCCAAACTGCTGAATCGACTCACTGATTCATAATGCTCCGAACCGCTGAATCGACTCACTGATTCATAACACTCTGAACCGCTGAATCGACTCACTGATTCATAACACTCTGAACCGCTGAATCGACTTACTGATTCATAACACTCTGAACCGCTGAATCGACTCACTGATTCATAATGCTCTGAACCGCTGAATCGACTCATTGATTCATAACGCTCCGAACCGCTGAATCGACTCACTGACTCATAACGCTCTGAACCGCTGAATCGACTCACTGACTCATAACGCTCCGAACCGCTGAATCGACTCACTGATTCATAACACTCTGAACCGCTGAATCGACTCACTGATTCATAACGCTCTGAACCGCTGAATCGACTCACTGACTCATAACGCTCTGAACCGCTGAATCGACTCACTGATTCATAACGCTCTGAACCTCTGAATCGACTCACTGATTCATAACTCTCTGAACCGCTGAATCGACTCACTGACTCATAACGCTCTGAACCGCTGAATCGACTCACTGACTCATAACGCTCCAAACCGCTGAATCGACTCACTGATTCATAACGCTCTGAACCGCTGAATCGACTCACTGACTCATAACGCTCTGAACCGCTGAATCGACTCACTGATTCATAACGCTCTGAACCGCTGAATCGACTCACTGACTCATAACGCTCTGAACCTCTGAATCGACTCACTGACTCATAATGCTCTGAACCTCTGAATCGACTCACTGACTCATAATGCTCTGAACCGCTGAATCGACTCACTGACTCATAACGCTCTGAACCGCTGAATCGACTCACTGATTCATAACGCTCTGAACCGCTGAATCGACTCACTGACTCATAATGCTCTGAACCGCTGAATCGACTCACTGACTCATAACGCTCTGAACCGCTGAATCGACTCACTGACTCATAATGCTCTGAACCGCTGAATCGACTCACTGACTCATAACGCTCTGAACCGCTGAATCGACTCACTGACTCATAATGCTCTGAACCGCTGAATCGACTCACTGACTCATAACGCTCTGAACCGCTGAATCGACTCACTGATTCATAACGCTCTGAACCTCTGAATCGACTCACTGATTCATAACTCTCTGAACCGCTGAATCGACTCACTGACTCATAACGCTCTGAACCGCTGAATCGACTCACTGACTCATAACGCTCCAAACCGCTGAATCGACTCACTGATTCATAACGCTCTGAACCGCTGAATCGACTCACTGACTCATAACGCTCTGAACCGCTGAATCGACTCACTGATTCATAACGCTCTGAACCGCTGAATCGACTCACTGACTCATAACGCTCTGAACCTCTGAATCGACTCACTGACTCATAATGCTCTGAACCTCTGAATCGACTCACTGACTCATAATGCTCTGAACCGCTGAATCGACTCACTGACTCATAACGCTCTGAACCGCTGAATCGACTCACTGATTCATAACGCTCTGAACCGCTGAATCGACTCACTGACTCATAATGCTCTGAACCGCTGAATCGACTCACTGACTCATAACGCTCTGAACCGCTGAATCGACTCACTGACTCATAATGCTCTGAACCGCTGAATCGACTCACTGACTCATAACGCTCTGAACCGCTGAATCGACTCACTGACTCATAATGCTCTGAACCGCTGAATCGACTCACTGACTCATAACGCTCTGAACCGCTGAATCGACTCACTGACTCATAACGCTCTGAAGCTTCATGATGCTGTTCTGAAATCTGTAATTACGTCACTTCAAAGCGTTCCCATGGCAACAGGGGGAAATGGCGGCTCTTGTGTAAAGTAAACGAACATTTGTCAACTTTCTGCTAATATATATATGTGACTTTTTCGCAACGAAAATGCGGGGATTATGAAATCATGCTAGCCACTCATACTTTGCACGTGGAAATAGGCAATTTATGCGGCGAAAGTGCGGCGTATTTGACAAAATGCGGCCCCCGCATAAATATGCAGACTTTGGCTGATTATGCGTTAAATCATGCGATCGCATAATCACGCTTTTCCGGAGGGACTGATTAAAAGAGCCAGGATATTTATTATTAATATAACTCTGATTGTGTTCGTCTGACAGACAAATGTCATCCACACATGGGATGGCTGGAGGGCGAGTGAATCATGGGGTTATTTTTGGGTGAACTGTCCCTTTAAGAACTGATCGCTGTCATGTTTGAATCCATCTGTACTGTATAAAGCGCTATAAAGCTGACTATAGGGTGGATGTTTTGGGCGTTAATTTATCATTCATTCATTTCACTTTCAGTATCAGTCATTATGATGTTATTTAGAGTTGTATTTTTACCCATCAGCCCCTAAAAAAGCCATACCTTGACACGTTTGTGCCATTAAATAAGTCTTTTGGAACGGCTTATTCTCAGAAATATGCCTTTTTCATATCCATCTCCTGTACGTTTAGTTTTCAAACGGGGAGAACTCGGTCCGAAAACACTTCCGTATTCGCTTTGAGATCCGATTGTGACTGACGCACTGGAAGTCAGATTTCATTTATATTTATAGCACTTCATACAGCACAGATTGGTTCAAAGCAGCTTAATAAACTGGGAAATGCATGCATGTGTCATTATTCAGATTAGGTGTTATTAGGGCGGGAGATTAATCGTGTTATAATTGTAACGATTTCTGCTTCTGACCTCTGTTCTGCAATACAGAGGAAAAATGTAACTTCATTTGGATATTGGGAATGAGAATTTTTGACTTTATATCTCGCAATTCTGACTTCAAATCTCAATTCCGACTTCATATCTTGTAATTCCGACTTCATATCTCGTAATTCCGACTTCATATCTCGTAATTCCGACTTTCTCTCAATTCCGACTTCATATCTCGTAATTCCAACTTTCTCTCAATTCCGACTTCATATCTCGTAATTCCAACTTTCTCTCAATTCCGACTTCATATTTCGTAATTCCAACTTTCTCTCAATTCCGACTTCATATCTCGTAATTCCAACTTTCTCTCAATTCCGACTTCATATCTCGTAATTCTGACTTTATCTCTCAATTCCGACTTCATATCTCGTAATTCCAACTTTCTCTCAATTCCGACTTCATATCTCGTAATTCCAACTTTCTCTCAATTCCGACTTCATATCTCGTAATTCCAACTTTCTCTCAATTCCGACTTCATATCTCGTAATTCCAACTTTCTCTCAATTCCGACTTCATATCTCGTAATTCCAACTTTCTCTCAATTCCGACTTCATATTTCGTAATTCCAACTTTCTCTCAATTCCGACTTCATATCTCGTAATTCCAACTTTCTCTCAATTCCGACTTCATATCTCGTAATTCTGACTTTATCTCTCAATTCCGACTTCATGTCTCGCAATTCTGACTTTATCTCTCAATTCTGACTTCATATCTTGTAATTCCGACTTCATATCTTGCAATTCTGACTTCATATCTTGTAATTCCGACTTCATATCTCTCAATTCCGACTTCATATCTCATAATTCTGACTTTATCTCTCAATTCTGACTTCATATCTTGTAATTCCGACTTCATAATTCGCAATTCTGACTTCATATCTTGTAATTCCGACTTCATAATTCGCAATTCTGACTTCATATCTCTCAATTCCGACTTCATATCTCGTAATTCCGACTTCATAATTCGCAATTCTGACTTCATATCTCGTAATTCTGACTTCATATCTCGCAATTCCGACTTCATATCTCGTAATTCTAACTTTATCTCTCAATTCCGACTTCATATCTCGTAATTCTGACTTCATATCTCGTAATTCCGACTTCATATCTCGTAATTCCGACTTCATATCTCGTAATTCTAACTTTATCTCTCAATTCCGACTTCATATCTCGTAATTCTAACTTTATCTCTCAATTCTGACTTCATATCTCGTAATTCTGACTTCATATCTCGTAATTCTGACTTCATATCTCGTAATTCCGACTTCATATCTCGTAATTCCGACTTCATATCTCTCAATTCTCTCAATTCCGACTTCATATCTCTCAATTCCGACTTCGTATATCTCAATTCCGACTTCATATCTCGCAATTCCGACTTCATATCTCGCAATTCCGACTTCATATCTCGCAATTCCGACTTCATATCTCGCAATTCCGACTTCATATCTCGCAATTCCGACTTCATATCTCGCAATTCCGACTTCATATCTCGCAATTCCTATCTCGCAATTCCGACTTTAGATCCTGTAATTCCGATTTAAGATCTTGTAATTCTGACTTTATCTCATGATCAACGCTATCTCATGACCCCTTCGTACGTATTTCACGAGATGGCTAATTCGTCTGAATTTGTGAGTTTTGTCTAAAGCCCAGTGATGGGTAGGGTTAGGGGCGGGGTTTGAGGTCGGTCAGTCGGACGAATCAGCCACCTGTAAAATATGGTCAAATTGCTGTGAGATCGGGTTGCTTATGATTCAATGACTCATAAACAGCTTCCTCCTCCTTGAACGAATCATTTGAATGAACGGCTCAATGACTCGTTCAATAAAGTCATATATTAGTCTCAGATGAAGATCCTCATGATTAGTGTGAAGATGATGATGATGATGATTTAGTGTGTGTTTGCTCTGTCCTTCACAGGTAAAAGCCCTAAAGGAAAAGATCGAGAATGAGAAGGGGAAAGACGGCTTCCCGGTGGCGGGACAGAAGTTGATATACGCAGGTTCGTGTGATAAGCTGTAATTGTGTGGCGTGTCTGGACGGCTGTTTCCAGCTGATAAGGATTCGTCCGCGCAGGATTTTCCCTCAAATGTGTGTTTGTGCGGCGGGATCGTGTGATGGATGACGGACACCTGTCAGATCCAGGCGCGCTGATGAATAACGCCGTTTGTTTTCATTATTTTGTCCCTACAGGCAAAATTTTGAGCGATGACACGGCGCTCAAGGAGTACAAGATAGACGAGAAGAACTTTGTGGTGGTTATGGTAGCAAAGGTGAGAGATTTATCAGACTCTGAAACATTAAATATTAAAGCACACACGTGTCATTAATGGAAGAAAAGATCAAGGCCGTCGAAATCAAGCTATTGATTTTCTGGTGTCTGTTTTAATTGTCACATTATATTTTAGTAATCAAAAAGCATGTCTGATTAATCAAAATCATGAAAATTATACAATTTATAGCAAAAAATTCCACGTGCAGACGGTAAATGAGCATTTTTTTTTAATCAGGCTTATGTGTTTAGGTTCATTAATTTCACTTTAAAGTTATTAAAATGCCTTATTTTCACAAATATCACTAATAAGAGTTAAATTAGAGACGTATAAATGCTCATTTTTGAAAATAAGGCATTTTAATAACTTTTTTTTTTTTGGCCGCTTTTTTCGTATCATATATTTGAGTAATTATCATAAATTAGGGATCATTCGAAAGCTTACGAGCTCAAAATTCCTCCTGTGGAAACCGTTTTGAAATTGGATGTTGCGTTACCATGGAAACGGTACTTTAAATTCTTCTAGCGGGCTCCTCCCCCTAGTGGGCGGCGTCATGTTTCGTATTACAACATTAATTTGAACTACTTTATAATCAAAATCTTCTCTAATCTTGACAAAAGGCATATCGTCAGAAAGCTCTGAGTCTCAAGGGTCCATATTTGGGGACTGTTTTGTGATGGAAGTGACATTTGGACTGAAATCTACAGGAAACTGCATCAATAAACAATGAATTGAAAGTGGATGCCGCCCTTGTGGCTGTTTTTGGTACAGCACCTAAACTAAATCTCATGGGGACTTACATTTGTGATATAACTTCACATTTGGAACACAACTTGGTTAGACATACGGCTCTGATTTTATAGTCATTTTAGATTAAATATATTTTGTAAAATGAATGTAAAATAATGTCACAATAATAATTGGAAATGGGCTAATTTCCCATTGACTGGAGTGAGACCATAGACGTCTCTCGATCTGTTTTGGTGCTCTAACTTGGCGTGACATTCACAGATCACTGCAGCGTCTCAGTTCAGACGGCACATGAACTGATCACCTCCGCTTTACAGCAGAACAGTGTCATGAATGAACACAGGGCTCGACCATAGACTGAGGGTTCTCGACATTAATCTGACTGGACAAGTAGACCTATCTTAAAACTTAATAAAATAACCAGAAACCTGTGAATGATTCTGATTTTATTACATTTCA
>CM042255.1:51663436-51715936 GCA_023566225.1 Romanogobio albipinnatus | reverse complement strand
ACTCCGACCCCGCGAAACACCACGGTGTTCCCACCACTGACATTGGGCAAATGACCATCACATTGGGCAAAGGATTCACCGTTTGTGCTTGGAGTAGGGCTATACTTTCATTTTCTGAATCACCGTCATCAGATATTCCCCTTCAGAATTAGGGTCCGCGAATAGAAGACCCAACACTTCATTGCGGGTAAGCTTTATTGATGTCATTAGAAAATAATAATCTAATGCAAATACTCGCTGACATTGACAATATTGCTCTGATAAGATGGCTCACGCGCACACTAGCTCCGCGTTTGTTCGCACTGATTCAATGCGCTCTTGCTCGAAGATTTTGTATAGAAGCATGACGTTTTTTTGAGTCGGGGATGAAGTATGACATCTCTGACATCTAGTGGAGGGGAGGTTGAATGAAATTTGACACCCTATTTGACAAAATCGGCCGTTTTATTCAGTGCCGCATCTTGTCGAGTAAACTCGACCGTGGCGCCTAGAGGGTTAAATAACGTCTTAAGCCAGGGGGATGGATTTCCTCTGATCCGGGGCTAAAATCTGACGTCTTTGATCGTTAGTTTGACATGCAGGTTAATGACCGATGCGATCAAATTTTACCTCAGACGAAATTCTGGCAGTGTCACAATCCTTCACTCACTGTCAAATTATCTTCGTTTTTCAAGACAAACTATGACCAAAATGAGCACTAGAGATTTCTTTGTAGCCACCATTTCAGGCTCAGTCACCGAACGCGTCATTGATTGATGATATAAAACTCCAGCCGAGTTTTTTTGTACAGTCTGACATTAATGACCACTGAGATCTTAGTGTCACATGGCTTACAGCGGGCAGTCTGACAAGGAACAATCGTGAAGGACTAATATAAATTTAACTTGAAGAGTTGAGGAAATGAGATGTGTGATGGTGCGTTCACACCAGACGTGAATGAAGCGTTAAGCGCAAGTGATTTACATGTTAAGTCAATGAATAGGCATTCTGCGGTAGGGGTGGGCGATATAGCCTCAATTATATCACGATATTTCAAGAATATTTGCGATAACGATGTAGAGAAAAAAAATTGTATGGAACAAAGTGTTATTGGCTATTGCAGCTGGTAGGCAGCAGCATTTATTAGTGCAATCAAAACCATAACATAAAATTTTAGTTTAACAATAATGTCATTTATGCCATGGTCTGTCTGAATATTTGATTCTGATTGGCTGGAAGGTGTGCAATAAAATCGTTTAAAGTTCAAAGTCAGATGAGTCCTTGTTCTATATTAATGCGCTGATTTCACGGAGCACGGTTTAAGTCTGAAAGTCCGAATGAAAATGCTGCTTATAAACACTGCTTTCATAAGAATACACTAATATTTCTGAAGTGTAAAACTTTTTATTTTGTAACAAATTATGAAGATAAATGTTGGAATAATGAGACAGACATAGCCTGGCTAGGCCATCTCATCTGACAGCGTTTGTCCCAGGCGCTTCTACTTCAACTGCGCCTGAGGAGTTTCTCACAGCAACACCAGGTCGGTTTAGATAACGTCTTGTGTAAACTGTCCACAGAATCGTTCAATCGGAATTATTTTAATCGGAATGACATAAAAGTGTGCATGTAAACGGGGCTATTGAAGCGCACACACACGCACGCACTCGCAACTCTCATTCAGAGAGCAGAGATCGCGCTGCACATTCATGAGCACAGGAACTATTAACGCCGCCCCGTGACTTTTAGCAATAAAATAGCTAAGTTACTGGATCACTAGGGTTGTGCCGATGGATGATGGCTGACTGACATCCCGATGGAGCGCCACCATCGTGATGCCACGCCCCCCATTGCGAGTCTTGTTGTGAGTGCGACGCACACTAATCCTCTTCTATAGTTAAACTAAAAACTTGTAACAAAATTATAGTTTTGAAGTAGAAAATTGCATTTATGTAAAGAGATTTATTAAAATAAAAAGTGCACAACTCTTCTTAAGTGGAAGGAAGCTACTTTTTTCCCTCACGTGCAACCTAGCGCAGATGAGTCATTATTTGGGTTAGTAAAATAACGAAATTATATATAGTTTTGAAGTAGAAAATAGTGTTTATGTAAATAGAAAGTAAAATACAGATATAGTAAATTATATATTTGTATTAATTAAAAAAACGATGATATCATCGTCCATCACGATGTTTTACTGTAAACATCGTCAGCTGCCAATTTAGGAGACATCGCCCAACCCTATGGATCACTACATTATATTTCTCAGCAACGATGGGGTTACATCGCTATTTTTCAGTAATAAACGCACATCTTCGTTAAGAGAGACACTGAACAGACGCAGTCACACACTCTCTCTCTCTCTCTCTCTCTCTCTCTCTCTCTCTCTCTCTCTCTCTCTCTCTCTCTCTCTCTCTCTCTCTCTCTCTCTCTCTCTCTCTCTCTCTCTCTCTCTCTCGATAATTAATCCAAATAAATGCTATAATCCATTCATTCAAATAAATGTAATCTTACGCACTACTTTATCTTGTGTCCGATTCAAAGAAGGCTGAATGCTGGATCTAACGAGCTGACGAAATAACTGTCAATGTTACCCTTCCGGTCAAATATTGCGCTGCAAACATCACTAGCAGCTTTAAGTTGTCAATGTTTAGTCAGTTGTCAAGAGGGCAGACCTCTTGTAACCAAGCAGCTCCTTTTTAGGTACTAAGTCGTTATCGGAGGCTGACATGCTGCTCTTCGTGTATACTCTGACTGGTGTTGTTGTTGTGCGCGCTAGGGAACGTGCCATACGCCATCGCGTCGCTATATCATTGATATCGCGATATGACACTTTTTTTATCATGTAAAAATGTATACCGGTATTATCGTGGACGGTATGATATGGCACACCCCTATTCTGCAGTGTGATTTGCGTGAATGACACGGTGTGAATCGAGCCTTTTGGGCGTTTGACGCGCGGAACGCATGATTCGTGTGAAACGCATGAGTTGAAAAATCTGAATTTTGCCGGATACTTGCGCGGCGTTAACCAATCAGGAGCTTGCTCTAGTAGTGACAACAATGAGGACAAAATCATATGTGGATACCCGGAGCTGTACGATGCATCTTTAGACTTTATAGAAACAGGAATAAAAAGGATCTTGCTTGGAAGAAAGTGAGTGAGGAGGTCGGAGTCTGGTGAGTTGTAGAAAGCGCTCTCTACTCAGTTTGAGCTATATATATATATATACCATCAAATATTCCTCAAATAAAAGCCGGGGCCTTTATTCACCTGAACTGCAGAAGGTCACCGGCTTTTATTTGAAGCAGGCTTTTATTATGGGCAGGCCTGTATTTCGAATTCCATCTATTTGAAAAAAAATAATTGTTTTAAATAAAGCGTTTTAAATGAAAAGCGATAGCGTTCCAGAGGACAGGTATCATCAGGGGCGCGGGAAGTGGGGGGGTTTCAAAGGATTGCAAATGCAATGCAAATTTTTGTTCATTTTTAGAATTTAATAATTTATTTGTAATAAACATTTTAAGTGGCCCATTAAAAAGTATTATTTATAAGTTGAATTGTGTTTTAAAACATACATGAGGTCATATTGTGACTGTTGCGGTGTGTGCGTTGAAAGAGCGGTAATATTTCCTCCAGTGGAGATCAAGCGTCTTTCTGGAGATCCGCTCATTTCTGAAGCTCTTTCCGCTCAGCACCGCCGCTCAACCCAGATCTCCTGCTGGATCAAATATAGGCCCGTCTGAAATAAATAGTAAGGGCTGTCCCTGACTAAAGTTTTTTTCCTTTTCCAGTAGTTAATTTAAGCCGCGCTGCGCCTCCACCTCATGTCATTGTCTGTTATCGGCTATTTGCTTGTTATTTAATAAATCCGGGCAATTTGGTTGATAAAACATAGATTAAAATTAATACAATTTATACAAAACGAAATGTACTTTTGTGATATATTTGTTGTTCTTTCGTGTTTTATAGACTCTATATAAACTCTATAATTTCGTTATTTTACTAACCCAACTAATGTGCTTTCTATATTCCACATGAGGGGAAAAAGCTTCCTTCCACTTAAGAAGAGTTGTGTTCCTTTAAGCACTTTTTATTTTAATATATATCTCTCTTTACATAAATATTACTTTCTACTTTAAAAAAACCTATAATTTCGTTATTTTTCAAACCCAACTAATGCGCGCACTCAATCCGTTATGGAGCTATTCAATTTTGATTTTGCATATTGTTTTTTAAATGTTCGTCCGTGCCACCCATAATACACACCTAAAACACAATCATCCGTTGCAGTTTTCATCCATTTTATTGATTGTTTTTTATATTTATTCAAGTGCATTTGTTTGTTAACAGATTGAGAGTCCATTGCTTTTATTGTTTTTGGTTGATTTGTTCACTTATTGTGGATATTAAAAATGTTTTCCGTTTTCAGTGTTAAATAGTCTTTAGAAATAAATGTTTATTGATCTTTGAAGCAGTGTTAATTTTGACAGCATATTTTGATTTAGTTTTAGTCGTAGTCTTTTGACTAAAATGCCATTTAGTTTTAGTCATATTTTAGTCACCTGAATTGTTTTTAGTTTTAGTCGACTAAATCTAATGAATTTAGTTCAATTGTAATACATTAAGCATTTAAGCGTCACATGACCGACTGTCACTTGAACTGACATTTTGACATTATTTTGTTTTTGACATTAAAAATAGACGAAAGAGCTCAATTCACTTTTTTGTTTGTTTTTAAAAACATCTATATCGTTTTTATAACTGTGTTTCTGTTTTAGTCAGTAGGCCATATCAGGTTAAGCTAAAGCTTCAAATAAGTTTATTTATTTTAATTTCAGTTCACATTTATTTAATTTCAAGTAATGAAGATTGTTTTAATGATTTTAGTGAACTATTATAACCCTGATGCTTTATTGAATATGTGTCAAATACTGCTCTTTCCTCCTGACTATGAATTAAATGGGAATTAAATTAAATACAGTTTATTGTGTGAGCAAAAACGAATATATAATGCGTGACTTTTAATTATAAACCAGCTGGAAATACACCGGGACTCTTATTTTGAAATCTCGCCTTACTATTGCAGTTGCAGGAGCTCATTCAAGTTCAGATGAGGAGATAAAATATGCATTGTTACAACCGTCTAAAACATATGACCATAAAAACATGGTAAAGTAAACACTGTCATTATTCATCAGCATTAGTTCATAAACAATTGCCTGATTTTCGTTATAGTTTGTCATCCATTACTAGTTTTTATTTAGTTATCGTCTCGTTTTCGTCAGTGAAAAAAGGTCGTTGACGAAAATTTTTCCTCAACGAAATTAACACTGCTTTGAAAAGGTGTACCTGCATTATTACGCCATTATCATAATTTTAGATGAAAATTGTCTCAGAACGACAATATTATCATTTATCGCAATAATTTCTTGGCCAATTTATCGCCCAGCAAAATTTATCGTGACAACCAACTTTTTAATTGGTTAGATTTTTCAACTTGCGCAAATCACTTGTCAAACGTTCGATTCGGCCATATCAAAGATAAAAAGATGCCATCAAAATATAATGTCTTTTCTACATTCGTTTCTTTTAATTCGCTAACAAGTTTAAAACTTTTTTAATGATTTTCCTCAAGCTGTTGATCAGTCCAGAGTTTCTTCTCAGTTTTTTCACACTTTGTTCTGTCAGAGACTTGAGATACTCGCTAAAGCCATAAAGTCTGAGTTTCAAGTTTAAGTAATTACGTGGAGGCCCTTTAATTAAGAGAGAGAGATACAGATGGAGGATCTGTGCTGGCAAACCATCAAAGGTGCGCGAGTCTTTTCCCCAAACGGACATATCTGTGGTCTTATCTAACCTTTCCATGTTTCCTCTGTGCTTTTTCCTCAGCTAAAAGCCCTCGGATTCCCAGAAGGACTCGTTATACAGGCCTACTTCGCTTGTGAGAAGAATGAAAATTTGGCGGCAAACTTCCTTTTACAACAGAACTTTGATGATGATTAGAGGAGGAGTGGCACCCTGATCATGGTTTTTTTGTTTTTTTTGTTTTGTTTTTGTTTTTGAATGATCATTTTGGAGAAGAAAATCTATACAAATACACTCATTCACTCTCTCACACACACATAAGCACACACAGGCTGTCCTATTCTGTCTAAATTTTACACACTGGATGACATGAGCACGTCCACCTGGAGATTGTTGGTCTCCAGTGGCAGAAATCAGTAAAAGCCTCTTTGCTTCATCTAACATTTGCCTGTGTGATACCTGTTTTTCATTTGTTCTTTTTTTATGACCAATAAAAAGCATTGTTTTCTCCATTGTTAGGACATGCTAGCAGGAATTTGTGTTCCTTGAATTAGGAATCAGGATTGATCGGGACGTTTGGTTTAGTCACGTTATCATTGTTCAGGACGTTTTTTTTCTTCTGTTTCTTCTTTCGTTCATTCAAGTTGGCCATTTAATAGGGATCCCGAATACTTAAACTGCAGTTTTAAATGGCAGTAAAGACTTTTAAATAAGCAAAAGGATGAGTTATATAAGATTTATTTCCTCAGTTAAGGAAATTGGCTCTTGCTTTGGATGTTTTGAGTAATACTGACAAATGCAGGCTTTTCATAAACATTAAGAACCATTAAAGCATGTATATGACTTCCATCGTTTTTGACAGTTTTGACGTTAATATCACTCTACTGTCATTTTTACAGGGAAATAAACGTTTTCAACGTAAATGCGGATTACCCATTTTTGATATTTTGGTTTGGTTTGGTGTATTTTATTGCAGAAATGAGAAACGGTAAGCTGTATACACATCTGAAACACCTTACGAAAATAAACCATGGTTTTACTACAAATAAAACCACAAAAAAAACATGGTTATTGTAGTAAAACCATGGTTTTGCTTCTCTAACCACAGTTTAACCATGATATTTGTGGCAAAACTGTGGTTATATAAATGGTATTCAATTTGCCAAAAAACCATGGTTACTACATTTTTACTACAATAAAAACATGGTTAATGTAAGTCTTAAACATCAAATGGACCCTATTCAGAATAAAGTTATGAGTAGAAATGGGCATAGAAATTAACATTTGGATTTGTCAATGTGTATATTTACAAAAAAATAACTGGCGTTTACCTTTTTTATGGGTGTGGGGTTTGCAATATTTTACAGTAATAATACTATTGATTAAAAAAAGAAAAAAAATGTATTTAGTAATTGTTAAAATCGTCTGACTGGAACTTGTGAACAGAAAAGCGCGCGTGTTTCGGGTCTCTGACAGGAATGGCGCGAACGTCTGACCTTTAACTTCAAAATATTAGTATAATTATAACAAGAACCTTTTACTAAGGTAACGTGAGCGATAACAACGACAAGATGGACGTTACATACAGGTAAGTAGCACAAATACGATGTATTATTCAAATATAATATTCCAGAGTAAATATTGAGTGCTTTACAGTAATAATGCAAGTAATTTTTTAACACAAAATATTTAGTAATTGTATGTAAAATCGTGTCGCAAATCTGACTGAAACCACGTGAACAGAAAAGCGCGCGAAATTCTGACCCCTCAGGACAAAATATTTGTATAATTATAACAAGAACCTTTTACAAAGGTGAGATAAATTACGTGAGGGATAACAACGACAAGATGGACGTTACATACAGGTAAGTAACAAAAAATACGATATGTTATTTAAATATTCAGACAAAATATTCTATAGATTAACTACAAAGACGACCAGAGAGCTAGAAAACGGCCATTTTGTTAGTTAGACGAAGTTCTTGATGTCTCCCAAATATTTGGGAAACAAAATACTCACTGAAACGCCTTTCCAATTTTATTTGATTTATTTCAGGTGTGTTTTGGTAAAATGCCCTTTCATTTCCCCAAATTATAGCCTATTAATTTTGTTTAAACGTCAAAATCACTGAATTAAGCCTCAACTGAACCAAATGCACTGCAAAAATTGCTTTTCTTAGTATTTTTGTCTTGTTTCTGGTCCACACATCTAAAAATTCTCAAAACAAGAAGCATTTACTAGCCAAATAAAAATTATTGTCTTGTTTTGGGGGGAAATAACTCAAAATGAAGGGAGTTTTTGCTTAAAATAAGCAAAATAATCTGCCAATGGGGTAAGAAAAATAATCTTAATTCAAACAGAAAACAAGATTATTTTGCTTACCCCATTGGCAGATTATTTTGCTTATTTTAAGCAAAAACTCCCTTAATTTTGAGTTATTTCCCCCCAAAATAAGACAAAAACTTTTGCTTGTCTAGTAAATGCTTCTTGATGTAAGATTTTTTCGATATTTGGACTGAAAACAAGACAAAAATACTAAGTAAGCAAAGCATTTTTTGCAGTGTGTCCAGGATAATAATGTCCATCTTTGTCTCGTAGAAGTTCATATCCGCCACATAAGACAAAAAATGCTTTGGAAATATTATTTGACACAAAAAGGTGAAATATTAGTCATATTTTTACTCTGAATGTCATAAACACGACTTTTTATGTCATAATTAGCCTACGGTTTACCGAAGCATATCTGTAAATTGTTTTAAACCTGTAGTTTCTTCTGTGGAACTTAAAAGAAAGTATTTTTGATGAATGCGGTAAACAGTTTCTGGTCACCATTGACTTCCATAGTATTCTTGTTTCTTTTTTTGTTTTTTAAATTAAGTTCCACAGAAGGAAGAAACTCGTACCTGTTTAGAAGGAGTAAATGATGACAGAATTATTATTTGTGAATGTACTGACCCTTTAATGTGAAACCAAGCGAACTGACCTTGTTTGTCCTCCAGTGGGCGCTGTTGACCACGGCTGGAAACAACACATTTATTCAGTGTATAAAAGCACTCATTTGATCTACTTTCAGATGTGATCAAAAATATTGCATAGCTAGGAAAATATTAAAATATTGTTCTGCGCGCGTTTAAAAAAAAAAAAAAAAAAAAAAATTTCTTAACGCAGTAAATTCCATCATGTGTTTAATACCTGTGCACACATGTGCTCATAAACCTGCGGCAATCATTAATCAAAGCACTATTTCATTACTTTAGTAGGAGTTGACTGGCTCTAAAATCAAGCGTAATAAAAACAGCACATCAGCAAATTCGTGACAGCTAACAAGAACATTTGGCTTTAAAAATCAGAAAGCACGCCAATAAAACATCATTTTGACTGATATCCACTGCACATGGACACACTTCTCTTTGACGCTCAGATGATAGTGAGCTTAAATAACACAGAAACTAAGGGAATAGCATCTGATTTCTGTTTGTACGCTCCTTCCTATTGTTTTGAGTTATGCATGGTCAGGAAACTTGTGTTAATCATTAACAGATTATTAAAATATTACGATATTCAAACATTGAATTGTTGAAATTAGGAGAGCATTATAGGCATGATATACAACACCAGTGCATCAAATTTTGTAATTGGGTTGGTTTATTCACCTAATGAACAACATATTATTCAAATATTATTCATAAGGGTCAGTTTTATCATCTGAAAGTTGAATAAATAATCTTTCTATTGATTTATGGTTTGTTATGTTAGGACAATATTTGAAAATCTGGAATCTGAGGGTGCAAAAAAAATCCAAATGTCCTTTAAAGTTGTCCAAATGAAGTCCTTAGCAATGCATATTACTCCTAATAATACATTTACAGTAGGAAATTTACATGATCTTAATATCCTAATGATTTTTGGCATAATTGATAATTTTGACCAATATAATGTATTGTTGGCTAAGACTTGTGTTGAGCTCCAAGGACACGTATTATGATATTCAAACATTGAATTGTTGAAATTAGGAGAGCATTATAGGCTTTACACCATGATATACAACACCAATGCATCATATTTAATATAATTGGACAGTATTTATTAAAAATGGCAGGTCACTAAATGCAGCAAAAGCAATTTAGTCGAGAAATTAAGACAATTAGCACCTTAAGAACTTAATCCACACTCAGACTCGCACGTTATTCACCCAATAAATCAACTCGCATACCTTGAATTTTTCCGTTTATTATTGGATTGCATTCATACATAAAATACATAAAAACCTTAATGAAAAATATTTACAAATGTACAAAAGATTATATTACACGAATCTGCCTATAAACAAAAACAACTTTGTTCCGTTATTTTTTTGGTTTTGTTTCTTATATAAAAATATGCATATCAAAATTATTGCACCTCGCGACCACAGTGCAGTTTAGATTGCCATCACCGAAGGAGAGGTCGTGCGTTCGCCCCGAAGACTCACAGACTTCAATTTATCTTTGGTACCTTTACTGAATACACACCTGCCCCATCTCACACAGTTATAAATGACTCAGTACCTGAAGTGACCGGCGACCGTGAGACGGATCAGTGTTTGAGTGATGGAAGGCCTCTTTAATACACATCGTCTATAATGTTTCCCTGATATACGCTTTACTTTGGCACTTGGCATCTCCAAGATTTGTCGGTAAGTAGATGCACGTTCCAGTATTGTCCCAGTGTGCAACGGAAAGGATCACCAGCATGTTGGAAGACGACGACAAAAAGGGGTAACACACACACACACACACACTAAGAGAAAAGTCCCAACCCTGATGCTGTGGACGACACAGCTTGTCATGGAGTTTCGTTGACTCTTGTTCAAAGGCAACACGTGGTTCACTTTTTTAAGGGGGGTCGTATTTTCCAGTTGCAGTTGTTTTGGTTATAGATGCCGCTTCATGTGCAGTGCAAGGTGGTCGGACCGAGAGAAGGCTCTGTCGCATTTCTGGCACTGAAACGGCCGATGTCCCGTGTGCTTCCTGTAATGCCTCGTGAGCTCGTCCGAACGGGCGAATTTCCAGCCACATCCCTCCCAGTCACAGTGGTACGGCTTTTCTCCTAAACACACAAGCACACGCAACAGTTAGAGATTCACCCTGAGGTCCTAACGAGAACAATCAAACTCGCTTTGGTCACATTAGAGAGAGGCGAACGTTGCCCGTCCTTTTCGTCTATTGAATAGAAGAGGAAGTCGAACTGGCTTGTGGTTTTATTTCAACAGGGATCAACCTGCTGTTTGAATAGCAATCGAACCACCTGCCAACTGAACTCCCGCCTTTAGTCGTGCGTCAGGGCATGTTGGCAGGGATTACAGCCCGGCAGACGTACCTGTGTGAGTCCTGTGGTGGGCTTTGAGATGAGAGCTCTTGGTGTAGGTCTTGCCGCAGCCGGCGTAGTCGCACGTGTGCGTCGCGATCCGCTTCCTCGGCCAGGAGCGCCGACCCCGCTTGGGCTTGGACTCTTCAGGCAAACACTCGGCTGGAGAAATCAGCTCTGCCAAAGAGATAAAGATAAAGAGATAACGTCGTATCCTGATCAAACACACTTCAGCTATCTTAAGATCTTCAGGAGCACGAGGACAATCAGAGTTATATTAACCAATGTCCTGGCTAATCCAAGCTTCAATCCACATGGCTCTAAATGGCAAAAAAATAACCATATTTAACTCGTTATAAAGTAAAATATCTAGCTTCCGGCAGATCGCCTTCCGTATTCAACTTACGGGAAAAGCATAACTGACTGTTGACGTCAGACGTAACGGAAAAAAGCGAAACTGGCGCGACGATGGTGTCGGAATTAACATAAAAAGCGAATTTGGCGCGATGTAGCGTTTTAAGTGTAACTGATGCAATGATGACGTCGGACGTAGCGTAAAAAACGTAACTCGCGCGATGATGACGTTGGATGTAGCGTTAAAAGGGTAACTGGCGTGACAATATTGTCGGACGTAGCATAAAAAAAGTAACTTGCGTCACTATGCCGTTGAACATAGCGTAAAAATGTAACTGGCATGACAATGACGTCGGAGGTAGAGTAAAAAATTTAACTGGCATGACGATGACGTCAGACATAGAGTAATAAACGTAACTGGCGTGACGATGACGTCAGACATAGAGTAAAAAACGTAACTGGCATGACAATGACGTCGGACGTAGAGTAAAAAATGTAACTGACGCGACGATGACGTCGGACGTAGGGTAAAAAATGTAACTGACGCGACGATGACGTCGGACGTAGAGTAAAAAATTAAACTGGCATGACGATGACGTCAGATGTAGAGTAAAAAATGTAACTGGCATGACGATGACGTCGGACGTAGAGTAAAAAATGTAACTGGCATGACGATGACGTCGGACGTAGAGTAAAAAATGTAACTGGCATGACGATGACGTCGGACGTAGAGTAATAAACGTAACTGGCGTGACGATGACGTCAGACATAGAGTAAAAAACGTAACTGGCGTGACGATGACGTCAGACATAGAGTAATAAACGTAACTGGCGTGACGATGACGTCAGACATAGAGTAAAAAACGTAACTGGCGTGACGATGACGTCAGACATAGAGTAAAAAACGTAACTGGCGTGACGATGACGTCAGATGTAGAGTAAAAAATGTAACTGGCATGACAATGACGTCAGACATAGAGTAATAAACGTAACTGGCATGACGATGACCTCAGACATAGAGTAAAAAACGTAACTGGTGTGACGATGACGTCAGACATAGAGTAAAAAACGTAACTGCGTGACGATGACGTCAGACAGAGTAAAAAATGTAACTGACGCGACGATGACGTCAGACATAGAGTAAAAAATGTAACTGGCATGACAATGACGTCGGACGTAGAGTAAAAAATGTAACTGACGCGACGATGACGTCGGACGTAGGGTAAAAAATGTAACTGACGCGACGATGACGTCGGACGTAGAGTAAAAAATTTAACTGGCATGACGATGACGTCAGATGTAGAGTAAAAAATGTAACTGGCATGACAATGACGTCGGACATAGAGTAAAAAATTTAACTGGCATGACGATGACGTCAGATGTAGAGTAAAAAATGTAACTGGCATGACAATGACGTCAGACATAGAGTAAAAAACGTTAACTGCGTGACGATGACATCAGACATAGAGTAAAAAATTTAACTGGCGTGACGATGACGTCGGACGTAGGGTAAAAAATTTAACTGGCATTACGATGACGTCAGACACAGAGTAAAAAACGTAACTGCGTGACGATGACATCAGACATAGAGTAAAAAACGTAACTGGTGTGACGATGACGTCAGACATAGAGTAAAAAACGTAACTGCGTGACGATGACGTCAGACATAGAGTAAAAAACGTAACTGGCGTGACGATGACATCAGACATAGAGTAAAAAACGTAACTGGTGTGACGATGACGTCAGACATAGAGTAAAAAACGTAACTGCGTGACGATGACGTCAGACAGAGTAAAAAACGTAACTGGCGTGACGATGACGTCAGACATAGAGTAAAAAGCGCAACTGGCGCGACGATGACGTCAGATGTAGAGTAAAAAATGTAACTGGCATGACAATGACGTCGGACGTAGAGTAAAAAATGTAACTGACGCGACGATGACGTCGGACATAGCGTAAAAAACGTAACTGGCGTGACCATGACGTCGGACATAGCGTAAAAAGCGCAACTGGCGCGACGATGACGTCAGATGTAGAGTAAAAAATGTAACCGGCGCAACGATGACGTCAGATGTAGAGTAAAAAATGTAACTGGCATGACAATGACGTCGGACGTAGAGTAAAAAATGTAACTGGCATGACAATGACGTCGGACGTAGAGTAAAAAATGTAACTGACGCGACGATGACGTCGGACGTAGAGTAAAAAATTTAACTGGCATTACAATGACGTCGGACGTAGAGTAAAAAATGTAACTGACGCGACGATGACGTCGGACGTAGGGTAAAAAATTTAACTGGCATGACGATGACGTCAGACGTAGAGTAAAAAACGTAACTGGCCCGACGATGACATTGGACATAGCGTAAAAAACTTAACTGGCGTGACAATGACGTAGGACATAGCGTAAAAAACGTAACTGGCCCAACGATGACATTGGACATGACATAAAAAGCGTAATTCGCCTGACGATGACATTGGACATAGTGTAAAAACTGAAACTGGCACGACAATGCCATCGGACGTAGCGTTAAAAACATAACTTGTGCGATGACGTTGAACGTAGCGTAAAAAGCGTAACTGGCGTCACTATGACGTCGGGCGTAGCCTAAAAAGTGTAACTCGCGTGACGAAGACGTAGCATAAAAAACAGACAATGACATCGGACGTAGTGTAAGCGTTTTGACCTGCGAGATGCGTTACACTGCTTTCGTAAGTTGAGTGTGGAAGGCGGTGCGCTGGAAGCTAGATATTTTACTTTATAACGTGTTAAGTATGGATATTTTTCTTTCGCTTCAGAAGGGCGTTATTAAGCCGTGTGGAGCACTTTTACAATGGATGGATGCACTTATTATAAAGCTTGGAAGAGCCAGGACATTTTTTAATATAACTCAGATTGTGTTCGTCATACACACCTCGGATGGCTTGAGTAATTTTAATTTCTGGGTGAACTAACCCTTTAATAATTACAGACAGGTGTGTACGAGCTGAACTACGGAGGTAGGAAAAAGAGTTGTGACTGACCTTGGTATTGCAGTGGCTGTCCGGGAGTCTGCGGAAAGCCGGAATAGCCCGGCGAGGGGTGATATCCCAGTGAAGCGGCCCCCAGCACCTGAGCTTGAGGATGCTCGTCCGGAGAGAGAGATGACGTGGAAGAGCGGCTGGGCCCCAAACGGCCTGTGCTGAAACCGTGAGGGTCCAACAGGGGTCTCTGACTGACTCCCGGCCGCGAGTTCACTTCTAAGTGAATGTCCATTGGGCAGGTGATGGTGCAGGTGCTAGGGCATTCCTGCTTTATCCTAGGACATACAAACGGAAGGTCCGGCATTGAGCCGCCCTTACTAATGCTAAGCCCTTGGCCGTAATCGGTCATGTCCCTGGTAGTCTTCACCACAAATTTCCCGTGGAGGCTTGTGGGCTGAAGATATGCAGGATCCAACTCCGGCCTCATCAGCTCCGCAACAAAACCCCCGGAGGGAGATACATCGCTGATGTCCGGGATGTTGTACAACATGCTGGCCTCCTGGCCCTGAGGAGAGGGCATCTGATAGGAGTAAGACGTGGGGGACGGTGGGAGAGTCCTGGAGGAGCTGGCCATGGCCTGCTGCTGCTGCTGCTGCTGCTGCAACATGCTGTTCGACAGGATAAAATCATAGTCCAACTGGTCCAGCTCTTCCGGCTCCCTCTTGAGCATTACGGAGGGGACGTCCAGGTCAGTGCAAGTCCCACCTGTAGACATGCAGGGGCGTTTCAGATGAGACATCTCCTCCTGCCATCTCTTATTCCAAACACAGAGAGACATGCAGAAAGAGGGAATAAGACAAGGTGAGTCTCAAAGACATAGTTATCAAACATTTATTCTTGCATGCTACACTCTAATAAATCTTGGGTTATTTTTCCTACCCAAATCCTTTGGGTTATTTAAGTGTTTGAGTAGTTTTGGCGTATTATTTCCATCTTGGGTCAGACGTGACAACCCAGTGTTTGAGTAGTTTTGGTGTAACTCAGCTCTTGTTTCAGACGTGACAACCCAGTGTTTGAGTAGTTTTGGTGTATTATTTCGATCTTGGGTCAGACGTGACAACCCAGTGTTTGAGTAGTTTGTGTGTTACTCAGATCTTGGGTCAGATGTGACAACCCAGTGTTTTAGTAGTTTGTGTGTTATTCAGATCCTGGGTCAGACGTGACAACCCAGTGTTTGAGTAGTTTGTGGGTTACTCAGATCCTGGGTCAGACGTGACAACCCAGTGTTTGAGTAGTTTGTGTGTTACTCAGATCCTGGGTCAGACGTGACAACCCAGTGTTTGAGTAGTTTTTGTGTTACTCAGATCCTGGGTCAGACGTGACAACCCAGTGTTTGAGTAGTTTGTGTGTTATTCAGATCCTGGGTCAGACGTAACAACCCAGTGTTTGAGTAGTTTGTGTGTTACTCAGATCCTGGGTCAGACGTAACAACCCAGTGTTTGAGTAGTTTGTGTGTTACTCAGATCCTGGGTCAGACGTAACAACCCAGTTTTTTAGTAGTTTGTGTGTTACTCAGATCCTGGGTCAGACGTGACAACCCAGTGTTTGAGTAGTTTGTGTGTTACTCAGATCTTGGGTCAGATGTGACAACCCAGTGTTTGAGTAGTTTTTGTGTTACTCAGATCCTGGGTCAGACGTGACAACCCAGTGTTTGAGTAGTTTGTGTGTTATTCAGATCCTGGGTCAGACGTAACAACCCAGTGTTTGAGTAGTTTGTGTGTTACTCAGATCCTGGGTCAGACGTAACAACCCAGTGTTTGAGTAGTTTGTGTGTTACTCAGATCCTGGGTCAGACGTAACAACCCAGTTTTTTAGTCGTTTGTGTGTTATTCAGATCCTGGGTCAGACGTGACAACCCAGTGTTTGAGTAGTTTGTGTGTTACTCAGATCCTGGGTCAGACGTGACAACCCAGTGTTTGAGTAGTTTGTGTGTTACTCAGATCCTGGGTCAGACGTGACAACCCAGTGTTTGAGTAGTTTGTGTGTATTATTTTGATCTTGTGTCAGACGTGACAACCCAGTGTTTGAGTAGTTTGTGTGTTACTCAGATCCTGGGTCAGATATAACAACCCAGTGTTTGAGTAGTTTGTGTGTTACTCAGATCCTGGGTCAGGCGTAACAACCCAGTGTTTGAGTAGTTTGTGTGTTACTCAGATCCTGGGTCAGACGTAACAACCCAGTGTTTGAGTAGTTTGTGTGTTACTCAGATCCTGGGTCAGACGTAACAACCCAGTGTTTGAGTAGTTTGTGTTACTCAGATCCTGGGTCAGACGTAACAACCCAATGTTTGAGTAGTTTGTGTGTTACTCAGATCCTGGGTCAGACGTGACAACCCAGTGTTTGAGTAGTTTGTGTGTTACTCAGATCCTGGGTCAGACGTGACAACCCAGTGTTTGAGTAGTTTGTGTGTTACTCAGATCCTGGGTCAGACGTGACAACCCAGTGTTTGAGTAGTTTGTGTGTTATTCAGATCCTGGGTCAGACGTGACAACCCAGTGTTTGAGTAGTTTGTGTGTTATTCAGATCCTGGGTCAGACGTTACAACCCAGTGTTTGAGTAGTTTGTGTGTTACTCAGATCCTGGGTCAGACGTAACAACCCAGTGTTTGAGTAGTTTTTGTATTATTTCGATCTTGGGTCAGACGTAACAACCCAGTGTTTGAGTAGTTTTTGTGTAACTCAGCTCCTGGGTCAGACGTGACAACCCAGTGTTTGAGTAGTTTTTATGTTACTCAGATCCTGGGTCAGATGTAACAACCCAGTGTTTGAGTAGTTTTTGTGTATTATTTCGATCTTGGGTCAGACGTAACAACCCAGTGTTTGAGTAGTTTGTGTGTTACTGAAATCCTGGGTCAGACGTGACAACCCAGTGTTTGAGTAGTTTTTGTGTTACTCAGATCTTGGGTCAGACATAACAACCCAGTGTTTGAGTAGTTTTTGTGTTACTCAGATCTTGGGTCAGACGTGACAACCCAGTGTTTGAGTAGTTTGTGTGTTACTCAGATCCTGGGTCAGACGGAACAACCCAGTGTTTGAGTAGTTTTTGTGTTATTCAGATCCTGGGTCAGACGTAACAACCCAGTGTTTGAGTAGTTTTTGTGTTACTCAGATCCTGGGTCAGACGTGACAACCCAGTGTTTGAGTAGTTTTTGTGTTACTCAGATCCTGGGACAGACGTAACGACCCAGTGTTTGAGTAGTTTTTGTGTTACTCAGATCCTGTGTCAAACGTGACAACCCAGTGTTTGAGTAGTTTGTGTTACTCAGATCCTGGGACAGACGTAACGACCCAGTGTTTGAGTAGTTTTTGTGTTACTCAGATCCTGTGTCAAACGTGACAACCCAGTGTTTGAGTAGTTTGTGTTACTCAGATCCTGGGTCAGACGTGACAACCCAGTGTTTGAGTAGTTTTGGTGTTACTCAGATCTTGGGTCAGACGTGACAACCCAGTGTTTGAGTAGTTTGTGTTACTCAGATCCTGGGTCAGACGTGACAACCCAGTGTTTGAGTAGTTTGTGTGTTACTCAGATCCTGGGTCAGACGTGACAACCCAGTGTTTGAGTAGTTTGTGTGTTACTCAGATCCTGGGTCAGACGTGACAACCCAGTGTTTGAGTAGTTTGTGTGTTATTCAGATCCTGGGTCAGACGTGACAACCCAGTGTTTGAGTAGTTTGTGTGTTACTCAGATCCTGGGTCAGACGTGACAACCCAGTGTTTGAGTAGTTTGTGTGTTATTCAGATCCTGGGTCAGACGTTACAACCCAGTGTTTGAGTAGTTTGTGTGTTACTCAGATCCTGGGTCAGACGTAACAACCCAGTGTTTGAGTAGTTTTTCTATTATTTCGATCTTGGGTCAGACGTAACAACCCAGTGTTTGAGTAGTTTGTGTGTTACTCAGATCCTGGGTCAGACGTAACAACCCAGTGTTTGAGTAGTTTTTGTATTATTTCGATCTTGGGTCAGACGTAACAACCCAGTGTTTGAGTAGTTTTTGTGTAACTCAGCTCCTGGGTCAGACGTGACAACCCAGTGTTTGAGTAGTTTTTATGTTACTCAGATCCTGGGTCAGACGTAACAACCCAGTGTTTGAGTAGTTTTTGTGTAACTCAGCTCCTGGGTCAGACGTGACAACCCAGTGTTTGAGTAGTTTTTATGTTACTCAGATCCTGGGACAGACGTAACAACCCAGTGTTTGAGTAGTTTTTGTGTATTATTTCGATCTTGGGTCAGACGTAACAACCCAGTGTTTGAGTAGTTTGTGTGTTACTGAAATCCTGGGTCAGACGTGACAACCCAGTGTTTGAGTAGTTTTTGTGTTACTCAGATCTTGGGTCAGACATAACAACCCAGTGTTTGAGTAGTTATTGTGTTACTCAGATCTTGGGTCAGACGTGACAACCCAGTGTTTGAGTAGTTTGTGTGTTACTCAGATCCTGGGTCAGACGTAACAACCCAGTGTTTGAGTAGTTTTTGTGTATTATTTCGATCTTGGGTCAGACGTAACAACCCAGTGTTTGAGTAGTTTTTGTGTAACTCAGCTCCTGGGTCAGACGTGACAACCCAGTGTTTGAGTAGTTTTTATGTTACTCAGATCCTGGGACAGACGTAACAACCCAGTGTTTGAGTAGTTTTTGTGTATTATTTCGATCTTGGGTCAGACGTAACAACCCAGTGTTTGAGTAGTTTGTGTGTTACTGAAATCCTGGGTCAGACGTGACAACCCAGTGTTTGAGTAGTTTTTGTGTTACTCAGATCTTGGGTCAGACATAACAACCCAGTGTTTGAGTAGTTATTGTGTTACTCAGATCTTGGGTCAGACGTGACAACCCAGTGTTTGAGTAGTTTGTGTGTTACTCAGATCCTGGGTCAGACGTAACAACCCAGTGTTTGAGTAGTTTTTGTGTATTATTTCGATCTTGGGTCAGACGTAACAACCCAGTGTTTGAGTAGTTTTTGTGTTATTCAGATCCTGGGTCAGACGTAACAACCCAGTGTTTGAGTAGTTTTGGTGTTACTCAGATCTTGGGTCAGACGTGACAACCCACTGTTTGAGTAGTTTGTGTTACTCAGATCCTGGGTCAGACGTGACAACCCAGTGTTTGAGTAGTTTTTGTGTTACTCAGATCCTGTGTCAGACGTGACAACCCAGTGTTTGAGTAGTTTGTGTTACTCAGATCCTGGGTCAGACGTAACAACCCAGTGTTTGAGTAGTTTTGGTGTTACTCAGATCTTGGGTCAGACGTGACAACCCAGTGTTTGAGTAGTTTGTGTTACTCAGATCCTGGGTCAGACGTGACAACCCAGTGTTTGAGTAGTTTGTGTGTTATTCAGATCCTGGGTCAGACGTGACAACCCAGTGTTTGAGTAGTTTGTGTGTTATTCAGATCCTGGGTCAGACGTAACAACCCAGTGTTTGAGTAGTTTGTGTGTTATTCAGATCCTGGGTCAGACGTAACAACCCAGTGTTTGAGTAGTTTGTGTGTATTATTTAGATCTTGGGTCAGGCGTAACAACCCAGTGTTTGAGTAGTTTTTGTGTTACTCAGAACTTGGGTCAGACGTAACAACCCAGTGTTTGAGTAGTTTGTGTTACTCAGATCTTGGGTCAGACGTAACAACCCAGTGTTTGAGTAGTTTTTGTGTTACTCAGAACTTGGGTCAGACGTAACAACCCAGTGTTTGAGTAGTTTGTGTTACTCAGATCCTGGGTCAGACGTGATAACCCAGTGTTTGAATAATTTTTGTGTTACTCAGATCCTGGGTCAGACGTAACAACCCAGTGTTTGAGTAGTTTTTGTGTTACTCAGATCCTGGGTCAGACGTGACAACCCAGTGTTTGAGTAGTTTGTGTGTTACTCAGATCCTGGGTCAGAGGTAACAACCCAGTGTTTGAGTAGTTTTTGTGTTACTCAGATCCTGGGTCAGACGTGACAACCCAGTGTTTGAGTAGTTTGTGTTACTCAGATCCTGGGTCAGACGTGACAACCCAGTGTTTGAGTAGTTTGTGTTACTCAGATCCTGGGTCAGACGTGACAACCCAGTGTTTGAGTAGTTTGTGTGTTATTCAGATCCTGGGTCAGACGTGACAACCCAGTGTTTGAGTAGTTTTTGTGTTACTCAGATCCTGGGTCAGACGTAACAACCCAGTGTTTGAGTAGTTTGTGTGTTATTCAGATCCTGGGTCAGACGTAACAACCCAGTGTTTGAGTAGTTTTTGTGTTACTCAGATCCTGGGTCAGACGTAACAACCCAGTGTTTGAGTAGTTTTTGTGTTACTCAGCTCCTGGGTCAGACGTGATAACCCAGTGTTTGAGTAGTTTGTCACGACTTCTTCAGGAGTGAGCAGAGCAGCTCCATCAAATTGGTGCATGTCTTCAGTAAAATACAGGTTTGTGTACATTTTATTTGATCTATAAATCCGTTATTGTGCTTTATATCATTTAATTCTATGCTACGTGTCGCCTAAACGAGTCATTTTTCGCGTGATGAAAACGGCTGAAGCCTCTTATAAAATTGTATGATTTAATAAAAAAAGATACAGAATTTGAATACTTATGATGTTAAGATATGTCCTCAGAACTGTACTCTGATTGTTTATGGACAGGTTATGGCATAACTCAGGGTGGCGGTCTGGAGTCAGAAGTTCCCCCGCTGAACACAACACAAGCTCCGGCACGAGATCCAGACACTGGACGATTAGACCTGCATTACTTCTACATTTTAACTTATAATATTTGTTAAACGACCTTAAATGTTGGCAATATGTATTAAAAACGATGAGGTTTGAAGTTAACTCATGTATGAAGATGTTAGTATTATAGTAAAAATGAATCTACTAATGCTGGGTTAAATCGACCCAACATGTGTTCTGTCCTATATTTACCCAGCCCTTGGGTTGACCCAGTGTAAGTAATCACTAATGTTATGTTTAATCTGATGTTATTGATGATTAAGACTCTTTCATCCATCCTGAGGTGGAAGATGAATAATCAGTGCATTGGACGTTTATTCTTGCACGCAATAATCGCGTCAATTTTAATCCGATGTTATGAATTATTTAAAGACTCTTTAAGGGAATCAAACCCGAGGTGGAGGATACATAATCAGTGCACGGTACAGAGAGTCAGATGTGTAGTGAGCGCTGGCGACGGTTCACGCCCCGCTCGAGGAATAACTATGAGCCGATGACATAATCTCACCGGCGTGCGCGTGAACGGATCGCTGACCATCACCTGTGTGCTACTCACCGAACTGGCAGGTCCAGGTCTCAGGGCCGTGTGCTTCCCATCAGCGCCGCTCGCAAAGGTGGAGATAGAGGGCAAAAGCGTGCCGCTCAGTGCCATACTGTCAAACTCACTTGGTGGCTGCCTGCAAATTGAAGGTAAAAAGGTAAAAATAATAATCCTAGTCACGCTGGTCTGGGGAAACTATCGCTCCTAAACATGACAGAAGAAAAAGTATTGGAGCCTCCAAGTGCCAAACGCACCTCATGAGTGTGGAAACAGTTCCAGGCGCGTCCAGTTCAAAATGAAATCCTTTGAGGAAAGTAAGTGTTCAAACACCGCGAGCGGTGACAGTCCCGTCCCAAGCGCGCATCAGACGCGTCTCCGCGCCATGCTCATGGGTCGCTCGCGAACCGGCTCGGTTTCGTTTCGTCGGGGATTCCCTATCTCCCTCTCGGTGCCATTCGGGACGCGCGAGCTCTCCGCTGTCTGGACTCGAGTGATTCGTCAGATGCGCGAAGGGCTTTCCTCGCCTAGTTCTTAAACCCCGGACACGCCTCTCGTTGCACGGCAACCGCAAAAAAAAAAAAAAAAAAGAAGAGAAAAAAAAAACATGCTGTGACGTCATCGCGGAGGAAAAAAATCTGGCACCGGGCCGATATTATGTATCCACACAAACATGTGCTTGTTAGCAACCGGGACTAAAGTAAGAATCCCCGGTGAAACGTCACGATTTGTTAGAATCAAACACAAAGTACAGCACAAAACAAGAAGTTAGTTGTGTTTGTGTGTGTGGAAGACGCGTAGACGCCCCGTGCGTGTGTGACACCTGTGTGTGCGTGCGTGATCAGTTTGAACACGGTGTTCACACACACACACACACACACACACACACACACACACACACACACACCGCAAACTGCTCCCATGAGGTGTGTCTGTAATTAACGCTAATCATTTTTTTTTACACCGACAATGGAAGTTAGAAATGTGTAGGATTTCTTTTGTGATAAAATGCCGTTCCCCTCATTCATTAAAGGCACACTATGTAAGATTCTGGGATTAGAATATTCAGAAGCCAGTGTTATATATTAGTGCATTATCCCAAATGTGTCCAAGAATGTTTAAAGCAGTGATTTTACCCTGTGTGTGCATCGCCCATCCGTGACATCAGGTGTTATTGTGTAGTAACCATGGAAACCGTTTTAATATCTGATGTGTTTTATTAGACACTGTTTGGATCATTGATGTGCACCAATAATCGCAATGCGAGTAAGGTCTTAATCGAACTCCTCACTCGGTTCACGTGCATTTTATTATTATTCTGATTATTGGCTAATAAGTTATACCCCGCTCAGATAGGCGTGCAGTAAGCATGTGACCGGCTGTTTCTGCTCACGTCAAATTCAAAATACATTTTTATGGACGTAGTGGATATTAATCGACGGCGTGATGAACATCGCAACTTGTGTTCACGTCCGTCTGGATCAAGATAATGGGCGGAGACTGCGGAGCGAGTTGTGATTGGAGAAGGGGAAACTTGTGTTCACGTCCGCGCGATTAAGGCCGATTTAATCCGAGTATGTTAATACAATTATGAGCTTAATCACATTATTAATACACATTACTGTGTTTAAATGAGGTAACGTTTAATCGCAATATTGCAAAATCCAATTTTAATCGCATTATGAGGATGTGTGATGTGACATCACAATCATAGTGCATTGTGGTCTATGGATCCGCCATGAAAGCACAGTCTAAATACACTTCCCTCGCCCACCTGACGAAGATGAGCGCACTTCAAAATGTGTAAGTGCTTAGGGAAGGTGGCGAGTGAAATAGCAATTGGGTCGTTTTAACCCAGCGGTTGGGTTAAATGTTTGCTTAAAACAATGTTAGCTTGGTTAGTCCGTTTTCAACCCAACGTGGGTTATTTTTAACCCAGCATTTTTTAGAGTGTAATGTGTGTGATGTGACAAAACAGCGCTGCGTTACACACACACACACACGCATGAGCGGAAGAAGCGGAAGCGCTCGCGGCACAATAAAAGCTCCGCCCACTCAAGAGTCAAGACACGCCTTTGAGTCGAGACGGAAAATTACACACTGCACCTTTAAGAAGGAAGTTACACCTGTATGATGTTACTCTGTGCTCACATTGGACCAGCGCTCTTGAAAACGAATGGATGGATGATTCAGTCGCGGGAATTCATTCAGCAGTGCATTATGGGTATTCTTCAGGGCACACTCGCCACCTTCCCTAAGCACTTACACATTTTGAAGTGCGCTCATCTTCGTCACGTGGACGAGGGAAGTGTATTTTGACTAGCACTTCATTCATGGGGGATACATAGACCACAATTTTAAATGTTTAAATGGAGATGGTGGTCCAGTGGGTTAAACCATGGGACTGATATGCAGAAGGTTGCTGGTTTGATCCCAGCGGTCACCACCAGTGTGTCCTTGAGTAAGGCACTTTACTCCATATTGCTCCAGGGGGATTGTCCCTGTAATAAGGGCACTGTAAGTCACTTTGGATAAAAGCGTCTGCCAAATGCATAAATGTAAATGCACTCTGATTGTGACGTCACATCAGGTCGCGCTCACACAACTCTCGTGCGCTCTATTGAAACACAGACGCACTTCTTAAAGGCACAGTGTGTTATTTTCCGTCTCGACTCAAAGGCGTGTCTTGACTCTTGTGTGGGCGGAGCTCTTATTCTGCCGCGAGCGCTTCCGCTTCTTCCGCTCATGCGTGTGTGTGTGTGTGTGTGTGTAACGCAGCGCTGTTTTGTCATATCACACACATTACACTCAAAAAAAATGCTGGGTTAAAAATAACCCAACTTGGGGTTGAAAACGGACTAACCCAGCAATTGGGTTGTTTTAAGCAAACATTTAACCCAACCGCTGGGTTAAAACAACCCAATTACTGGGTTAGTCCATTTTCAACCCAACTTGGGTTATTTTTAACCCAGCATTTTTCACTCGCCACCTTCCCTAAGCACATTTTGAAGTGTGTTAAAGTGATGTTACTCTGAACTCTTTATTCGTTCATCACCTGATCATGAGGTTCAGAAAGTCACGAAGGCATCAACATGGCATATTGCTTTATGTGTGCACCAATCAGTATCTGTGTTTCTGTCGTTCCACTAGCACATCAGTGATGTTTCGTGGATAATCAGAATCGAGAAGCATTAAATACGCATTCATAAACTCGTTTTATGTGTCGGAGGATTTGGCTCTGCCGTGTCTACAATCGTCTTTGTATGAAGAGCAAACACGAGCGCGAGACCATCCTGTTACATCAGGATCTTGTTCGTTTGGTCCTGTCAACAGCAGGCCGTCGTTCAGCCACAGAACACACTTTTACACGCACAAACACATTCTCACACTCAGCTAATGTAGAGAGATCTTCTGGAGTGGCTCTGCTCTAGCCTCCTGGGACACAAGATTAGACTTTTGTCCACTGTAGTGGACGCTATATTTTAGTGAATTTCTCTGACATCACACATGTCACATGTCACATGTCTCGGTCTGGATGTCCTGTAAAGAGCACATTTGGGGCTTTGCAGGGATACCAAATGTTTGGAGGTTACACCAGGACAACAACTTCTTCTTGCTCTTTAAAAACGGCTGACATTATGGAAATATGATCATATTTTTTAATTATAATTTAAATCTGATTAATTTTCAAATTGTTTGTTATAAATCAACATCTCAGGAAAATGTTATGGGGTTTCTAATCAAAATATGATATTTGATTTCATAAATGAGCACTGTAGTGACACCAGGAGTTAAATCATGTTTATCAGGCATTCTGGAGACATGACAAGTGAACAGGTAAAGAAATTACATATCAATGTTCCTATGAAATATTAGATATTGTTATGAAAATGTTGCCAATTTTTCCTCCCATTATTACACTTCTTTTTTCATTACATGTTGCACCAAGAACACATTAATATGCAAATTAGATGCAGTGAATACATTGTATTGAATGGGAAAATCCAAGTATTGTCATTTTACCCACATATTTAATAAAGTAAAATGGTATATCAATGCATCTTTCATAACATAGTTCAGAATAATCTTTAAATAAAGTTTGTTTAAAAAAAAACCCTGAAACCTAAAAATTGATTGGTGAATTAAAAATAAATCCCATTGTTTTTGCCTATACAGAGGACATCTCATAACATATGAATAAAATATCATTTTTCAAAAATGTGCTCTAAACAATGTAATGACATAAAAAAATACTAAATTCAAAAAACGCTTTTTTTTTCTGGGTCCCAGGAGGCTATGAAAGCGCTTGATGTGTGTTTTATCAAGTGTTTATTTACCCTTCTCTGCAAAGATCAGCTTTCTTCATTGCAGAATGTGAAAAGACTGCTTGTGTGAAAAGCCCAACATTTAAAGGTGATGAAATCTGCAAGAACGAACACGACGAGCTGTGGTTATTATAATCGGCCTTTTATGAACTTTAACGCAAATGTCACAGTTTGGAGCACCTTCTAAAGGGGTGACATGTGTAAGATCAAACCTGATGGGAAAATCTTGACAGATATCCAGGAATCAGAATGCAAATGAGATATTTAAATAAACAGGTGATTTCCCCCTCATTTGCATATGGTGGAGTGCTGTTGGAGGAGGATTAATATTCACGAGACCGCCTGTGTGTAAAACGAGCACTAATGACGGAAAAGGTTTGTTCAGTCCGGATCAATCCTGAAAAGAATCTGCTCGAGGTTTAGTAACTCTTGAGTTTAAACTCCTCATCTGTTTTGATTCTGATCCTAAACGTTGGCGGTTTCTCTCGTGTGTGTGTGTGTGTGTGTGTGTTTGTGTGTTTTATTTGCTGATGGGATTGTTAAAGCGTCTCTGTGGCCGCAGACAGTTCAAGGTTTGTGACCATGGACCACACAAAACCATCATAAGGGACAATAAAAAAATATAAATAATAAATCTTTCCGCTGATTATCTGGTTTGTTAGGATAGTATTTATAGGACAAAATAGCACAACTTTTATATATTTACAGTAGGACATTTACAAAATATATTCAAGGAACATGATCTTTATTTAATATCCTAATGATAATTTTGGCCCATATAATGTATTGTTGGCTATTGACACAAATACACCCGTGAGACGTGACGCTAGCCGAACTTAGCCCCGCCCACAACATCAGTAAGTTGGGTCTGGACTTGATCCGTTGTGGAGCAACTAGGCTGGAACCAGAGCTGTTCGGACCAATCAGATTGTGAGGGCGGGCTTTATACGATGATGGACAGATGATCAACAGTGACGTCATCATCACCTCACCAATAGCGCTTGGGTTGAACTCGTTTACTAAACGGAGAACTTGTGCGTTACTTAGTGAAAAGTATTGTTAAAAAATCAGACAATACAATTATAAAACATATATGGACCTTTTATATGAAATATATAATCTTGCATGTAACATCTTTAAGCTATATATATATATATATATTAGTTTTTTTTTAAAGCAATTTTTGTTTGGATGAAACAAAAAGCACAAATCAACATTAAAAAGTAACTATTTGGATTCCTTTTTAAGAAAAGTAATGTTACGTTACTTTTTGGCTGGGGCTGGGCTTGTTTTTGTTTTCTTAATAACGAAAAAAGTTCTATTTTTTACGTCAAAATTGAAATAATAAAGCTGAAGGAAATGCAAATTCACGCGTTTACAGTAGAGGGCGCCGCTCAAACAAACCTTTCAGGATAATGGAAGAATAGGACACAGGAGAAGAAAGTTTAATGCTACGTTCACACCGAACGTCTAATTCGCTTCTATCGCGTGTAGTTGGACGGTTGAACATTTTCAATCCACTCGTATAAAGCGAGCGTTTGAAGCGAGCAGCTCCGTATGACTGTTCACTACATGGGCGTCGGAAGCAAAAAAAATGTGGGTGGGTCCTCAGAATTACATTAAGTAGAAATATACCGCTTTGCTTGCTAAGCGTATAGTTCGGAAAGACAAAGTTACGGAAATCGCCGTATCATTTAGTCCAAGTTTTGACACAAATCGACCCGCGGTTCGATTCCGCCTTTCGCCGAACTCAATCCTCTCCCTTTTCCTATCACATATCAGATCGGAAAGGCATTTATTTTCAATAAAAATGACGAAAATATTAGAAAAGTGGAAATAAAGCGTCTAACGTGTTTAATACTAAGTGTTTATCGATTAGGGGTAGGTAAACAGACGTGTGCTGAATGTTAGAGACGATAAAAAAAACGATAAATGTGAGTGGGTCCAATATCATTGATCGTAAAAAGTGGGTGGGTCTTGTCACACCCACATACAATGGTTCCGATGCCCATGGTTCACTACCAATATCAGTCGTTCCTCCATGTTGAACGAGTGACTCCGGGCGGGCCTGCCCCCGTTTATCACTTCACCACGTGACCACAGCGAGCAGTGAAAACACAAATAAAATCGCAAGCTCAAGACACTCAATGAGGCGGAATCATGTCCATCACGCGTCTATCGCACCACAGGACCTCCAGACATGCGTCAACGTGTCTTTACATTGACTTAACATTGAAATACTCGCTGCAGATTCGCGTTCGGTGTGAACACATTACACCACCAATAAAAACCAAAAACCTAAAGTCATTTTTGCTTATGGTTTAACTGAATCATGCCCAATAAAGTGAGATTAAATGCATTCAAATATTTGTTTTATTTGACGTATTTAATTATTGTAGGTTTGCGTTAAGGCCGATTATTGCACGTTTATCGCCTCGTGACTAAACAGAGGGCGCCAATGTGAGTGTGCACACCGACGCGCAAAAATGGCATTAAAAATAAAAACGCCTCGGGTCGTTGTTTTGGTTTGACGCGCCGCGTTAAAAACCGGCCGACCAATGAGATTGGCACTTTAGTTGACGTGCCTGGAGCTGCTGAAGTTACAGTGAAACACCACTTGGTGGCGCTCAAGCACTAAGCGGTCTTGCCGAGCACACATTGGCCAAGAAGAAGATGCAGTGAGGCCAGATGAATGTAGACACTTTAGGACAAACGCCACAGCGACTGCATGAACCTCCATAAGAGGGAGTCGTTATGGAGAGGAATCACAGATCCGATAGGATTCGATGGTGAGTTTCCATCAAAATCAAATCAAAAGCGTAATCTTCCGTCAGGGAAAATGGCTTGGGGATGAACACAAAGACGTGGCGAAAAACGCTGGCGATAAGCGCTCGAGGCTTTAGACATCGGGGGGGGACCAAAGTTGTGTTTTTCCTTAGGGATTTAAGGAAATAAAGAAAACGAAGTAAGAAGGGTAAAAGTTCACGTTTTATTGTAGTTATGAAGTAAACTATTTGCAAATAATATATATATATATTTAAATATGCACGCATTCACTCTTATTTTCGTCTGCCGAATATGTAAAAATGCAAAATGTTTCTTGTCACATCAAATTCAGTTACGATTTACATAAATGTCATAATTTCCATTCAAAAGGGTGACATTTCATAAAGAAAATGTCCAGTAGTTTGCATCACTCGATATTACTGTTGATCGCTGAACGCTTTTATCGTACAAAAGGTGTCAAATATGAAACGTTTCGCTACTCTTACGACACACTGCTATAACTAAAGCGTTGCGTTGGGATTCGCACTAACAGTAAGCCCCGCCTACTTTGATTTGATTGGCCATCTTGAATTTGAATTTGTCCATTTCTAATTATTCGGGGAGGCTTGTCAATGTCTACGGTGGTACGGCCCTGGTTTGTGTAGTATTCTGTTTTTGCATTTCACTGATTTTATACATTTTGAGGAATACTGGGTAAGGATTTAGTCTAGAACTACAATACCCATCATGTTTACACACAACCACGCTTGCTCACGGTTTCTCTCAACAGGAGCTGTCAGTCAATACTTGAGAACAAAGTAACTTAAAAAGTAACTCAGATATTTAGTTGTAAATCTAAAAGTAATGCGTTACTTTGCTAGTTACTTATAAAAGTAATCTGATTACTTAACTCGAGTTACTCATTATAAAGATATAGTTGTAAAATCATTCGAAATGTGAAAGAATAGCCACACCAAAGTGTTGTTTTTTAAAAACATTGACAGCCGACTTTAAAGTGACTAAAAAACTGCACCAATCGTGCGTTGGTGTAGACGATAATACAGTTATCGTTGTTGTTATCGTTCTTGGCCTTGATTCCTCAGAAGCCATTGAACTGCACATATGAACATTTTGAGGAATAGAGATGGCAGATTAAAGGAAAAGCAACAAAAGGAAGTTATAAGTGCTTGGGCCTGGGAAACAAAATGGTTTCCCTTATATAGGTACAGAAAGAGACGTTTTTTATTTTGAAGAGTTATTTTCTTGAAAAGCACAGTTGCATAGAATCCCTTTTTCTGCCCATCCTCAGGATTACAAGAGGAAGGATGTCCTTGTTAAATGCGCTGATACACACACTGAGTGTGGATGGGACAGATGCAGATCAACCCCATCCATTCTGCCAAATAAAGAGGAGAAGTTTTAGGAAGGAGGGTGAGCGAGCGAGAGCTCCTGTCGCGAGGCAGTCTGCGCCGCCTCTGAGTTCGAAGGGATTCCTCCTCAGCCTTAAATATGCTGGTTATTTTTAACCCAGCGTGTAAGAGCGGCCCAGCGCCGCCCACTCGGTAACAATGTTCCCCTTTAGCCAGCAGGGGAAATGGACAGGAGCCACGCTTCCTGATCACATGACGTGTTGGCCCAGTCTCAGAAATACGACAGAGGGAGAGAGAGCGGGGGAGATCCAGGCTCGCTGCCCAGGGCTCTGCCAGGAGATTTAACCTCTTCAGCATCGGTAGGGTGCGACCCAGTCAGCCAATGGAGAGCGGAAGTGTGTGTGTGTGTGTGTGTGTGTGTGTGTGTGCGGGGGCATATGGGCAGGCTCCGGACCGGGGTGATGTCACTGGGCATCTCCAGGATTAGAAACCTCTAAAAAGCTGGGAGAACAGAACTGCATCACACTTTCACACACGATCCATAAGTCTGAGCAGTCGTGTCTACACCGGACACGACGGTTGTCCCGTCTCGCCACACTTTGTGTCAGGAATCGGTTTACTGTCGGGAATTTGAATCAGTAAACGTTATGTATTAGTTAATGTACAGAAACATGATTGTTAAAATCCAGTTTTAATAGAAAGTTAAGTATTTCTCAACAGGAAAATGCTTGAAACAACACAATTGCTTAAGGATCGTTCCAAAATCGAGGATCCAGGATAAAGATAACTTTTCAGATTTGCCTCCATAAATAAAAGACAATTATCTCATTGTCAAATTTGGACAGATTTGAAGCCAAATTACAGCGGTGTAAACATGACTTTAGAAGAGAGGCAGAATGATGATTTTGGTTTTACTCAGAGATTGGTAGATCTATTAGTGAAATCTGTTGACTTTATCAATCTGTGTGTCATTATATGCCAACGGTGAGCACTCAAACATGGGGAATAAGCACTTCTGCTGTTGTTTTCCCCAAGTTTGCGTGTCTGTAACTCAAGAAGTATTAAAGATATCTCAATGTCCTTTTGGATTCTGGTTCTTAATAAACTTTTCTCTTGGTATCTTCATTTTAAACGCCCTCGATGGTTCAATCCCAGAGATATTGAAATCTCAATGTGGCTCCGGGAGTAAAATGGTCAATTGGACACTTTCAGTGGTTGAAAACCAAATGTGGGTCACTTTTCATACAGCTGATATATATATTTTTATTTTAAAGAGGAATATCTGAACAATAATAATGTTGAGAAACATTGTGTTGCAATCAACACAATTGCATAGAATATACATGTAAGTTTCGACCACTGAACTTTACCATTTTACTCATGGAGCCGCTTTGAGATCTCCATATCTCTGGGAATGAACCATCAAGGGTCTTTAAAATGAAGAGACCAAATTAAAAGTTTGTTAAGAACCAGAATCTAAGAAGATTTTAAGATATCTTTAATACTTCTTGAGTTACAGACACGCAAACTTGGGGAAAACAACAGCAGAAGTGCTTATTCCCCATGTTTGAGCGCTCACCGCTGGCATATAATGACACACAGATCGATAAAGTCAACAGATTTCACTAATAGATCTACCAATCTCTGAGTAAAACCAAAATAATGATTCTGCCTTTCTTCTAAAGTCATGTTTACACCGCTGTAATTTGGCTCCAAATCTGAAAATGGTCATTTTGACCCTCCTCTACAAAACACTGATTACTCACATCTGAGACATTTCATATTTTGGCTTTCATCACTATTTATGTTTGTCTTTATTCAGAACAAATTTGATCAAAATTCTGAAATTTGGTTGATTTGACATGGAATGACCCATTCCTGTAGAGAGCAGATGTCACAAGAAGAGATTTAATTTAGCCATTTGTATAGTTTATATTATACAAATGCCCTTTTGTGTGTGGCAAAACAACATTTTGATTATTTTGGTTTCTCTTTTTGCATGGACACACACACATAATGAGACCGCCGCGTCCCAAGAGACTCCAAATTGGTCCTCCTCTGCGTTTAGCAAACATTACACTTACTCATGAGCAGACGTCATGGTTTAGGTCTGAGTCTGACCAGGGCAAAGTGAGGGAATGTGAATCAGAGAGACTGTGCATGAAACATTTCTGTGGTTTTGGGTGAGAGAGGGGCCTAGTTTTCCTGAAATTCCCACCAACTTCAGCAGACGTTTTTATCCAAAGTGTCTTGCAAAAGTATTTTGTCAAAGAGCCAACAATAGACGGTTTATTAGACAGCTAGATTAAGCAATCAGGTTGTGTTTAAATAACATAACTGAGAGTCCGTAAGTCACCGAGACGTTTAGGCGTGACGTTGGGTCTGCTTGATTAGGGATTTCTGGATTCACTCCAGATGGCTGAGAAACAAACTGATGAAATAATGTGCAAACGAGTGCAACTTTCAGGGAATTGAGGGACTGCTGGATCTCTGGAAATGAATTTGAGACGTAAGCTCTTAATGTAAACCTCTCCCCGTCCCCCAGACAGACGCGCACTTTCACTGGGATTCCCCCAACTCTACCCTGCTCAGATCTGACGTCGATGCCGATCGGTGCGTCCGCGCATTGTCTGTGATTTACTCTTAAATGACGTAATGCTTGCTGTTTATGTTGGATGAGGATGCTTTGCAGGCTGTAGACACCAGATTTGAAGGGCGTTTCAAACTTTCCGATGTTCATGATGTGAAGTTTGTCAAACATTCAGCCTCCAGCTTTCCCTTTTTCATCAGTCAGTATTTCAGATGTTTTGCCGTAGTGTCTTGAAATGATATTTTAGATGTGATTTTCCAGAGCAGACACAAGATTTGAACCTGTTGCATCAATGAAAATGGACAACAGAGAGAGCATTTGAATGCGCATTAATAAAATATACCGTGCTGCATTTTCCCACAACAGCGAAATGTTATGACATTATGAAACCAAGCTTTGCTTTGATTCTTTTAATCCATACAGGTTGATTGAGAGCAACTACAGCAAGTGATGTGCATTCAAATGACCTTTACACCTTACAAAAGATGGCTTTTCTCTTCAATTCTCTTTGTATTTCGGTGACAGACCCCAGAACAAAATGTCACAAAATGGATTTACATAGACTGAGTTTGGCATTCTAATGCTGTGGAATTCAGGCCGTAATTACTGGCAGATTTCGGAGCCCCAGAAGGTGTGTGTTCCCTCCGTCTCCCTGAGGGAAAACTCTAGAAATGTGCTCTTGTGTGTGTCTTTGCCTCAAGTTTGCATGCCTGTAACTCAAGAAGTATCATAGGTATTGTCATATCCTTTTAGATTCTGGTTCTTAACAAACTTGTCTCTTGGTATCTCGATCTTAAAGGCCGTCGATGGTTCAATCCCAGAGATATTGAGATCTCAATGTGGCTCCATGAGTAAATTCAGTTGCCAAAAACCAAATGTGGGTCACTTTGCACACAGATGATACTTTTTTTTCTTTTGAATAGGAATATGTGAACAACAAATAATGTTGAAACTAGAAATGTATCTAGTTTTTTTTGTCTATCAACACATTTGCATAGAATACCTGTGCGTCATACATAGTTTGTGTGCCTGTAACTCTAAAAGTATTAAAGCTATCTTAATATCCTTCTAGATTCTTATTCTCAGTAAACTTTTCTTTTGAAATCCTCATTTTCAAGGCCCTATATGGTTGAATCCCAGAGATATTGGGATCTCAATGCGACTCTATGTTCAATTTGTTGAATTCGAGCCATTTTCAATAGTCAAAAACCAAATGTGGGTCAATTTACGCACAGCTGATACTTACTGCATTTAAAGAGGAATGTCTGAAGAATAAATAATGTTTAAAGTAGAAATGTTTCCCTCTATCAAAACAATTGTATACAACATGCCTCTTTGAGTGGCAAAACCCACTGAAATGGTCAAGTTTGAGGCTCTTGGTCTCAGAAGTGTATTTATAAGAATCTATATTTGAATCTGTTTCAGGGATATTTGGAAGAAGGGATTTTGTTAAGCTACCAAGAGTTAAAATACGCAGTGTCATAACTACATGACATCCCAATGTCTCCGGGATTGAGCCATATTGGGCCTTAAAAATGAAGATTTCCAAAAGATTGAGGATGAGAATCTATCTAAGATTTTAGAGTTACAAGAATGCAAACTTTAGAAAAAGAACATTTATAGCAAACAGACGCGCAAAAGATGGGAAAACCCATTTTTCCCCATTTTGAGTTGAGAATATATGCCCTGATCTCAGGGAAGAACCACCTCTAGACCCCGGACAGTAACGCGAGGGAAGGCCTGACTACGCTTTGGCTTATTCCAGTCTCTGAATCTCTGAATGGAAAGAGAGTTTGGCAGGGAAGTGGAGAAAAGATGTGGGAAAAATACTTCTGAAAGAACCGCTCTGTTCGTGAAACGACTGTTGCGTTTCGCACAGAACAAATTTGTCATATCCTTCTTTTTCCCTGTCTTCGGACTGGGTTTTGTCTCCACTTCATTGAACATTTATAATGCACATTTTCTTTTTTGAGACCTACCATGGACTTCAGATCCCTTGGTGAAGATTCCTGATTTAGTTTAAAGTGATGTGGGTCTTAAATGAGCATTGAAAACCCCAATAGATGACATTTATGCTTTTGGCATAAATCAGAAATATGTGACTTGTTTGTTTTCTTGGGAGCTTCAATGTTTTACAGCATTTGTGACGCCATTGGGAGATTTATGAGGGCTACGCAGCACCAGTCAAATATTTGGACACAACCTCTCATTCTTCATTATGATTATGTTTATTATGCTTTTCCACATTCTGGAGTAGTTTTATTACAATCCTCCAAATTATAAAGCAACACTAATGGAGCTATGGGAGAAATGTGCAGTGATACACAAGACAAGCGAATTGAGCTCCTGCACATTCATGATGCTTTATTTTCTGAAGCCATGCAAAAAGAGAAAGACCCCAACACTAAATAAAATGAACTTTAGGATGATGAGAAACATAAATGCAGTCATGTGTCCAAACGTCTGACGGGTAGAATAATGAGATATTGCTGAATGTCATCCTCATTAAATGAAAGTTGCACTTCCCTTGTCTGTGGTTTGCCAATGCTGTTTTGGAGTCAATGTTCCATGGATGTGTCCATACACTAGAACAGGACTTCATTGTTGGTAATACTGTGAATGGAGAGAAATGCCCTGGGCAAATCAAATAGGAAACTATGTTTTTGTGAGTATGATCGCCTACTACTAGAAACCAACAGTTCTGAGACGTAGTGATTTGGTGTTCCTGGCCAAAAATCACCAAGTATTGGATTCAGTCTTGCTCACAAGGTGTAAAACAACTTCAAAACCTGAGGCATTCCGGGTCAAAAATGACCCGCCTACAATAAACTGCTTATAAATTTCTCGTTTTTGCCTCATTATTGCCAAATGTTGGATTCAGTCTTGTTGTCAACTTGTTTTCTGTCAGTTAAGACAGGTTGTGTATTTATGTTTTAAACTGATTGATCGTAGGCCTGATCCCAGACAGCAACACATCTGTTACGCGTTGAATCTGCATGTGCCAGATGTGGCCCGGATCTGGGCCGACACCACGATTATTTGAGGATAAAGCTCATCTCTGTGAAAAAAGAAAGCCTGGTGTGTTTGTGTGAGTGCGGGTGCACGAGTATGCATGTATCCACACATGCACAGGTCCGAGGCCTTCATTTTTCCAAACATGAAGATGATGAACATGCTCCTGAATATTAATCGATTTTTGACCCATTCATTTTCAATGGGCGGTCATTTTTTAGGCCTACGATCAATCAGTTTCAAAAATATATACAAAACCTTTCCTACTTTAAAGAAAACAAGTTAACAAAAAGATTGAATCCAATATTTGGTGATAAATTAGCATAACAAAGGGGTTTATAAGCTTTTGTTGGCGGGTCATTTTTGACCGGGAACACGGGAAGTGTTACTTTGTGCAATTCTGTACAAAATAAAATCATTTCAAAACAAATTTCCTGGTTAAACTTTAAATCACACTGGTGTGATCAAACAGTGCAAATACTTTAATATTTTATGTAAAATTGACAAACTTATCCACAAATAACGTTTTTTTTCATTCATAAACTGAGGTATGTAAGCTCAGATAAATAAGTCCTACGATCGATTACATTCCAAAAATAAATACAAACCTGTATTAATTTAAAGACAACAAGTTGACAAAAAGATTGAATTTGTGATAAAATAGCATAACGAGTGATTTATAAGCTATTTTTTGTAGGCGGGTCATTTTTGACCCGGGAAAGCCACAAGTGTTACTTTGATCAATTTTATACAAAATAAAAGCATTTAAAAACTAATTTATTGGTTAAACATTAAATCACACTGGTGTGATCAAACAGTGCAAATGTTTTAATATTTTATGGAATTTTTTCAAAATTATCCACAAATAACGTTTTTTTTTCACTCATAAACTGAGGTAAGCTCAGATAAATAAGTCCTACGATCGATAAATTCCAAAAATAAATAGAAATCACACTGGTGTGATCAAACAGTGCAAATACTTTAATATTTTATGGAAAATTGACCAAATTATCCACAATAATGTTTTTTTTTCTCCACTGAATCCAATATTTGGTGATGATGTAGCACAATGAGATATTCACCACAAGTGTGACAATGTGGGAAAAAACTAAACTTGTGAAGTTGTTAGACTCTGGGTGTGTAAAGGCATAGCTTCTTCGGGTAGGGGAGAATCCTCTCCGGGTCAGAATGACCGAAGCACATCACGAGGGTTAAAGTGCTGTCGTGGGAAGTGACTCCAGAATATCACAGAGACTTGAGGCCTCTTTATAGCCTTGTTTTCTTCAGGCGGTGAATGACCTGAGCAATAATCTCTGAATACCTGAGTCTATCTGTCACTCCAGCAGCATTTCTCTATGACTTCAGTGCAAAGGTCACAGAGACAGGAATGTGACATGACCATTGCAGAAGCTTCTCGGGGTTATTGTTCTCTCTGCTGCAGCGTTATTAATATCATTGCATTGTACAGTATTTGTGATTATAGAACATTACCCTGATAATCACAGCTCACACGAGTCAAGTCAAGTCAGCTTTGTTTCCATAGTGCTTTATAAAAGAGTGATTCAAAACAGAATCAATGTTGCAAACTTCATCAAATATGAGACTTCTATACTGCTTATAGCTGAATATGATTTAGAGTCATCATTCAGATCAATTCAGTTCAGTTCAAAGTTTATTCAGTTCAGTTCAATGCTGAATCAGTTCAATTCAATGTTGATTGAGTTCAGTTCAATGTTAGTTCAGTTAAATGTTGATTCAGTTCAGTTCAATGCTGATTCAATTTTCAGTTCAATGCTGATTGAGTTCAATTCAATGCTGATTCAGTTCAGTTCCATGCTGATTCAGTTCAATTCAATGTTGATTGAGTTCAGTTCAATGTTAGTTCAGTTAAATGTTGATTCAGTTCAGTTCAATGCTGATTCAATTTTCAGTTCAATGCTGATTGAGTTCAATTCAATGCTGATTCAGTTCAGTTCAATGCTGAATCAGTTCAATGTTAGTTCAGTTAAATGTTGATTCAGTTCAGTTCAATGCTGATTCAATTTTCAGTTCAATGCTGATTGAGTTCAGTTCAATGTTGATTCAGTTCAGTTCAATGCTGATTCAATTTTCAGTTCAATGCTGATTCAATTTTCAGTTCAATGCTGATTCAATTTTCAGTTCAATGCTGATTGAGTTCAATTCAATGCTGATTCAGTTCAGTTCAATGCTGAATCAGTTCAATGTTAGTTCAGTTAAATGTTGATTCAGTTCAGTTCAATGCTGATTCAATTTTCAGTTCAATGCTGATTGAGTTCAGTTCAATGCTGATTCAGTTCAGTTCAATGTTGATTCAGTTCAGTTCAATGCTGATTCAATTTTCAGTTCAATGCTGATTCAGTTCAGTTCAATGCTCTCTCAGACACTTCAGGGTCATGTGTTGGTCTTCTCTGGGCGCAGGTCCAGCATCTGATCTGGATACGGCCCGGATCCGGCTGACTGCAGTAAACATCGGCATAAACAGAGAGACTAGCATTAGCGTAGATGCCATTCTTCTGATGATGTCACGAGTACATCAGGTGTTATGAGAAGTGTTCCCGGTTCCGGCTGACCTAGTTAATGCAGCCTAACAATCATTGAACTGAAAAAGTAGGGACCGAGACCCGTCTCTTTAGCGTCTCGCTCCGCTAGTTTGGTGCGCTCCAGGGTTGGGATGGCAGCGTTCACACGTGTTCAAATGAACCGCACTAACCCAGCAATCACACCAGGGTTCGCTTTAATCCAACCAAATATGACAAGTGTGAACACACCCTTAATGTGGTTCACAAAATAAAATTATGCTAAAATGTCTCTTCATTTTTGTTGAGGAAAATGAGACGAGACGAAATATTATAACGTTATTTTGTCTCGTTTAGTCGTATTATTATCATTATTTTGCAGTATTTCTGTGCATCTCATTCACCATACCTTGTTTGGTCTGGATTTTCAGACTTTTCAGTTCGGTCTGAATCAAAATTACAGGTGTGAACCTCCCCCGTACCACGGTCCGGACCAAACAGACGCAATTTGGTCCGATGAAAAGAGGTGGTCTCGATCCGGATCAAACTGAACAAAGGTTCGGGTCGGTTCTAGTGTGAAAGCATTTTCTGTATGGTTCGTACTTTCAGACCATTTACAGGAAGTTCCTGTTTATTTTTAATATTATAATGTTATTTTTAAATTTCATCTAGGCTACATTGATTATGAAAAGTGAAAAGATGCGCAATATGTCAGAAGACAGAAGGTCAGAAATTATGAAAGAAATTTTGTATGAGTTTGCTTAGAAAGCCTTTCTTTAATGTGAATTTCGTTTTGTATGAATTGTATCTTAATTTTAATCAACGTTTAATCAGATAATTGCCTGGATTTAATAAATAAGAAGCAAATAGTCTATAGCAGACAATAATCGTGGGAGCGATCACATGCTTTGCACATGAACTGGAGCGCGTCTCAAATAAACCAGACTACATGTCGGAAATTGAATTACCGTCAGAATCCACAGTTTTCAAGAATATATCACTTCAGAATTCACTGTTTATATCCTTTTTGACCATTGCAGGGCACCGTACGGTTGCACTTTGCTGTCATTTGGATGCATTTTAAAGATCTAGACTTTTATTACTGAAATGCTGGTGAGATATTTCATCAGCGCTCAAAAAAAAAGAAAAGCACGTAAACATTTGAAATGTGCCGTTATAACGGCAGTGATTATATCTGTTAATAACCACAGCATTATGATAACCTCATACGCGAATAAGAGGCTGTATTCACTTATTTCCGCTCATTTCCATGTGGAATAAAATTACATCCTTTATTTTGAGATAAAATATAGACAGAAAACCATTTTAACTATAATGTGGGTCTAATTTTAAACAGAATTAAATTAGTAAATAATAATTAGGATATTATTTTCCTATTATTAAATTAAAAATGACATTTGGAAAAACTTTCATTGCATTGAAGTGGAAAAGAAAACGGGTGTTTTCGGCCACAAAATCACAGGAGAAAACACCACAAACCTTAAGAGAGATTTATTTATTTGATTTGAATGTGTGTGTGTGTGTGTGTGTGTGTGTGTGTGTGTGTGTGTGTGCTTCTAACATGTTTGGTTGGTAAAATAAATCTGTTGTAAATTCAGATCAGAGTGTTTTCCGTGTCTATGGATGTATTCTATAAGGTAACAGTAATATAATAAGATAGCCTTGTGTGAAATGGGTTTGGCTAAAAGAAGATGTTGGTGTTACTCTACTAGGTGCTCATACACTGACTGGGTTAAAGAGAATTGCATCACTAAAAAGAGATACAATAAAATACAATTTTCACTGACTAAAACTAGACGAAAATAGTCATGGATAATTCTGACTAAAATGCTCAGACTTTTAGTCGACTGAAACTTGACTAGACTAAAAAATGTGACTAAAACTAATGATTAGAAACACCACTACTTGTTTCTCTGTATTGTTACACGTCTCAAAGGTCACACAGAGCGTCTCTCACACTGCACTGAAGTCTTCGCCGCTACCGTCCCGTGGGAATGAAGTCGGATTTCTAGGTTGTTCTTAAAATAGCATCTGAGAGTTTAGGTCTGTGGCTTTTAACTGCGTCACCTGCGTTCTGCAAATGACACACTGAACCAAAAGCGCTCCGATCATTACACACACAGACACACCCATGGAGTAAACACACACACACTCAGATTCCCTCTCAAGCGTTGCAGGTATGCAAACACTCACAGGTATGTGTCCAAACACACGTGTGTGTACGCACAGATACGCACAAACTTGCATTCTGCACTCTTTACTATTTCTAGAGAGTTCTGCGATGACTGGAGAGAGAGAGTGAATGCTTCTCTCGCTTTATAGCTGGCTCATTATTTGCTTTCAGCCGTGATGCACTCACTGTGTGTAAATAGTGGAGTTACAGATAAAGCTAATGTCACAGGTGCAGTTTCCCTCCCGCCATCTTCATTCATAAATCATTTCTGTAACGCTTCACAGTATCAAGCAGGAAAATAACACAGACCTGGCTAGAGCCAGAACTAAGCGACTAGTCGACACCAAAAGTTTGCTAGGAAGTATTTCCTACGAAAGCAAGGCGGTATTTGCATTGATATCCATAATAAAGGCTAGATGTCTGACGGCGGAGTCTCTAACGTCATCGCCGGCGGCCATCTTGTCACGTCATTTACAAATGGTTTGGTTTCTTACAAACGAGTCTTCTTACAAACAAGTCTTTTGCTACCTATTTGGCAAAGCCTTTTTTCTTCGGTTATAGGAACACACCATTTGTAATTTTAATGTGTCTGGCTTCCGGCGTCATTCGCTTCGTTATTTTTAGCTGTACAAAACATGTGAACAACATGCTAATTCATGCTAACAATGCATTAAATCATGCTATCAGTGTGGTAAAACATGTTAACCAAAAATGCTAATTCATGCTAAGTCATGTTAACAATGGCTTATGTGTTAATTAAATGCTTGCAAAGTGTTAAAACATGTTAGCAAACATGTTAAGTCATGTTAGCATTTGTGTTAAAGCATGTTAAAGCATGCTAGCAAAGCATTACATCATGCTAGTAATGTGCTAAAACATGTTAGCAAAATGCCAATTCATATTAACAATGTGCTAAAACATATTAGCAGTGTGTTAAAACATGCTAATTCATGTTAACAATGTGTTTAAACGTGTTAGCAGTGTGCTAAACATGTTAGTTCATGTTAACAATGTGTTAAAACATGTTAGCAACATGTTAATTCATGTTAGCAGTGTGTTAAAACATGTAAGCAAAATGTTAATTCATGTTAACAATGTGCTAAAACATGTTAGCAGTGATAAAACATGGTTATTCATGTTAACAATGTGTTAAAACAGGCGTATGTGCTAATTCATGCTCGCAATGTGTTAAAACATGCTAGCAACATGTTAATTCATGTTCGCAGTGTGCTAAAACATGCTAATTCATGTTAACAATTTGTTAAAAACATGTTAGCAGTGTGCGAAAACATGCTAATTCATGTTAACAATGTGTTTAAACGTGTTAGCAGTGTGTTAAACATGTTAGTTCATGTTAACAATGTGTTAAAACATGTTAGCAACATGTTAATTAATGTTAGCAGTGTGTTAAAACATGTTAGCAGTGATAAAACATGCTAATTCATGTTAACAATGTGTTAAAAACATGTTAACAGTGATAAAACATGCTAATTCATGTTAACAATGTGCTAAAACATGTTAGCAGTGTGTTAAAACATGCTAATTCATGTTAACAATGTGTTAAAACATGTTTGTAGTGTGATAAAACATGCTAATTCATGTTAACAATGTGTTTAAACGTGTTAGCAGTGTGTTAAACATGTTAATTCATGTTAACAATGTGTTAAAACATGTTAGCAACATGTTAATTCATGTTAGCAGTGTGTTAAAACATGTAAGCAAAATGTTAATTCATGTTAACAATGTGCTAAAACATGTTAGCAGTGATAAAACATGCTAATTCATGTTAACAATGTGTTAAAAACATGTTAACAGTGATAAAACATGCTAATTCATGTTAACAATGTGCTAAAACATGTTAGCAGTGTGTTAAAACATGCTAATTCATGTTAACAATGTGTTCAAACATGTTTGTAGTGTGATAAAACATGCTAATTCATGTTAACAATTTGTTAAAACATTTTTGTAGTGTGTTAAACATGTTAATTCATGTTAACAATTTGTTAAAACATGTTTGTAGTGTGTTAAACATGCTAATTCATGTTTACAATGTGTTAAAACATGTTAGCAGTGTGTGAAAACATGCTAATTCCTGTTAACAATGTGTTAAAACAGGTGTATGTGCTAATTCATGCTCGCAATGTGCTAAAACATGCTAGCAACATGTTAAATAATGCTATCAAAGTGTTAGTTTTTTTTAACTTTCTCTGAGTAAAACGTCAATCTGTTCAAAGTTATTTGAAACTTTGAGGCCTGTCTTTGTCAAGCCAACACTGAAGTGTGTCGTCAAACTTCCTCTAGTTTTAATGTGCTGTCTTAATGATAAACATTCTGGTTGTTAGCAAACAGTTTTACAGTATGTATCTTTGATATATTCGTATGGTTATTTACCTACAGCGGCTAATAAAGTCTCGCATATTCACAGAAGATAAAGTGGCTAAAGCGCTGCAGTGCAGTCGTTTCTGCTGCAGGCCCACACCAACAGACATTTTGTCACCAATGTAATTTTGATCCTTATCCGAGTTCCTCCGCCGCCAGCCGGGCTCGTGTGTAATGTCCTCATCAGAGGAAATGGAGAGCGGGGGCCCAGCGGTACCGGCCCGATCAGATAAGAGCGGGCTAATGAGCCCGTGTGTGACGGAGGAACAGTCTACCTGTGCTCTCGCCTCAAAGCCCGTCTGTGCCGTCGTCCTCTGAGATTGCAGCACACGCACTCCGACTCTGTTTGTCGTTCAGGACGGTTTGCACGGGACACTCGAGCTGCTTTATTGGCTGATAATTCCTTCACAATTATAGTGTGCTTGACTGCTTCCATCATTAACTTCATTTCCACTCATATTTACAGAACAAAATGCACTCAGTCTCACTGAAAAGCAGAAATAATCTCAGGTTTGTTATTTGTCTCTCTGAAAACAGGCACAGCACGAACACTGAAGGTCAACAAGCAGACGCTGTGCTTAAAATAAATCACAAATCTGAACGTAAAAATTGATTTCTAACAATATTGTGTACCTCTTTCAATACAGATCTACCCGAGCTATTGGTAGGAGATGATATTTGCTATATTACAAACTTCATTTCTTAAAAAAGGGGAGTCGCTGCTACAACTGAACTGAATCCACATTGAAATTAATTGAATCAACATTGAACTGAACTGAATCAACATTGAAATTAATTGAATCAACATTGAACTGAACTGAATCAACATTGAACTGAACTGAATCAACATTGAAATTAATTGAATCAACATTGAACTGAACTGAATCAGCATTGAACTGAACTGAATCAACATTGAAATTAATTGAATCAACATTGAACTGAATCAACATTTAACTGAACCAAATCAACATTAAACTGAACTGAATCAGCATTGAACTGAACTGAATCAATATTGAACTGAACTGAATCAGCAGTGAACAGAACTGAATCAGCATTGAACTGAACTGTATCAACATTGAACTGAACTGTATCAACATTGAACTGACCTGAATCAACATTGAACTGAACTGAATCAGCATTGAACTGACCTGAATCAACATTTAACTGAACTGAATCGGCATTGAACTTAACTGAATCAGCATTGAACTGAACTGAATCAACATTTAACTGAATCAAATCAACATTAGACTGAACTGAATCAACATTGAACTGAACTAAATCAGCATTGAACAGAATTGTATCAACATTGAATTGAACTGAATCAGCATTGAACTGACCTGAATCAACATTTAACTAAACTAAATCAACATTGAACTGAACTGAATCAACATTGAACTGAACTAAATCAGTATTGAACAGAATTGTATCAACATTGAATTGAACTGAATCGGCATTGAACTTAACTGAATCAACATTGAACTGAACTGAATCAACATTAAACTGAACTGAATCAGCATTGAACTGAACTGAATCAGCATTGAACTGAACTGAATCAGCATTGAACTGAACTGAATCAGCATTGAACTGAACTGAATCAGCATTGGACTGAACTGAATCAGCATTGAACAGAATTGTATCAACATTGAACTGAACTGAATCAGCATTGAACTGAACTGAATCAGCATTGAACTGAACTAAATCAAAATTGAACTGAACTGAATCAACATTGAACTGAACTGAATCAGCATTGAACAGAATTGTATCAACATTGAACTGAACTGAATAAGCATTGAACTGAACTGAATCAGCATTAAACTGAACTGAATCGGCATTGAACTTAACTGAATCAGCATTGAACTGAACTGAATCAACATTTAACTGAATCAAATCAACATTAGACTGAACTGAATCAACATTGAACTGAACTAAATCAGCATTGAACAGAATTGTATCAACATTGAATTGAACTGAATCGGCATTGAACTTAACTGAATCAACATTGAACTGAACTGAATCAACATTGAACTGAACTAAATCAGCATTGAACAGAATTGTTTCAACATTGAATTGAACTGAATCGGCATTGAACTTAACTGAATCAACATTGAACTGAACTGAATCAACATTAAACTGAACTGAATCAGCATTGAACTGAACTGAATCAACATTTAACTGAATCAAATCAACATTAAACTGAACTGAATCAACATTGAACTGAACTAAATCAGCATTGAACTGACCTGAATCAACATTTAACTAAACTAAATCAACATTGAACTGAACTGAATCAACAGTGAACTGAACTGAATCAGCATTGAACTGAACTGAATCAGCAGTGAACTGATTCAGCATTGAACTGAACTGAATCGGCATTGAACTGAAGTGAGTCGGCATTGAACTGAACTGAATCGGCATTGAACTGAAGTGAGTCGGCATTGAACTAAACTGAATCAGCATTGAAATGAACTGAATCAGCAGTGAACTGAACTGAATCAGCAGTAAACAGAACTTAATCAGCAGTGAACTTAACTGAATCAACAGTGAATTGAACTGAATCAGAATTGAACTGAACTGAATCAGCAGTGAACTGAATCAGCATTGAACTGAACTGAATCGGCATTGACCTGAAGTGTATCGGCATTGAACTGAACTGAATCGGCATTGACCTGAAGTGAATCGGCATTGAACTGAACTGAATCAGCATTGAAATGAACTGAATCAGCAGTGAACAGAACTGAATCAGCAGTGAACAAACTTAATCAGCAGTGAACTGAACTGAATCAGAATTGAACTGAACTGAACCAGCAGTGAACTGAACTGAATCGGCATTGACCTGAAGTGAATCGGCATTGACCTGAAGTGAATCGGCATTGAACTGAACTGAATCGGCATTGACCTGAAGTGAGTCGGGATTGAACTGAACTGAATCAGCATTGAAATGAACTGAACTGAATCAGCATTGAAATGAACTGAACCAGCAGTGAACTGAACTGAATCGGCATTGACCTGAAGTGAGTCGGCATTGAACTGAACTGAATCAGCATTGAAATGAACTGAACCAGCAGTGAACTGAACTGAATCGGCATTGACCTGAAGTGAGTCGGCATTGAACTGAACTGAACCAGCAGTGAACTGAACTGAATCAGAATTGAACTGAACTGAACCAGCAGTGAACTGAACTGAATCGGCATTGACCTGAAATGAGTCGGCATTGAACTGAACTGAATCAGCAGTGAACAGAACTGAACCAGCAGTGAACTGAACTGAATCAGCAGTGAAATGAACTGAATCAGCAGTGAACTGAACTGAATCAGCATTGAACTGAACTGAATCAGCAGTGAACAGAACTGAATCAGCATTGAACTGAACTGAATCAGCATTGAACAGAACTGAATCAGCATTGAAATGAACTGAATCAGCATTGAACTGAACTGAATCAGCAGTGAACTTAACTGAATCAGCATTGAACTGAACTGAATCAGCATTGAACTGAACTGAATCAGCAGTGAACTGAACTGAATCAGCAGTGAACAGAACTGAACCAGTAGTTGTTCACAGTGTATCATGGCATGAACAGTTTGTCGCTCTTTTACTTTGATTCAAAGTGTGTAGAGTTGTGATGGAGCTGGTTGATTCGGTTCATGGCTAGCCAGTGTAGAAGTGTGTGTGGTCTCTGTTACAGAGAACATTTGTATAATACAGTGAAACACACACAGAGCAGAATAAATGCAGTAAGGGGGGAATCTCAGCGATGTGTTCCTCCAGAAACGCAAGCAGTGGTGTTTTATAGCGGACTGAATTAAGCGGCTCAGGCTGATGATGTCATTATCTCTCTCCGGACGCACTGGCATGGGTGAGTCCATCCGGAGCGGCTCCAGCGGAGCGGTTCTCTGCGGTTATGTAACAGCGGCTGTCAGGACGGAGCGCTCTGGTCTCCGGAGGCTGGGTGTGGAGACGGAGCGGCTCTGATCTGATTTCAGGAGGAAGGAAACTGGCTCAGGACGACGGGGAGATACGAGCCCAGCGCTCGCTCCAGCTCAGCTCCTCTGTCTCTATAACACGGATCAGAGAGCGCCAGTACAGGAATCAGTCCAGTGTGATGATTCGCTGTTATTAATGTTGAAACCTGTGGATTATTTCAGGAATAGACAGTTGAAGTAGATTCTTTTAATGTTTGACTGTATCAAGTAAATGCAGCCTTGATGAGCTTCTTTAAAAACAAACATGAAATCTTTTTATCTTGTTTTTAAAAATAGTTTTTATCTTAATATCTGACATTTCACACTCAATGTCATCGTACACTTTTACTTTATCACTGAAAACAGCCCCGATGTCCAGAGAGTGTGAGTGAGTTCAGCGGATCAGGACAGGAAAGAGCTGTCAGCACACAGACCTGCCCTAATGCTGCTCTACAGCGATACTGCACTCCTCCGCAGTCTCGAGCAGCGTCTACACACACACACACACACACACACACACACACACACACACACACACACACACACACACACACACACACACACACACACACACACACACACACACACACTCAGAGGAGACAAGCAGCGCCGCCATCCCATGAGCTCAGGAGAACAACATCAGCACAACATATCATAATCAGGCTCTCCTTCATCATAAATGAGTGACACACACACACACACACACACACACACACACACACACACACACACACACACACACACACACACACACACACACACACACACACACACACACACACACACACACACACACACACACACACACACACACACACACACACACACACACACACACACACACACACACACACTCTAGATGTGTGTCAGCATTGATCAAAGAAATACATGACTTTAAAGAAAACATTCACATAGAAAACAATAATTTTATATGCTAATAATATTTCTCCTCAAATGAATGCAGCTTTGGTGAGCAGAGAAGACGACTCTCTAAAACATTTAGCATGTCACTCTTCGACTGTAGTGTAAATATGAATCTATAGTGAACATCTGTCTCACTTCATCCCATCTCGGCCTCTCATTGGTGCAGACGAAGACCAGAAGCATTAGCACTGGAGGAGTAATGCTCAGCAGCTCATTGCATGAAATTGGAAAAGCCTTTGTCCCTTGAGCTTTGAAACGCAGATCTATTCTCTCTCTCTCTCTCTCTCTCTCTCTCTCTCTCTCTCTCTCTCTCTCTCTCTCTCTCTCTCTCTCTCTCTCTCTCTCTCTCTCTCTCTCTCTCTCTCTCTCTCTCTCACTCTCTCACTCTCTCTGTCCGTCTGTCCTGTCACTGAGGCTCATAATCACACTTCTCCTCCACCCTCTTTAGGAAGCTGTTAATAATGCCCTTCGCTGGAATAACTGTGAGCGAGCACGAGTCCGCGATCGCCAACAGCTGATCAGAAGCTGCTGGTCAAACGTCCCAGAGCCTTCCTCAACACCCGAGGCCCTCGGTCCTGACACACACACACACACACACACACACACACACACACACACACACACACACACACACACACACACACACACACACACACACACACACACACACACACACACACACACACACACACACACACACACACACACACACACACACACACACACACACACACACAAATGATACACTCCCCTAAAGGATTATTAGGAACACACACTAATACTGTGTTTGACCCCTTTGGCCTTCAGAACTGCCTTAATTCTACGTGGCATTGATTCAACAAGGAGCTGAAAGCATTCTTTAGAAATGTTGGCCCATATTGATAGGATAGCATCTTGCAGTTGATGGAGATTTGTGGGATGCACATCCAGGGCACGAAGCTCCCGTTCCACCACATCCCAAAGATGCTCTATTGGGTTGAGATCTGGGGACTGTGGGACGGCCATTTTAGTCCAGTGAACTCATTGTCATGTTCAAGAAACCAATTTGAAATGATTGGAGCTTTGTGCCATGGGGCATTATCCTGCTGGAAGTAGCCATCAGAGGATGGGCACATGCTGGTCATAAAGGGATGGACATGGTCAGAAACAATGCTCAGGTAGGCCGTGGCATTTAAACCATGCCCAACCATTACACCACCACCACCAGCCTGCACAGTGGTAACAAGGCATGATGGATCCATGTTCTCATTCTGTTTACGCCAAATTCTGACTCTACCATCTGAATGTCTCAACAGAAATCCAGACTCATCAGACCAGGCAACATTTTTCCAGTCTTCAACTGTCCAATTTTGGTGAGCTGGTGCAAATTGTAGCCTCTTTTTCCTATTTGTAGTGGAGATGAGTGGTACCCGGTGGGGTCTTCTGCTGTTGTAGCCCATCCGCCTCAAGGTTGTGTGTGTTGTGGCTTCACAAATGCTTTGCTGCATACCTCGGTTGTAACGAGTGGTTATTTCAGTCAAAGTTGCTCTTCTATCAGCTTGAGTCAGTCGGCCCATTCTCCTCTGACCTCTAGCATCAACAAGGCATTTTGGCCCACAGGACTGCCCCATACTGGATGTGTTTCCCTTTTCACACCATTCTTTGTAAACCCTAGAAATGGTTGTGCGTGAAAATCCCAGTAACTGAGCAGATTGTGAAATACTCAGACCGGCCCGTCTGGCACCAACAACCATGCCACGCTCAAAATTGCTTAAATCCCCTTTCTTTCCCATTCCGACATTCAGTTTGGAGTTCAGGAGATTGTCTTGACCAGGACCACACCCCTAAATGCATTGAAGCAACTCTGATTGGTTGATTAGATAATTGCATTAATGAGAAATTGAACAGGTGTTCCTAATAATCCTTTAGGTGAGTGTATATACTGAGAAATCCACTATTTTGTAGAAGGGGGTTAAAATTACATTCTCACCTGAGATTTGGAGCCATTTTATATTACTTAAGAAGAAAGGGAGAGTTATTATTTTGGTTTTACACAGAGATTGGTAAGTCTATTAGTAGAATCTGTTGAGTTTAGCAATCATTGTTGCATTATATGCCAATGGTGACCACTTAAAAATGGGAAAAAAGCACTTTCCCCAAAAGCCTTTTTTTCCGCCAAAAGTGCTTTACGTCCATTTTTGAGTGGTCACCATTGGAATATAATGCAACAATGATTGCTAAACTCAACATATTTTACTAATAGACTTAACAATCTCTGTGTAAAACCAAAATAATGATGATACCATCTTTCTAAAGACCTGTAATCTGACTCCAAATCTGTGAAAATGGTCATTTTAACCCCTTTCTACAAAACAGGATTTCTCAGTAAATATTCCTCCATGTCATTTCATATTTTGGTTTTCTTCACTATTCATGTTTGTCTTTCTCTTAGAAAGAATATTAACAAAATCAAAGATTTTAGATGGGGAAGTTTCTGGAAATTGTTTGATTCGGCACATTATGACCCCTTCATAGAAACGCTTCTTTGAGTCTGTTCATTCACATCTACAAAGAGTAAGAGTTGTTTCTCCGGCGTCTCTGCTTCCCTCAGCCATTGTTTGCCTGTTTTTATTGGTTGCTCTCTGGGAAACGTGGTTTTTTTGAACAAGGAAGCGTTTGTTTGTGTGTTGACTGCAGGAGCCTGTTTCCTCGCTCCCTTGAAACATGAAATCAGTGTGTATTTGATCACTGATGACGGCTTGCAGATGTGTGTGTGTTTTGTGTATACAGGCTTTCATAGGAAGTCTCGTTTTTTAAGTTTCGTTACAAGCTGGTCACACAATGGCAGTATAAAAAGTGCTTAATACATGAAAATTCTTGCATACAACCCTTTAAATTTGAGGAAATTCAACTCATTCTGAGCTCTCCGCTCAGATTTCAAGGGTTTTGTATGATTTGGGATGCAACACACACCTTCACATTGATGTCTCTTGGCATCATTCTGATATTAAGTCAAGTTTACTGGATCCTGACAGCGACCGGCTGTGATTTCCCCTCATGAGGACGTTTCCCGCTCTCTTTATCTGTATTTGTCAGTGTTTCTCACACACTTCGTCTCTCAATCCTTCGTTCCAACAGCTTGTTTCTCAGTTCAGTCTTTCTTTGGCCGAGCGAAACCTCCAAATTGGGCTCATAAATGTCCGTGACAGGCCTGTGAAAGCAGCTCAGGGGTTTGTGTGGAGCCGTATGCCTCCGCCTGACCCCCCGGCCTCGGCTCTTTAACACACACACACACACACACACACACACACACACACACACACACACACACACACGCGCGCCAGACTCGGAGCGCCTCTCATTGGACCCGTGTGTGTTATTATGAACCGTCATCAGAGGAAGTTCCTGCGCTTCTTTTCTTTTTACATGCATCACGATTAGAAAAAGATGATGGTGCACAGAACTGACTTCAGCTGATCAATGACACTGTGTGTGTGTGTGTGTGTGTGTGTGTGTGTGTGTGTGAGAGTATGTGTGTGTCTGAGTGTGTGTGTGTGTGTGAGTGTGTGTGTGTGAGAGTATGTGTGTGTGTGTGTGTGTGTGTGTGTGTGAGAGTATGTGTGTGTCTGAGTGTGTGTGTGTGTGTGTGTGTGTGTGAGTGTGAGAGTATGTGTGTGTCTGAGTGTGTGTGTGTGTGTGTGTGTGTGTGTGTGTGTGTGTGTGTGTGTGTGTGTGTGTGTGTGTGTGTGTGTGTGTGTGTATGTGTGTGTGTGTGTGTGTGTCAGAAGTTTCTACTGTAAGTGTTTATGGTCATGATGATTCAGGTGGAGATCGAGGTCATCTGAGATTCACAGCTCCAGTCTCATGCACTGCTCCGTTCTTGCTTCCATAACTTCAGACTAGTGGACAGAAAACATCAAAAGTGTTTATTATATTGCAGTTGATCTGCGTCTGTAGATTATATTTCACACACAGCTTCACACACACACACCGCAAGTGGTCAGTCTGTGGTGTGTAGATGTGTGTAGACATCCGATCTATGACACCCGTGTGTGTGTGAGAGAGACGGAGTGTGTGTGTCTGATGGACTGCATTAGCTCATGTGAGAGAGAGAGAGAGAGTGTGTGTGAGTGTGTGTGTGTGTGTGTGTGTGAGACGGAGTGTGTGTGTAGCTCATGTGTAGCTGCTGTGAGTGTCAGAGTCGTGTGGCTTTCAGAGGTCAGTGACTGTTGATCATTGTATAATTAGTCTTGGAGTGGCGCATTAGCAGAAGCGGCGTCATTGTGTGCCGTGTGGTTGCCGTGGTGACAGGTGAACAACACACCAACACACCTGAACCGACCCGTGTCAAACCTGTGCAGCTGTTGTGTGGGAGTGTGGAGCCGCACCGCTTTATACACAGCGGAACAAAGTCCAGGACAAAACCTCCTCTGACATCCTGCGGTTAATACAGGTTATGTGGGTTAGTTAAAGAGTGGCCAGCCTGATCAACCTGTCAATCATCGGCTTCGTCCGGATGTGATTCAGAGCGATGATCAAACACAGACGGAGGAGATGGAGGAGTAGATGGAGGAGTAGATGGTGTAGATGGAGTAGATGGATAAAGATGGAGTAGACGGAGTAGCTGGATAAAGATGGAGTAGATGGAGTAGCTGGAGTAGATGGAGTAGCTGGATAAAGATGGAGTAGATGGAGTAGCTGGATAAAGATGGAGTAGATGGAGTAG
>CM042255.1:51645936-51660936 GCA_023566225.1 Romanogobio albipinnatus | reverse complement strand
CCCACACCCCTTCCCCGTGGCCACGCCCGCCCGCGATGATGTCATCAGGAGACCACCTCAAGCATGCTGGCGTGACATCACTCTGGCCTCTGCATCCTCGGCGAACGCAGACGCAATCTCACTAATTCAAACCGTCTGGCGGCTGTTTCTGGCCCCGCTCTCTGCCTGTAATGGGCTCCCCGGACAGATCCATGCGCTGGGACTGCAGGTGGTGATGAAACACGGCTGAAGGGATATTTTGTGAGGAATGCAAGAGTCCTAGATGGAATTTCCCTCTTCGGATCGCCATCAGCGGCATCAGCCACGAGTTTCCCAGGAGGAAAGCAGAGCAGCCAGAAACCAAACGCACACGTTCATGGAGGACGAGCTGTTCTCGCTCTGGCTCGTGTTTTCCTCACAGGTCTTTTCACATTGTGTTATTTATTATGGGATGATTTGGCTCTGTGATTGCGTGAGATCTAGCAGCATCTGTAGCTGGAAATGGGACCGTTTTCATATTTGTCCCTTCGGATTTGCCGTGCAGAACTTAGTTTTACATTTAGTTAGATTTCGTTCAGTTCGTTAGTTATGGAGCCTCTGGTCCTGGTCTCTTTGCCCCGCCCTCAAACACAGTAGTTAATTTACATAATGCCCGCCTCTGGTCGTGATTGGCTGAACAGCGTCTCTTAGCCCCGCCCTCACTCACTGTAGTTAATTTGCATAATGCCCGCCTCTGGTCGTGATTGGCTTAACAGCGTCTCTTAGCCCCGCCCTCACTCACTGTAGTTAATTTACATAATGCCCACCTCTGGTCGTGATTGGCTAAACAGCGTCTCTTAGCCCCGCCCTCACTCACTGTAGTTAATTAGCATAATGCCCGCCTCTGGTCCTGATTGGCTGAACAGCGTCTCTTAGCCCCGCCCTCACTCACTGTAGTTAATTAGCATAATGCCCGCCTCTGGTCCTGATTGGCTGGGCAGCGTCTCTTAGCCCCGCCCTCACTTACTGTAGTTAATTAGCATAATGCCGCCTCTGGTCCTGATTGGCTGAGCAGCGTCTCTTAGCCCCGCCCTCACTCACAGTAGTTAATTTGCATAATGCCGCCTCTGGTCCTGATTGGCTGAGCAGCGTCTCTTAGCCCCACCCTCACTCACTGTAGTTAATTAGCATAATGCCCGCCTCTGGTCCTGATTGGCTGAGCAGCGTCTCTTAGCCCCACCCTCACTCACTGTAGTTAATTTGCATAATGCCGCCTCTGGTCCTGATTGGCTGAGCAGCGTCTCTTAGCCCCGCCCTCACTCACTGTGGTTAATTTGCATAATGCCGCCTCTGGTCCTGATTGGCCGTACAGCGTCTCTTAGCCCCGCCCTCACTCACTGTGGTTAATTTGCATAATGCCGCCTCTGGTCCTGATTGGCCGTACAGCGTCTCTTAGCCCCGCCCTCACTCACTGTGGTTAATTTGCATAATGCCGCCTCTGGTCCTGTTTGGCCGTACAGCGTCTCTTAGCCCCACCCTCACTCACTGTAGTTCATTTGCATAATGCCGCCTCTGGTCCTGATTGGCCGTACAGCGTCTCTTAGCCCCGCCCTCACTCACTTTAGTCGTCTCTGAGACTGTAGAGTTTGGTTGGTGTTGGTCATGTGACGCTGTTTTCTGCTGCGATTGAGACGGTCAAACCCTCGCCATCGTTACTGTTCGTATCACTGTGTGTCAAGAGCTGAGATTCAGATATGATAATGAGCGCTTGCTTTCTGACCAATCACAGCAGAGCAGCTCTCAGAGAGGCGGGGTTTAGAGAGACTGAATCTCCGAATGAAGCGTTTCAGACACTGAGAGAGAAGAGCTGAAGCTGCAGTGGAGATTAGGAGAACATTGTGTTTTTTGACATTGGATGCATGTAAACCTTTTGTAGGAGACTCCAGAATAAAACTAGGATCCTTTAAAATGGCATTATAGGTAATTAAAAAAAAAATTACTTTCACAACAACCAAACAAACTGACATCAAACTGGACCAAAAAGACATTCTGCTCTCCTGAAGATGAGGCAAGACAGATGAACATATCTCAGAGCGGAACGACAAATTCTGACTGATTTACTGGAACTCTTGATTTCAGAGGTCAGTTCAGTACGAGTGAGAAATAAGAACATAATAATAAAAATAAAGCAAAGATCTGATGAAATCCATGGACATGTTTGGTATTTCCCCTCATTGCAGTGGTTTGGAGGAGCATTTTATGGAAGTGTCATCGGGGTCACGCGTTCACAGAGAATCACTGGACTCCAGTGAAACCAAAGCAACTTCTCTGGCATCGTTGCTGTAAAGAGACGTATATCATTGGCACCAGGGAGAAAGAGAGAGTGAGAGCGAGAGCTTTGGGGTTTAGCTGTAGCGCTGGAAACCTAAAAAAGTGTTAACTTTTGGAAAAAGGCCCAGTGAGCGAGGGAATGGGGTGGAGGAATAGAAAAACATGAGAGATTGAGTACAGCGAGAGAGAAAGATGCCAGAACGTGTAACCTCAAAGTCCGGCCCGCTCCGAGACGTCATGCTCGCCCTCAGTCCTCTGTGACAGAACCACGAACACGCGTCGAGCACTCGCTGACACAACTCAGAACACATGATGACAGCCTGTAAAAATGAGCCGAAATGCGTGCTCTGCGACACCCCGTCTCCAAAATATCATGCAATGCGTCATTACACAAATAACCTATTGTGCATGAGGAGAACTCTCTGATATCTGTGCCAGTTTGACATTTGATTATATGTACATTAGAGAAAAGAAAACACAGTCAGGGTTTAAAGGACACTTAATAATATTCAGTGATATTACTGAAGCCAGTGTATGTCTCCTCGGCAAAAGGAATCATTCCTGTCTGTACGGCGCACATGCTCAACTTTAATGCTTAGTGCTAGAGGTTTAAATGCATCACATCAGCAACACTAACCATCACTAACACTAACCATCACTAACACTAACCATCACTAACACTAACCATCATTAACATTAACCATCACTAACACTAACCATCACTAACACTAACCATCACTAACATTAACCATCACTAACACTAACCATCATTAACACTAACCATCACTAACACTAACCATCACTAACACTAACCATCAACAACACTAACTATCAACAACACTAACTATCAACAACACTAACTATCAACAACTCTAACTATCACCAGCACTAACTATCAACAACACTAACTATCAACAACACTATCACCAACACTATCAACAACACTATCACCAACACTATCACCAACACTATCATCAACACTATCATCAACACTATCATCAACACTATCAACAACACTATCATCAACACTATCACCAACACAATCACCAACACTATCACCAACACTTTCATCAACACTATCATCAACACTATCATCAACACTATCACCAACACTATCACCAACACTATCATCAACACTATCATCAACACTATCAACAACACCATCATCAACACTATCATCAACACTATCAACAACACTATCATCAACACTATCACCAACACAATCACCAACACTATCATCAACACTATCAACAACACCATCATCAACACTATCATCAACACTATCAACAACACTATCATCAACACTATCACCAACACAATCACCAACACTATCACCAACACTATCATCAACACTATCATCAACACTATCACCAACACTATCATCAACACTATCACCAACACTATCAACAACACTATCATCAACACTATCATCAACACTATCATCAACACTATCATCAACACTATCATCAACACTATCACCAACACAATCACCAACACTATCACCAACACTTTCATCAACACTATCATCAACACTATCATCAACACTATCACCAACACTATCACCAACACTATCACCAACACTTTCATCAACACTATCATCAACAGTATCACCAACACTTTCATCAACACTATCACCAACACTTTCATCAACACTATCAACAACACTATCACCAACACTTTCATCAACACTATCATCAACACTATCATCAACACTATCATCAACACTATCATCAACACTATCACCAACACTATCATCAACACTATCACCAACACTATCAACAACACTATCACCAACACTTTCATCAACACTATCATCAACACTATCATCAACACTATCATCAACACTATCATCAACACTATCACCAACACTATCATCAACACTATCACCAACACTATCACCAACACTATCACCAACACTATCACCAACACTATCACCAACACTATCACCAACACTATCACCAACACTATCATCAACACTATCACCAACACTATCACCAACACTATCATCAACACTATCATCAACACTATCGTCAACACTATCATCAACACTATCGTCAACACTATCAACAACACTATCACCAACACTATCACCAACACTATCACCAACACTATCACCAACACTTTCATCAACACTATCATCAACAGTATCACCAACACTTTCATCAACACTATCACCAACACTTTCATCAACACTATCAACAACACTATCACCAACACTTTCATCAACACTATCATCAACACTATCATCAACACTATCATCAACACTATCATCAACACTATCACCAACACTATCATCAACACTATCACCAACACTATCAACAACACTATCATCAACACTATCATCAACACTATCATCAACACTATCATCAACACTATCACCAACACTATCACCAACAACACTAACTATCAACAACACTATCTATCACTATCATCAACACTATCACCAACACTATCACCAACACTATCATCAACACTATCACCAACACTATCACCAACACTATCACCAACACTATCACAACACTATCATCAACACTATCATCAACACTATCATCAACACTATCATCAACACTATCATCAACACTATCATCAACACTATCACCAACACTATCAACAACACTATCACCAACACTATCACCAACACTTTCATCAACACTATCATCAACACTATCATCAACACTATCATCAACACTATCATCAACACTATCAACAACACTATCATCAACACTATCATCAACACTATCATCAACACTATCATCAACACTATCACCAACACTATCACCAACAACACTAACTATCAACAACACTATCTATCACTATCATCAACACTATCACCAACACTTTCATCAACACTATCACCAACACTATCACCAACACTATCATCAACACTATCATCAACACTATCATCAACACTATCACCAACACTATCACCAACACTATCACCAACACTTTCATCAACACTATCACCAACACTTTCATCAACACTATCACCAACACTTTCATCAACACTATCACCAACACTATCACCAACACTATCATCAACACTATCACCAACACTATCATCAACACTATCACCAACACTATCACCAACACTATCATCAACACTATCATCAACACTATCACCAACACTATCACCAACACTTTCATCAACACTATCACCAACACTTTCATCAACACTATCACCAACACTATCACCAACACTATCATCAACACTATCACCAACACTATCACCAACACTATCACCAACACTATCATCAACACTATCACCAACACTATCACCAACACTATCACAACACTATCATCAACACTATCACCAACACTATCACCAACACTATCACCAACACTATCATCAACACTATCATCAACACTATCACCAACACTTTCACCAACACTATCACCAACACTATCACCAACACTATCATTAACACTATCACCAACACTATCACCAACACTATCACCAACACTATCATCAACACTATCACCAACACTATCATCAACACTATCATCAACACTATCACCAACACTATCATCAACACTATCATTAACACTATCACCAACACTATCACCAACACTATCACCAACACTATCATCAACACTATCACCAACACTATCACAACACTATCATCAACACTATCACCAACACTATCACCAACACTATCACCAATACTATCATCAACACTATCATCAACACTATCATCAACACTATCACCAACACTATCACCAACACTATCACCAACACTATCACCAACACTATCACCAACACTATCATCAACACTATCACCAACACTATCATCAACACTATCACCAACACTATCACCAACACTATCACCAACACTATCATCAACACTATCACCAACACTATCATCAACACTATCATCAACACTATCACCAACACTATCATCAACACTATCACCAACACTATCATCAACACTAACTATCACCAACACTAACTATCACCAACACTAACTATCACCAGCACTAACTATCAACAACACTAACTATCAACAACAACACTAACTATCAACAACACTATCACCAACACTAACTATCAACAACACTAACTATCATCAACACTATCACCAACACTATCACCAACACTATCACCAACACTATCACCAACACTATCATCAACACTATCACCAACACTATCACCAACACTATCATCAACACTATCATCAACACTATCACCAACACTATCACCAACACTTTCATCAACACTATCACCAACACTTTCATCAACACTATCACCAACACTATCACCAACACTATCATCAACACTATCATCAACACTATCATCAACACTATCACCAACACTATCACCAACACTATCACCAACACTATCATCAACACTATCACCAACACTTTCATCAACACTATCATCAACACTATCACCAACACTATCACCAACACTATCATCAACACTATCACCAACACTATCATCAACACTATCACCAACACTATCATCAACACTATCACCAACACTATCATCAACACTATCACCAACACTATCATCAACACTATCATCAACACTATCACCAACACTATCACCAACACTATCACCAACACTATCACCAACACTATCACCAACACTATCATCAACACTATCACCAACACTATCACCAACACTATCACCAACAGTATCACCAACACTATCATCAACACTATCACCAACACTATCATCAACACTATCACCAACACTATCACCAACACTATCAACAACACTATCATCAACACTATCATCAACACTATCACCAACACTATCATCAACACTATCACCAACACTATCACCAACACTATCACCAACACTATCACCAACACTATCACCAACACTATCACCAACACTATCACCAACACTATCACCAACACTATCACCAACACTATCACCAACACTATCACCAACACTATCACCAACACTATCACCAACACTATCACCAACACTATCATCAACACTATCATCAACACTATCACCAACACTATCACCAACACTTTCATCAACACTATCACCAACACTTTCATCAACACTATCACCAACACTATCACCAACACTATCATCAACACTATCACCAACACTATCATCAACACTATCACCAACACTATCAACAACACTATCATCAACACTATCATCAACACTATCACCAACACTATCACCAACACTATCACCAACACTATCACCAACACTATCATCAACACTATCACCAACACTATCACCAACACTATCACCAACACTATCACCAACACTATCACCAACACTATCACCAACACTATCACCAACACTATCTCCAACACTATCACCAACACTATCAACAACACTAACAACACTACCGTTAGGGGTGGTTGATGACCACCCCTAACGGTCAGCAACACTAACGGTCAGTAATAGTAACGGTCAGTAATAGTAACTGTGATGCTTGACTAGAGTTGCTTGACAAACTCCACTAATGAGTGTGATTTGAAGGATTGTGTTTGTGCTTGGACAGATAATTCTCTCCCTGTGTGTTGTGAATAATCCTGTTTTTGTGTGTTTAGGGACTGAAATCTCTTTCTTCACGCTGTCAGGCGGAGTTATAACATAATGTAAGTGCTCCCTGTAGATCAGCTCCAGATGTTCGAGGTGGAGCCGTCGTAATGATGAACTCTCACTGCAGACGTCACTTTTCCTTCCTAAAGCAGATACGCGAGAACGTTCGACTCGGGTCAGCCCGCTTTATGATGCTCTCTAAACAAAAGCTGATGTTATTATTCAGTGTTAAAGTTGCTGCTTTATCTGTGAGCGTCAATTCACATGAAGCCATACCGAAAGCCTGAATGATTTCAGTCTGTCCACACGAATGGTTTGCATTAAATGTTAAAGCACACCAGAGAACTCCACTTTCGATCAATCGCTCGCTGGCTGCTGCCAAACCCAGTCATTAACCTCATATTAATTTTGGCAGTTTCTGTGGCCACATTCTGATCGCTGTGGTTTCTAAAGAAATGTTTACCAAACACAGCGCAGAGCTCTGGGCCTCAGCGGTGACGTCAGGAGCTCCAGCGCTGGGATGCGAGAGCTGCTGCAGAATGTGTTTTCACTGGGATAGATCGGCAAAAACATGAGCATTCTCTCAGCATTCATTCACCCTCGCGTCATTCCAAACCGGTGGGACTTTCATGAGATGTTTAACGAAATGTTGTTTTCATACATTTGGAGTGACGTGTCAAGTTGTGCCAAGTTTGAAAATGCACATGAAGCCCATTTCTGCCACATAAGAAAAAAAAATCATGCTTTTGTACAGTAAATCATAATTCTAACATGTCAAAAGTATGACATAGTAAATCGAAATTGACAAAAATTTGAAATTATGACTTAAAATATGGACTTTTTATGTCATAGTTATGACTTTTCGTCTAATAATGACTTAGTAGTTTCTACTTTTCATTTCATAAACATGACTTATGGTATAATAATTGCGCTTTTTGTATTATAAACGTTTTATCTCAGAATTATGACTTGCATGTCATACAATAAAGTGATCAAATAAAAATTTTAAGTCATAATTTCGACTTTGTCAATTTCGGTTTACTATGTCATACATTTGACATGTTAGAATTATGATTTACTGTACAAAAGCATGATTTTTTTTCCTTTTTGTCATAATTTCGACTTTTTAAGTCATAATGATTTTTAAGTCATAATTTCGACTTTTCATGTCATAAAAATGACTTATGGTATAATAATTTCGCTTTTTTATTATCAACGTTTTATCTCAGAATTATGACATGCATGTCATACAATAAAGAGATAAAATAAAAATGTATAATTTCGACTTTTTGTCGATTTTGATTTACTGTATCATAATTTGGACTTTTTAAGTCATAATTTGGATTTAGTGTGTCAGAATTACGACTTTTTAATATAATTTTATCTCATAATCATGACTTGGTATATCATACAATAAAATAATCAACATTATGACTGTCATAATTAAGACAAGTCACAATTTAAAATGTTCATGTTATAAATATGACTTATAGTGTGTCAGAATTCTTACTTTTTAATATAGTTTTATCTCATAATTATAACTTGGTGTCACCATTCTGTTTAGTTCATGGACTTTCAGTTTGTTTTCATTTGTCACGTTTCTTTGTTCAGTTTCCCGCCACTGACCCATAGTTCATATGTGTCAGCTGTGTGTCATCTATTTCCCTCGTTAGTGTTGATACTTAAGTTCTTCCCTTTTCTTTTTCCGGTCACCGTTATGTTAAGCCGTTGTGCTATTGCCTGTCTTTAGAGTATTTGTAATAAAACTACTGTTTGGGAACTGTATTACATGTATTCCTGCCTGCACACATACATACACACACTCCGTCTTGGCTCCTCCCACCTTCAGCTCCGCCAGAGACCCTCAGCCTAGTGGCTCCTCCAGGTTCCCCCGTCCCACCGGCCCCACCTTGGTTAGTCATCACCACTTCCACCATGGGCTTACAGGCCATCCCTCCAGGTTCCTCCCCGTCAGCATCGCCTCATAATCGAAAATACGACGGTCATAATTATGGGTTTGTGTCATAATTATAACTTTTAGTCATAATTATGAAGTCATAATAATTTTTAAGTCATAGTTTCAACTTTTCATGCCATAAATATGACTTAGTGTGTCAGAATTCTGACGTTTTATCTCATAATGATGATTTGGTAAGCCATACAATAAAATAATCGACATTATGACCGTCATAAGTATGCCCTTTTGTCATAATTATGACTTAAGTCATAATTTCGACTTGTCAATTTCAACTTTTTATGTCATAATTATGACTTTTCATCTAATACGAGTTAGTATGTCATAATTAAGACTTACCAAAGCATAATTGTATTTCTTATGTGGCTTCCATATATTGGAAATGGGAGGATATTCAGTGAATAACAACCTTTTTTTCTTCTTCAGAAAACTTCCGCATATTTATGGAAAATGATATACACTTATACATTTTTGTCTGCTTTTTTCCATACATTCTATGAAACATCTTCTATAATGAATGAATAACTCAAATTGAAGTCATACAGGTTTATAACAACATGAGGGCGAGTAAATGATAACGTTTAGCTCTAATATTTATCCCTGTTTGAATGTGTAACATATTTTGTTCCTGCGAGGTGTGACCTTTAGTTATTGTTTTAAAAATCGGTATTTATTTGGAAGCCTGTCGGTCGTCAGGGTTATAAATCAAATCTAAGACATAACAGGTCTCACTGTCATTAGTTACTCGAGCTTGAGCGCTTTAAATACCACTGGGGGAATCTTGGGAAGAAATATAAGACATGTGTCCAAACAACCAGAGCAAATCACATTTGCTGAACACACACACCACCTGGGCTTTACCAGCGAAAGGTGTGATGTTTGTGTAGTTGTCTAATTACAGCCGATAGCCGTACAGCCTTGAATCACACTGTTTATTCTTTTTCTGACAGAGTCATGACCCTGCGGTTCTTCTCCATTCAAACCAGCTGTGAGTCGAGGCAGGAGAAGAAAGAGGGCAGCGTTTGTGTGAGTGTGTGAGAGAACGGAGCTGATGTGAAGAGTGTGTATGCTAGTAAAGATGCAACCTTCGTCTGGATGAATTCTAAGGTAATGTCGCATGAAGCCCCCAAAACAATCCTCAGAGAAAGAGATGATCAGAGTGAAGGAATTCATTCTTTATTGTTGCCGAAAGAGCCGCCATAACGAACATTAACTAACTTACTCAGTGAGTTCTTGACTGTACACGTTAGCTAAACTGTTAGCGTGTTTAATGCTGCTACCTGAACAATAACACACCTGGTTTAATGACACAGACAAGTGAATATAGTGTGAGCTGCAGGATTTCTTCATGAATACTTCAAAGGTTTATGAACGAATCTCTTGAGTGAATGATTCAATGACTCACTCATAAAGACTTCACTTGTTTCATTACTGGATGAATCAGTGTTTTTGAACAAATCTCTTGAATGAATGATTCAATGACTCATTCATAAAGACTTCACTTGTTTCATTACTGGATGAATCAGTGTATTTTTGAACAAATCTCTTGAGTGAATGATTCAATGACTCACTCATAAAGACTTCACTTGTTTCATTACTGGATGAATCAGTGTTTTTGAAAGAATCTCTTGAATGAATGATTCAATGACTCACTCATAAAGACTTCACTTGTTTCATTACTGGATGAATCAGTGTTTTTGAACAAATCTCTTGAATGAATGATTCAATGACTCACTCATAAAGACTTCACTTGTTTCATTACTGGATGAATCAGTGTTTTTGATCGAATCTCTTGAATGAATGATTCAATGACTCACTCATAAAGACTTCACTTGTTTCATTACTGGATGAATCAGTGTTTTTGAACAAATCTCTTGAATGAATGATTCAATGACTCATTCATAAAGACTTCACTTGTTTCATTACTGGATGAATCAGTGTATTTTAGAACAAATCTCTTGAGTGAATAATTCAATGACTCACTCATAAAGACTTCACTTGTTTCATTACTGGATGAATCAGTGTTTTTGAAAGAATCTCTTGAATGAATGATTCAATGACTCACTCATAAAGACTTCACTTGTTTCATTACTGGATGAATCAGTGTTTTTGAACAAATCTCTTGAATGAATGATTCAATGACTCACTCATAAAGACTTCACTTGTTTCATTACTGGATGAATCAGTGTTTTTGATCGAATCTCTTGAATGAATGATTCAATGACTCACTCATAAAGACTTCACTTGTTTCATTACTGGATGAATCAGTGTTTTTGATCGAATCTCTTGAATGAATGATTCAATGACTAACTCATAAAGACTTCACTTGTTTCATTACTGGATGAATCAGTGTTTTTGAATGAATCTCTTGAGTGAATGATTCAATGACTCATTCATAAATACTTCACTTGTTTCATTACTGGATGAATCAGTGTATTTTTGAACAAATCTCTTGAGTGAATGATTCAATGATTCACTCATAAAGACTTCACTTGTTTCATTACTGGATGAATCAGTGTTTTTGAAAGAATCTCTTGAATGAATGATTCAATGACTCACACATAAAGACTTCACTTGTTTCATTACTGGATGAATCAGTGTTTTTGATCGAATCTCTTGAATGAATGATTCAATGACTCACACATAAAGACTTCACTTGTTTCATTACTGGATGAATCAGTGTTTTTGATCGAATCTCTTGAATGAATGATTCAATGACTCACACATAAAGACTTCACTTGTTTCATTACTGGATGAATCAGTGTTTTTGATCGAATCTCTTGAATGAATGATTCAATGACTCACACATAAAGACTTCACTTGTTTCATTACTGGGTGAATCAGTGTTTTTGATCGAATCTCTTGAATGAATGATTCAATGACTCACACATAAAGACTTCACTTGTTTCATTACTGGATGAATCAGTGTTTCTGAACAAATCTCTTGAGTGAATGATTCAATGACTCACTCATAAAGACTTCACTTGTTTCATTACTGGATGAATCAGTGTTTTTGAATGAATCTCTTGAATTAATGATTCAATGACTCACTCATAAAGACTTCACTTGTTTCATTACTGAATGAATCAGTGTTTTTGATCGAATCTCTTGAATGAATGATTCAATGACTCACTCATAAAGATGTCACTTGTTTCATTACTGGATGAATCAGTGTTTTTGAAAGAATCTCTTGAATGAATGATTCAATGACTCACACATAAAGACTTCACTTGTTTCATTACTGGATGAATCAGTGTTTTTGAAAGAATCTCTTGAGTGAATGATTCAATGACTCACTCATAAAGACTTCACTTGTTTCATTACTGGATGAATCAGTGTTTTTGAAAGAATCTATTGAATGAATGATTCACTGACTCACTCATAAAGACTTCACTTGTTTCATTACTGGATGAATCAGCGTTTTTGATCTAATCTCTTGAATGAATGATTCAATGACTCACTCATAAAGACGTCACTTGTTTCATTATTGGATGAATCAGCGTTTTTGATCGAATCTCTTGAATGAATGATTCAATGACTCTTTCATAAAGACTTCACTTGTTTCATTACTGGATGAATCAGTGTTTTTGAATGAATCTCTTGAATGAATGATTCAATGACTCACTCATAAAGACTCACTTGTTTCATTACTGGATGAATCAGTGTTTTTGAATGAATCTCTTGAATTAATGATTCAATGACTCACTCATAAAGACGTCACTTGTTTCATTACTGGATGAATCAGTGTTTTTGAACAAATCTCTTGAATGAATGATTCAATGACTCACTCATAAAGACTTCACTTGTTTCATTACTGGATGAATCAGTGTTTCTGAACAAATCTCTTGAGTGAATGATTCAATGACTCACTCATAAAGACTTCACTTGTTTCATTACTGGATGAATCAGTGTTTTTGAATGAATCTCTTGAATTAATGATTCAATGACTCACTCATAAAGACTTCACTTGTTTCATTACTGGATGAATCAGTGTTTTTGATCGAATCTCTTGAATGAATGATTCAATGACTCACTCATAAAGACGTCACTTGTTTCATTACTGGATGAATCAGTGTTTTTGAAAGAATCTCTTGAATGAATGATTCAATGACTCACACATAAAGACTTCACTTGTTTCATTACTGGATGAATCAGTGTTTTTGAAAGAATCTCTTGAGTGAATGATTCAATGACTCACTCATAAAGACTTCACTTGTTTCATTACTGGATGAATCAGTGTTTTTGAAAGAATCTATTGAATGAATGATTCACTGACTCACTCATAAAGACTTCACTTGTTTCATTACTGGATGAATCAGCGTTTTTGATCTAATCTCTTGAATGAATGATTCAATGACTCACTCATAAAGACGTCACTTGTTTCATTATTGGATGAATCAGCGTTTTTGATCGAATCTCTTGAATGAATGATTCAATGACTCTTTCATAAAGACTTCACTTGTTTCATTACTGGATGAATCAGTGTTTTTGAATGAATCTCTTGAATGAATGATTCAATGACTCACTCATAAAAACTCACTTGTTTCATTACTGGATGAATCAGTGTTTTTGAATGAATCTCTTGAATTAATGATTCAATGACTCACTCATAAAGACGTCACTTGTTTCATTACTGGATGAATCAGTGTTTTTGAACAAATCTCTTGAATGAATGATTCAATGACTCACTCATAAAGACTTCACTTGTTTCATTACTGGATGAATCAGTGTTTCTGAACAAATCTCTTGAGTGAATGATTCAATGACTCACTCATAAAGACTTCACTTGTTTCATTACTGGATGAATCAGTGTTTTTGAATGAATCTCTTGAATTAATGATTCAATGACTCACTCATAAAGACTTCACTTGTTTCATTACTGGATGAATCAGTGTTTTTGATCGAATCTCTTGAATGAATGATTCAATGACTCACTCATAAAGATGTCACTTGTTTCATTACTGGATGAATCAGTGTTTTTGAAAGAATCTCTTGAATGAATGATTCAATGACTCACACATAAAGACTTCACTTGTTTCATTACTGGATGAATCAGTGTTTTTGAAAGAATCTCTTGAGTGAATGATTCAATGACTCACTCATAAAGACTTCACTTGTTTCATTACTGGATGAATCAGTGTTTTTGAAAGAATCTATTGAATGAATGATTCACTGACTCACTCATAAAGACTTCACTTGTTTCATTACTGGATGAATCAGC
>CM042255.1:51618436-51638436 GCA_023566225.1 Romanogobio albipinnatus | reverse complement strand
ATCTCTGCGATGGTGTTTGGATCATCACTCAAATTGTTTAGTGAGATATGATTTATCCAATAAAGTAACGAAGCGCTGTAGATCTGAACCCATCCACACCCAGAGACTCGGGCCCGGTGTGATGTCATCATCTCAACACGTGCTGCGTTCCCAGAGAGCTTAACCTCATGTGCACATCCTCATCATGTGACCGAACGCATGTTACATCCCAGTGAGTGTATCAATAATCTCCACTTGATGTCTGCGCCTCAGCCTTGTTTACATCCGATCAACACTATTGAAACGAGCGCTAATGTGTTTCAGAAACAAACACATGATGATCAGAAATCTCCACTGATGCTCATGTTTGATGCATTAGGAGAAACAGAGGCTGATTCGGAAGGATGTGCTTTCATAAATAATAAAACTGAAGGCCAGATATTCATCATGATTTGAGTCTATATGCTTTTGATTATCGTCGATGATTTCAGATGTTTAATACGGAGAGCCGGAGCCACATCTGAGCTTATTTACAAAAGCATGTTCATGTGCACTTTCATCTTGTTCAGAGCAGAATCATAGGTTTGAGATTTTGGAAGATCTGTCATTTAGGGGTCAGGCCCGCCCGGGTATGACCATGGCAACAGTGGGAAGCCACCAGAACGATCCACTTTATGACGATCATAACTCACGGCTCATCCTGCAGCGTGTTTCCAATTACACACTGATACACACACACACACACACACACACACACACACGACTCGATTTCCACGCCAGGAGAGAAAACGGAGAGCGGATTTCCTGATTCCTGAAGAATCCATGCAAATGTGTTTGCAGTTATCAGTGTTGCAGGATCGGCCCATTTATGATATTTAGGGTTAGTTTACTTTTTATCAATTTGAGAATAAACTACGAGTTGATTCATCATTACGTGAGTTAGTCATCGGTATAAAATTCATAACAATTATGAAAACAAATCATATTAGTCAAAACCAGTGTCACTATATAGAGTTACTATTATATTTGTATATTTAATAGTCAATTTTAGTCAACTTTCAACTTATAAAGTCGGGGAAGGTCTCGTTTTTTAACAATATCTTCACATATTGGCTTTACAAATAGTGATGTATACATTAAAATTCTTACATACAGTGAGGAAAATAAGTATTTGAACACTCTGCTATTTTGCAAGTTCTCCCACTTGGAAATCATGGAGGGTCTGAAATTGTCATCGTAGGTGCATGTTCACTGTGAGAGACATAATCTAAAAAAAAAATCCAGAAATCACAATGTATGATTTTTTAACTATTTATTTGTATGATACAGCTGCAAATAAGTATTTGAACACCTGTCTATCAGCTAGAATTCTGCCCCTCAAAGACCTGTTAGTCTGCCTTTAAAATCCACCTCCACTCCATTTATTATCCTAAATTAGATGCACCGGTTTGAGGTCGTTAGCTGCATAAAGACACCTGTCCACCACATACAATCAGTAAGAATCCAACTACTAACATGGCCAAGACCAAAGAGCTGTCCAAAGACACTAGAGACAAAATTGTAACCTCCACAAGGCTGGAAAGGGCTCCGGGGAAATTGCCAAGCAGCTTGGTGAAAAAAGGTCCACTGTTGGAGCAATCATTAGAAAATGGAAGAAGCTAAACATGACTGTCAATCTCCCTCGGACTGGGGCTCCATGCAAGATCTCACCTCGTGGGTCTCAATGATCCTAAGAAAGGTGAGAAATCAGCCCAGAACTACACGGGAGGAGCTGGTCAATGACCTGAAAAGAGCTGGGACCACCGTTTCCAAGGTTACTGTTGGTAATACACTAAGACGTCATGGTTTGAAATCATGCATGGCACGGAAGGTTCCCCTGCTTAAACCAGCACATGTCAAGGCCCGTCTTAAGTTTGCCAATGACCATTTGGATGATCCAGAGGAGTCATGGGAGAAAGTCATGTGGTCAGATGAGACCAAAATAGAACTTTTTGCTCATAATTCCACTAAACGTGTTTGGAGGAAGAATAATGATGAGTACCATCCCAAGAACACCATCCCTACTGTGAAGCATGGGGGGGGGGGTAGCATCATGCTTTGGGGGTGTTTCTCTGCACATGGGACAGGGCGACTGCACTGTATTAAGGAGAGGATGACCGGGGCCATGTATTGCCAGATTTTTGGGAACAACCTCCTTCCCTCAGTTAGAGCATTGAAGATGGGTCGAGGCTGGGTCTTCCAACATGACAATGACCCGAAGCACACAGCCAGGATAACCAAGGAGTGGCTCTGTAAGAAGCATATCAAGGTTCTGGCGTGGCCTAGCCAGTCTCCAGACCTAAACCCAATAGAGAATCTTTGGAGGAGCTCAAACTCCGTGTTTCTCAGCGACAGGCCAGAAACCTGACTGATCTAGAGAAGATCTGTGTGGAGGAGTGGGCCAAAATCCCTCCTGCAGTGCAAACCTGCTGAAAAACTACAGGAAACCTTTGACCTCTGTTATTGCAAACAAAGGCTACTGTACCAAATATCAACATTGATTTTCTCAGGTGTTCAAATACTTATTTGCAGCTGTATCATACAAATAAATAGTTAAAAAATCATATATTGTGATTTCTGGATTTTTTTTTTAGATTATGTCTCTCACAGTGGACATGCACCTACGATGACAATTTCAGACCCTCCATGATTTCCAAGTGGGAGAACTTGCAAAATAGCAGGGTGTTCAAATACTTATTTTCCTCACTGTATACCCCTTAAAATGTATTATTTTGTGTTTTTAGTTCATTATACTAAGATAATACGTGTTCCATCTTGTTTCTGCACCACCTGGAGATGTTTCTATATCAGGTGCGTCTAAATATGGAGCACCTGTGAATCCCGTGAAGCGGAGCCAGTGGTCCGAGAGGAGATGTCCAGGAATAGATGGGCTCTGTTGGCGAACCTGAACCCCCCCGCTCTCACGAGCTGATGCCAGACTCAGAACGGCAGGTTCTTGTGTTTGATAGAGTCCTTCGCTCTTTCGTATCTCCCTCCATCTCTTCCGTTCAGTCTGTTTTTAGAGCAGAATTCCCTCTGTGACGCTTTTCCACACTTCCATCTGCTGACTGAGAGGATCCGCTTCCACCTGAGCGGACATCTGCCGGTTTTGCTCTCTCGCTCTCATCTAAAAGATGCTGTGCACATTTTGGGTTGAAGCATTTAATTGTCCCATGCTGGCTGTGTCCAGATCCTTCAAAGGCCGCGTTTGAAGGCCCATTGCGCCACCGCAGCGCGACGAAGGCTATCCCATTCAGTGTCGCCAATGGTGCGTTCAAGTCCTCCTGGGATGTTCGTATTTACGAGGTGAGAAGTCGTGTTTACGACGTTCAAGTCTCTTTGGTCGGAGCAAGATGGTGGTGTACCTTCTTTTAATGAATTTCACGAAAATACAGCAAGGTTTGTTAACTCTGCTTATAGAAAATGAAGAACAAAGAATGCGCATCATGAGTTATAGTCTTTTACGTTTTTAATTAATCTATGAAGCCACTGTAAACGGTCTCGTTATATATTAGGCTAATTGTTATATTATAATGCTAGCTTACTTTGTTGTAAATGACAAAGCCTGACAGTAGCCGCGTTTCCATTACCCTTCAAATTGCGCAAATTGAAATTGCAAATTGAAAATACGCCCAATGGAAACGCGTCAATTTCGCAAAAACTCCCATATATCGCAAAAAGGTTTTTACTTTTGCATGAGGGGGGTTTTCAGGCAATTCGAAAAAGGAAATTTTCGCAAAACTGCAATGGAAACGCATTTACAGGTCAGCTGGTACGGTCATGCATTGCCCCCACATAGGGCCTACATATTATTTTTTTCCACTCAAGTATGTCTAATAACGAGATCTTATGTCGTTAAAACGACACATATTTTCTCCTAATAAGGAAAGTGGCGTAACTTTATAATGACGGACCCGGTGCATCCACAAATATCATAACTATCTATAGGCCGACTGTAATTAAGACATATATTCAAAAAATGTATTAAAACAGAAAGACGCTGTAGTTTCAGCCTTGCTCGAAGACTGAGGAAACAGGCCAGCACGTCAATCCATTCCCCACGATCTTGGTTTGCTTCTTATTTATTAAATATACAGCCAAATAGTTGATTAAACATTGATCAAAATTAAAATACAATTTATACAAAACAAAATTAATTTTAAATGAAGACTTTCTAGAAAACACAATTCAATGAAATGCTCAATCCATGTCCCCGGACATATGCGCATCTGATTATGTGCCGTACTCATGCTGCTCACTTTTCATAATCAACATATGAGATTAAAAGATTATAATATTTAGACATAGCCTAACTATATGAAATTAAATAGGCTACGTTTTCTTTAACCCTCTGTCCGACGAAGTCGTCGTCGTCGCCTTCTGATGGATTTTTTCCTTATTCCAGCGGAAACAACTCACAATACTCCGTCATGTTTAGCCATACAGATAGGCTCAGTGTAAGACATAATTATAAACAGTGAACTGTCTACTTTTATTTGTGTACACTCAATAACAGCAAAGGTCGTGGACTCAGGGAACGGATTATTCTGCACTCCACTCCAAACGCTGTCTTCATTTCAAAAATATATTTTGTTTATTAAACGAAAAGTTTTTCATTTCAAAAGCATTTCTAAATTCAGTTTATATTTACAACAAACGAAATTCCAAGCCAAAATAACGAAGAGGTAAAAAAAAACGTTGAGTTACACCATCAAATTCAAACGTTTTGCTCGTCTCTGTGTGTGGCAATGCGTCACAATAACCTGCGTGTGTAAAAGTCTCATTCTTTATAGATGATGGTATGTTTGGACAGAAGACGAGTTCTTTATTAAACTCATAAAAAACAATAGAATAAAAAATGCCACAATGTATCATAACACCTCATGTGTGCCGCTCAAGTATAAGGTGTTTTCCTTGCCATCAGTGCTTGGATAACACACGCGTCTCATTAATAATAATGGCGTGCGGTGGCTGGGATATACATAAACCTAACAACATACGTAGCATGATTTTTGGAATGATTTATCACGAGAGGAAAAAAATGGTTTTAGTCGCATAACATCAGTTAATGGAAACGCCGTCATTTCGCAATTTTTTTTATCGACTTTGACAAAATATCGCAAAAGTTTTGCACTTTTATGATGGATGGATACACTTTTATGATGGATGGATGCACTTTTATGATGGACAGATGCACTTTTATGATGGATGGATGCGCTTTTATGATGATGGATGCACTTTTATGATGATGGATGCACTTTTATGATGGATGGATGCACTTTTATGATGGATATATGCACTTTTATGATGGATAGATGCACTTTTATGATGGATGGATGCACTTTTATGATGGATAGATGCACTTTTATGATGGATGGATGCACTTTTATGATGGATAGATGCACAGATGCACTTTTATAATGGATAGATGCACTTTTATGATGGATAGATGCACTTTTATTATGGAGAGATACACTTTTATGATGATGGATGCACTTTTATGATGATGGATACACTTTTATGATGGATAGATGCACAGATGCACTTTTATGATGGATAGATGCACTTTATGGATAGATGCACTTTTATGATGGATTGATGCACTTTTATGATGGATAGATGCACTTATGATGGATTTTATGATGGATAGATACACTTTTATGATGGATAGATGCACTTTTATGATGATAGATGCACTTTTATGATGGATAGATGCACTTATGATGGATTTTATGATGGATAGATGCACTTTTATAACTAATATAACTCTGATTGTGTTCGTCTGAAAGAAGAATGTCATACACACCTAGGATGACTTGAGTGAGAGTAAATCATGGCCTAATCTTCATTTTTTTCTGTGAACTGTCCCTTTAATCTTGACCTAATGGCTTCTGCTGAAATGCTTGAAATGTGTGACATGCATGTTTTTACTGTGAGCGAATGTTAGGGTGATTTTTACGAGTACCGCCCCGCTATAAAACTGTCACAGTCCGCTGAGCTCAAATATGCTCAGTTATGAAATAATGACACACAGTTCCAGTGAAGGAGCGAGAGCTGGCCGGGGCTCGTGGGTAACTGCGATCCTCTCTGTAGACACCAGTGAGGATCATCAGAGATCAATATGTCCACATCTGACCACACTGAGGACAGAACCGGTCATTATACGGTTCATTCTGGACATTTCTCGGATTATTGCCTCATAATAATACTAAATTAGGTATCATTTAAAAGCTTAAAGGCACAGTGTGTAATTTTCCGTCTCTTATTCAACACAAAGGCGTGTCTTGACTCTTGAGTGGGCGGAGCTTTTATTCTGAATAAAAGAATTGCTGATTTCTCTGGATTTAAGCATTCTTGGAAACATTTGGGATAATGCACTCAAGTCAAAAAAATATATAACACTGATCTAGTGGATATTTGAATCCTAAAATCTTACATACTGTACCTTTAACCACTCATAATTCATCCCGTGCAGTGCGTTGACGTGCATACGGTGCTTTAAAACCTTTTAGAGGCAAATTTGTTTGTGATATCAACTTCAAATTTGGAACACAACTTGTTTATACGTACGGCTTTGACTTTCTAGCAATTTTAGAGTCCAAATTATTTAGTAAAACATATATTTTGTGTGAACTAAATTGAATTGTAGCCATTAAAGTTAAAAAGGCTCACATTTGATATCTTTGTTATCTATGATTTTAATTCAACTTTGTGTGTGTTGAACAACCGAATCAACGATTGACAGATTACTCACCGATAGTAATGTAATCCGATTACTTTTAGATTACTTGTTTGTCTCGTACTGCAGATTTGAGTAGGATAATCGTGGACCATCTTGATGGAACTCTAACCGACCAATCAGACGACAGGACCAGAGCTGTGCATAAAGATTAGTGGAGAAGTTTCACACTTAATTCAATGTGTTAGTTGCCGTTTCTTTGTAATTATGTGTGAAATGTATTAGTTTCTGAGTGAAGAGTCGTTCCCTTTCGAGAGTACTCTCGTATTGCGTTTAGCTAAACGCTAGGGGAATTTCCTTTCCTCAAGATTTTCGCTGAGGAACAGCACAGCTTCCCTTGTCTAGCGGCTGCTACTGTTTCCTTCGGCGGACCGGAAGAGGAGGATTTACATTTAAATTGGATAAAAGCGTCTGCCAAATGCATAAATGTCAAAGCGACTAACAGTGCCCTTGTTACAGGGACAATCCCCCTGGAGCAACATCGAGTAAAGTGCCTTGCTCAAGGACACACTGGTGGTGACCGCTGGGATCGAACCAGCAACCTTCTGCATATCAGTTCCATGGTTTAACCCACTGGACCACCACATTTGGAGATGCTGGGGATTGAACCCAGGACCTTATACATGCAAAGCATGCGCTCTACCACTGAGCTACATCCCCTGGCTGCTCAGTGGTAGAGCGATGACAGCCTTTCGCTTGCTGCATCTGAAAGCGGGTGGTCGGACACCGTCTCGGAGCACGCTACTTCGACGCGGACTACCATGGGCGGCAAAACCTCAGATACGCTGAGCTTAAGCGCCTGCTCACTAAGGCCGTGGACCACCTCGGTATTGACTGGTCTCAACCCCAGGAGCCCAGGAGAAGCAGACTGGACGAGTGGTTTTTCGAGAACAGCCGCCACCCGACCACTCAAAAACCCGCTCCCTTCTTCCCAGAAGTCCACTAGGAACTATCCAAGTCGTGGAAGGCGCCATTTTCATCTCGCGCCAAATCCTCTTTTTCTCCCGCGCTCTCGGTCGTCGATGGCACTCAGGAAAAGGGATATCACGCTCTTCCTCCCCTTGAGGAAGCCGTCGCTGCACACCTTTGGCCGCCCTCCGCCAGGGGATGGTAGTCAAAGGCTGTACACCCATCTAAGGCCTGCCGCACTACTTCCAGCCTCGCCGGTCAAGCATACGCCTCCGCAGGCCAGGCTGCCTCAGCGCTACACTCTATGGCGGTGCTTCAGGTCTTCCAGGCCAAACTCCTCCATTCCCTGGATGAGTCTGTCCCTGATACCGAGGCCCTGAAGGACCTGCACGGCATCACTGACCTGGCCCTGCACACGACCAAGGCCAACGCTCAGGCGATCGGCAGATGCATGGCCAACTTTACGGTGTTGGAGTGCCATTTGTGGCTCAACCTAACCGAGATGAAAGACTCGGACAAGACCGCTTTCCTGGGCGCGCCCATGTCGCCTTCAGGATTATTCGGTCCCTCTGTGGTTGGGTTCACAGACGCTTCACTGAGGCACAAAAGGCCTCACAGGCAATGCGACGTTTCCTGCCCAAGCGTTCCAGCTCCTCCGTTAGCCGTCCTGATCCGAACGGACAGCAGGTCAGTGGTACACTCAAAAAAAAAAAGGTTCTATATAGCACCAAAAATGGTTCTTCGTCGTAATCATAGGGGAACCACTTTTGGTGCTATATAGCACCATATCTTAACATGTTCTGTATATGGTAGCGGTGCTATATAGAAGTGAAGAACCTCTGAAGAACCGCTGAAGAACCACTGAAGCACCAAAATTGGTGCTATATAGCACTTAAAAAGGTTCCCCTATGATTACGAGTCAAGAACCATTTTTGGTGCCATATAGAACCTTTTTTTTTTAGAGTATATAAATCGCCAGGGCGGTCTAAGATCTATTGGTCTGCACACAATGACGGAAAGAGTCCTAATATGGGCGGAGCACAACCTGAGCTCGTTGAGAGCGACTCATGTGCCAGGCATTCTGAATCTGGGTCCGGACATGCTGTCCAGGGGCAAAGTGTCCCCAGCAGAGTGGTCTCTTCACCTACAAATGATTCAGACAATTTGGGGCATGTTTGGCGAGGCAAAAGTGGATCTTTTCGCCTCACAAGACAATGCTCAATGCTTAAGATATTTCTCCAAACAATAGGACGCGTTGGCCCACGAATGGCCCAGCCTTCCTCTTTATGCTTTCCACCCAATCTCAATGTTACCTCAGGTCATAGAGAGGATCAGGGAGAGCAAATGCGCTGTGCTTTTAATAGCCCCGCTCTGGAGAAATCAACCATGGTTCTCACTGCTAAGTCGGATGTCAGATACAGCCCCGTGGCCAATCACGCTGAGGAGAGACCTCCTCATGCAGGCGAAACGGCAGATCTGGCATCCCCGTCCCGATCTATGGGCGCTTCATGTTTGGCCCATCAACGGGTACATGAGAACCTCTCTGAAAGTGTATTAAACACTATTTCTAAAGCTAGAGCCCCCGCGACTAGGCAAATGGTCAGTCTTTTCAGACTGGTGTAAAGCACGAAGCCTGACCCCACATAATAGTGAAGTGTCAGAAGTGCTCACTTTTTTACAAGAGCTACTGGACGCGGGTCGTTCCCCCTCCACGCTCAAAGTTTATGTGGCTGCTATATCAACATTCGAGCCTCTGCATTCAGTGAGCTCAAAGCTCCTGTCACTCAAGACCGCTTTTCTGCTAGCGATTGCATCAGTTAAGCGAGTGGGTGATCTGCACGCGCTCTCAGTGAGCGCCTCTTGTCTGGAATTTGGGCCAAACGACTCTAAAGTCATCCTCAAACCAAGACATGGATATGTACCTAAGGTGCTTTGAACTCCGTTCAGAGCACAGGTCATTTCACTTTCAGCACTCTCATCATCGTTAGATGAGGAAGATGCTAATTTCTCTGTCCTGTCCGAATATACATAGAGCTTTCCGCTGCTTTCAGGCAAACTGAACCGCTCTTTGTGTGCTTTGGCGGCCGCACCCGTGAGTGCGCGGTTACAAAGCAGACCTTGTCACGATGGATAGTGGATGCTATCTCGCTGGCTTATGAGTCCAAAGATCTCAGCTGCCCTATAGGCACAAAGCCCATTCTACTAGCGGCATGGCCTCGTCGTGGGCTTGGTCTGCTGGCATTTCTCTGAATGATATCTGTGCGGCCTCCCCGTCCACTATTATCAGGCTTTATAATTTGGATGTCCCTGCCTTACAGGCTGGGCTTCTCGACGGGTAATACATATTAACCCCTTACGGCCTGACAGTCTGGTCTGGGTTGAGTATTTGTATAAGTCATAAGCACATTCCTTACATGACTCGAATTGTCTGGTCATTCAATATTCTTATCGGCCCGACTATGTCTGGTCTATACATATATACTACACATATTTTGTGTGTTATTCTCATTAAATAGCCCGACTCAGGTCTGGCTCATATTGGGGACTTCTATGAATATCATATTTACGGGCCCACTTAGGTCGGCCTGGGTATGGAGTCTCCAGGCTTTCAGAGCCGTTAAGCGAGCACAGCGTTTTGCATTGGGTCCCCTAGCGTTTAGCTAAACGCAATACGAGAGTACTCTTGAAAGGGAACACTTCGGTTTCTTGCGTAACCTTGGTTCCCTGAGAAGAGGGAACGAGTATTGCATTTGCTTGCGGTGCTTCGCTTGCTCAGGGAGTCACTTCAGTCGATTAACCTGATGAACCTGGCGAGAGACAGGGTCTTTTATACCCTTGGCTATGCAAATTCTGCTGCCCCTTGTGGCGGGAATATTAGAGGGACCTGATTGGTCCTTCCCACCCAGCGGTCTCGCCATAGGTTCCTGCAGTTGCTGTGGCACAGCCAATCAGCGCGCAGCTGCTTCCTGCTGAGAGCTGTGCAGCTGCACTGCGTTTTACATGGGATATTTAGGATAAAAATTTGCTTCAAAATCTCGAGCAAAGAAAATTCCCCTAGCGTTTAACTAAACGCAATACGAGAATACTCTTGAAAGGGAACCGAGGTTACATAAGTAACCGAATCGTCATCCTTCATCATGCATATATAATATGGTTTGGAACGATTATTAAACATGAGTGTTTGTTGGGTCAGAAAGTCAGAATTGCAAGTTGTAAACTCGGAATTGCATGAAAAAAGTCAGAATTGCAAGTTGTAAACTCGGAATTGCATGAAAAAAGTCAGAATTGCAAGTTGTAAACTCGGAATTGCTTGAAAAAAGTCAGAATTGCAAGTTGTAAACTCGGAATTGCCTGAAAAAAGTCAGAATTGCAAGTTGTAAACTCGGAATTGTGAGGAAAGAAAGTCAGAATTGCAAGTTGTAAACTCAGAATTGTGAGGAAAGAAAGTCAGAATTGCAAGTTGTAAACTCAGAATTGCCTGAAAAAAGTCAGAATTGCAAGTTGTAAACTCGGAATTGTGAGGAAAGAAAGTCAGAATTGCAAGTTGTAAACTCGGAATTGCCTGAAAAAAGTCAGAATTGCAAGTTGTAAACTCGGAATTGTGAGGAAAGAAAGTCAGAATTGCAAGTTGTAAACTCGGAATTGCCTGAAAAAAGTCAGAATTGCAAGTTGTAAACTCGGAATTGTGAGGAAAGAAAGTCAGAATTGCAAGTTGTAAACTCAGAATTGTGAGGAAAGAAAGTCAGAATTGCAAGTTGTAAACTCAGAATTGCCTGAAAAAAGTCAGAATTGCAAGTTGTAAACTCGGAATTGTGAGGAAAGAAAGTCAGAATTGCAAGTTGTAAACTCGGAATTGCCTGAAAAAAGTCAGAATTGCAAGTTGTAAACTCGGAATTGTGAGGAAAGAAAGTCAGAATTGCAAGTTGTAAACTCGGAATTGTGAGGAAAGAAAGTCAGAATTGCAAGTTGTAAACTCAGAATTGCCTGAAAAAAGTCAGAATTGCAAGTTGTAAACTCAGAATTGCCTGAAAAAAGTCAGAATTGCAAGTTGTAAACTCGGAATTGTGAGGAAAGAAAGTCAGAATTGCAAGTTGTAAACTCAGAATTGCCTGAAAAAAGTCAGAATTGCAAGTTGTAAACTCGGAATTGTGAGGAAAGAAAGTCAGAATTGCAAGTTGTAAACTCGGAATTGTGAGGAAAGAAAGTCAGAATTGCAAGTTGTAAACTCGGAATTGCCTGAAAAAAGTCAGAATTGCAAGTTGTAAACTCGGAATTGTGAGGAAAGAAAGTCAGAATTGCAAGTTGTAAACTCGGAATTGTGAGGAAAGAAAGTCAGAATTGCAAGTTGTAAACTCAGAATTGCCTGAAAAAAGTCAGAATTGCAAGTTGTAAACTCAGAATTGCCTGAAAAAAGTCAGAATTGCAAGTTGTAAACTCGGAATTGTGAGGAAAGAAAGTCAGAATTGCAAGTTGTAAACTCAGAATTGTGAGGAAAGAAAGTCAGAATTGCAAGTTGTAAACTCAGAATTGCCTGAAAAAAGTCAGAATTGCAAGTTGTAAACTCAGAATTGCCTGAAAAAAGTCAGAATTGCAAGTTGTAAACTCGGAATTGTGAGGAAAGAAAGTCAGAATTGCAAGTTGTAAACTCAGAATTGTGAGGAAAGAAAGTCAGAATTGCAAGTTGTAAACTCGGAATTGCCTGAAAAAAGTCAGAATTGCAAGTTGTAAACTCGGAATTGTGAGGAAAGAAAGTCAGAATTGCAAGTTGTAAACTCAGAATTGCCTGAAAAAAGTCAGAATTGCAAGTTGTAAACTCGGAATTGCTTGAAAAAAGTCAGAATTGCAAGTTGTAAACTCGGAATTGCCTGAAAAAAGTCAGAATTGCAAGTTGTAAACTCAGAATTGCCTGAAAAAAGTCAGAATTGCAAGTTGTAAACTCGGAATTGCTTGAAAAATGTCAGAATTGCAAGTTGTAAACTCGGAATTGCCTGAAAAAAGTCAGAATTGCAAGTTGTAAACTCGGAATTGTGAGGAAAGAAAGTCAGAATTGCAAGTTGTAAACTCAGAATTGCCTGAAAAAAGTCAGAATTGCAAGTTGTAAACTCGGAATTGTGAGGAAAGAAAGTCAGAATTGCAAGTTGTAAACTCAGAATTGTGAGGAAAGAAAGTCAGAATTGCAAGTTGTAAACTCAGAATTGCCTGAAAAAAGTCAGAATTGCAAGTTGTAAACTCAGAATTGCCTGAAAAAAGTCAGAATTGCAAGTTGTAAACTCGGAATTGTGAGGAAAGAAAGTCAGAATTGCAAGTTGTAAACTCAGAATTGCCTGAAAAAAGTCAGAATTGCAAGTTGTAAACTCAGAATTGCTTGAAAAAAGTCAGAATTGCAAGTTGTAAACTCGGAATTGTGAGGAAAGAAAGTCAGAATTGCAAGTTGTAAACTCGGAATTGCCTGAAAAAAGTCAGAATTGCAAGTTGTAAACTCGGAATTGTGAGGAAAGAAAGTCAGAATTGCAAGTTGTAAACTCAGAATTGCCTGAAAAAAGTCAGAATTGCAAGTTGTAAACTCAGAATTGCTTGAAAAAAGTCAGAATTGCAAGTTGTAAACTCGGAATTGTGAGGAAAGAAAGTCAGAATTGCAAGTTGTAAACTCGGAATTGCCTGAAAAAAGTCAGAATTGCAAGTTGTAAACTCGGAATTGTGAGGAAAGAAAGTCAGAATTGCAAGTTGTAAACTCAGAATTGCCTGAAAAAAGTCAGAATTGCAAGTTGTAAACTCAGAATTGCCTGAAAAAAGTCAGAATTGCAAGTTGTAAACTCAGAATTGTGAGGAAAGAAAGTCAGAATTGCAAGTTGTAAACTCGGAATTGTGAGGAAAGAAAGTCAGAATTGCAAGTTGTAAACTCAGAATTGCCTGAAAAAAGTCAGAATTGCAAGTTGTAAACTCGGAATTGCTTGAAAAAAGTCAGAATTACAAGTTGTAAACTCGGAATTGCTTGAAAAAAGTCAGAATTGCAAGTTGTAAACTCGGAATTGTGAGGAAAGAAAGTCAGAATTGCAAGTTGTAAACTCGGAATTGCCTGAAAAAAGTCAGAATTGCAAGTTGTAAACTCGGAATTGTGAGGAAAGAAAGTCAGAATTGCAAGTTGTAAACTCAGAATTGCCTGAAAAAAGTCAGAATTGCAAGTTGTAAACTCAGAATTGCCTGAAAAAAGTCAGAATTGCAAGTTGTAAACTCAGAATTGTGAGGAAAGAAAGTCAGAATTGCAAGTTGTAAACTCGGAATTGTGAGGAAAGAAAGTCAGAATTGCAAGTTGTAAACTCAGAATTGCCTGAAAAAAGTCAGAATTGCAAGTTGTAAACTCGGAATTGCTTGAAAAAAGTCAGAATTGCAAGTTGTAAACTCGGAATTGTGAGGAAAGAAAGTCAGAATTGCAAGTTGTAAACTCGGAATTGCCTGAAAAAAGTCAGAATTGCAAGTTGTAAACTCGGAATTGTGAGGAAAGAAAGTCAGAATTGCAAGTTGTAAACATGAGTGTTTATTGGGGCTTGTTAAATAATTACATAGAAACTGCAAGACACATTAAATATAGCATGTAATTATGAAAAACTGAGACTGTATTTTCTCCAATAAATGTTGTTTTATTTACAATTATTTTTTTTAAGTGTAGGCGAGGGGATTTATTGCTTTATCCGGCTTTTCCAGTTCATTCGCATGTCCGGATCTGAGTGTTGAAATCCGCTCGAGATTCCACAATCCCTTGCATCATCCGTCGGCGAGGAGCGGCGCAGTCACACGAGGTGAACGCAGGGGCGAGACACTTCCGTCGACTTGCACATTTACCTCTCTCACACACACACACACACACACACACACACACACACACACACACACACACACACACACACACACACACACACACACACACACACACACACACACACACACACACACACACACACACACACGCGTGAGTCAGTGAAAGGTGAAACCACACCCAAGGTGTGAATGTGTGTCAACAGGATTAAGTAACAAGTTGTGGTTTTTAATGAACAGACCAAACTGTCCTGGCATTTGTTTAAACGAGTAATTATAGAAAGTGAAGCGATTACACTGCAAAAAAAAAGATGTTCTTCTTCAGTGTTTCTGTCTTTTTATCCAGCGCAAACATCTAAACATTCATAAATCAAGACACATTTACTTTTTGCATTATAAACGTGATCACATTTATACACACACCGGACATCTGTTCTTGTGTTGTGCAGATGCCAGAACGTTGTGTGTGTGTGTGTGTGTGTTTAACCCCATACATACAGAGCATGTGAACGTTTCAGCATTGAAAGTCTCAAACTACAAACATAATGAAGCAGTTTTTACTGTCGGTTTGATGTTGTTGATGTGTGTAAACACAGGGTCTCGCCGCGCTCACACCACTCATTAAACTCCAGACTTATTTTAAGCTTCTGGTGGTTTAAAGCAGAGCACACTTGATCTCTGCTCATTCACAGCACCGTATCAACACACATCTGTATCACACTCGCTCACGGCCCAGTAGAGGAAACGGATTCAGGACGAGCATGAGAAACTAAAGAAACAGACTCAGGTTGATCCTGAAACACACATCAGGTCTGCAGAGCATGTGCTCGCTCTGAACGAACGCAGAAATCTGGGGAGTCTTCACCGCTGACTGATTACAAGCGTGCAAAGCATGCACACACACACACACACACTCGTGTAGTCAACTGTGTGTTCCCTTGAGAAAATATCATGTTAGTACAAACAGATACAAGACACATCACCAAACAAGACACACAGAAAACACACACACACACTAAACACACATGCACTCTCACACTCACACACTCACACACAGATGAGCCGGCAGGGTTATTTTCAACCTCATGCTACAGAAAGTCATCTCTGTGGAAGCTCGTTTCCACCAATCAAAAATTAATTCTGACTTTTTTCTTTTCATTTCTGAGTTTATATCTCACAATACTGAGGAAAGTCTGAATTTTTAGATATAAACTCACAATTACGAGAAACAAGTCAGAATTGCAAAATGTAAACATGGAAATTTGAACTCACAATTACGAGAATTGAGAAATGTAAACTTGGAATTGGAAAAAATGTCAGATTTAAGTCAGAATTGCAAGTTGTAAACTCGGGATTGCATGAAATAAGTCAGAATTGCAAGTTGTAAACTCGGAATTGTGAGAAAAAAGTCAGAATTGCAAGTTGTAAACTCGGGATTGCATGAAATAAGTCAGAATTGCAAGTTGTAAACTCGGGATTGCATGAAATAAGTCAGAATTGCAAGTTGTAAACACGGGATTGCATGAAATAAGTCAGAATTGCAAGTTGTAAACTCGGAATTGTGAGAAAAAAGTCAGAATTACAAGTTGTAAACTCGGGATTGCATGAAATAAGTCAGAATTGCAAGTTGTAAACTCGGAATTGTGAGAAAAAAGTCAGAATTGCAAGTTGTAAACTCGGGATTGCATGAAATAAGTCAGAATTGCAAGTTGTAAACTCGGGATTGCATGAAATAAGTCAGAATTGCAAGTTGTAAACTCGGGATTGCATGAAATAAGTCAGAATTGCAAGTTGTAAACTCGGGATTGCATGAAATAAATCAGAATTACAAGTTGTAAACTCAGAAATTGTGAGAAACAAGTCAAAATTGCAAGTTGTAAACTCGGGATTGCATGAAATAAGTCAGAATTGCAAGTTGTAAACTCGGGATTGCATGAAATAAGTCAGAATTGCAAGTTGTAAACTCGGGATTGCATGAAATAAGTCAGAATTGCAAGTTGTAAACTCGGGATTGCATGAAATAAGTCAGAATTGCAAGTTGTAAACTCGGAATTGTGAGAAAAAAGTCAGAATTGCAAGTTGTAAACTCGGGATTGCATGAAATAAGTCAGAATTGCAAGTTGTAAACTCGGGATTGCATGAAATAAGTCAGAATTGCAAGTTGTAAACTCGGGATTGCATGAAATAAGTCAGAATTGCAAGTTGTAAACTCGGGATTGCATGAAATAAATCAGAATTACAAGTTGTAAACTCAGAAATTGTGAGAAACAAGTCAAAATTGCAAGTTGTAAACTCGGAATTGTGAGAAAAAAGTCAGAATTGAAAGTTGTAAACTCGGAATTGTGAGAAAAAAGTCAGAATTGCAAGTTGTAAACTCGGAATTGCATGAAATAAGTCAGAATTGCAAGTTGTAAACTCGGAATTGTGAGAAAAAAGTCAGAATTACAAGTTGTAAACTCGGGATTGCATGAAATAAGTCAGAATTGCAAGTTGTAAACTCGGGATTGCATGAAATAAGTCAGAATTGCAAGTTGTAAACTCAGAAATTGTGAGAAACAAGTCAAAATTGCAAGTTGTAAACTCGGGATTGCATGAAATAAGTCAGAATTGCAAGTTGTAAACTCGGGATTGCATGAAATAAATCAGAATTACAAGTTGTAAACTCAGAAATTGTGAGAAACAAGTCAAAATTGCAAGTTGTAAACTCGGGATTGCATGAAATAAGTCAGAATTGCAAGTTGTAAACTCGGGATTGCATGAAATAAGTCAGAATTGCAAGTTGTAAACTCGGGATTGCATGAAATAAATCAGAATTACAAGTTGTAAACTCAGAAATTGTGAGAAACAAGTCAAAATTGCAAGTTGTAAACTCGGAATTGTGAGAAAAAAGTCAGAATTGCAAGTTGTAAACTCGGGATTGCATGAAATAAGTCAGAATTGCAAGTTGTAAACTCGGAATTGTGAGAAAAAAGTCAGAATTGTAAGTTGTAAACTCGGGATTGCATGCAATAAGTCAGAATTGCAAGTTGTAAACTCGGAATTGTGAGAAAAAAGTCAGAATTACAAGTTGTAAACTCGGGATTGCATGAAATAAGTCAGAATTGCAAGTTGTAAACTCGGGATTGCATGAAATAAGTCAGAATTGCAAGTTGTAAACTCGGGATTGCATGAAATAAATCAGAATTACAAGTTGTAAACTCAGAAATTGTGAGAAACATAACTTATGACTTATGAAATAAGTCAGAATTGCAAGTTGTAAACTCGGAATTGTGAGAAACAAGTCAGAATTGCAAGTTGTAAACTCGGGATTGCATGAAATAAGTCAGAATTGCAAGTTGTAAACTCGGGATTGCATGAAATAAATCAGAATTACAAGTTGTAAACTCAGAAATTGTGAGAAACAAGTCAAAATTGCAAGTTGTAAACTCGGAATTGTGAGAAAAAAGTCAGAATTGCAAGTTGTAAACTCGGGATTGCATGAAATAAGTCAGAATTGCAAGTTGTAAACTCGGGATTGCATGAAATAAGTCAGAATTGCAAGTTGTAAACTCGGGATTGCATGAAATAAATCAGAATTACAAGTTGTAAACTCAGAAATTGTGAGAAACATAACTTATGACTTATGAAATAAGTCAGAATTGCAAGTTGTAAACTCGGAATTGTGAGAAACAAGTCAGAATTGCAAGTTGTAAACTCGGGATTGCATGAAATAAGTCAGAATTGCAAGTTGTAAACTCGGGATTGCATGAAATAAATCAGAATTACAAGTTGTAAACTCAGAAATTGTGAGAAACAAGTCAAAATTGCAAGTTGTAAACTCGGAATTGTGAGAAAAAAGTCAGAATTGCAAGTTGTAAACTCGGAATTGTGAGAAAAAAGTCAGAATTGTAAGTTGTAAACACGGGATTGCATGAAATAAGTCAGAATTGCAAGTTGTAAACTCGGAATTGTGAGAAAAAAGTCAGAATTACAAGTTGTAAACTCGGGATTGCATGAAATAAGTCAGAATTGCAAGTTGTAAACTCGGAATTGTGAGAAAAAAGTCAGAATTGTAAGTTGTAAACACGGGATTGCATGAAATAAGTCAGAATTGCAAGTTGTAAACTCGGAATTGTGAGAAAAAAGTCAGAATTACAAGTTGTAAACTCGGGATTGCATGAAATAAGTCAGAATTGCAAGTTGTAAACTCGGAATTGTGAGAAAAAAGTCAGAATTGCAAGTTGTAAACTCGGGATTGCATGAAATAAGTCAGAATTGCAAGTTGTAAACTCGGAATTGTGAGAAAAAAGTCAGAATTGTAAGTTGTAAACTCGGGATTGCATGAAATAAGTCAGAATTGCAAGTTGTAAACTCGGGATTGCATGAAATAAGTCAGAATTGCAAGTTGTAAACTCGGGATTGCATGAAATAAATCAGAATTACAAGTTGTAAACTCAGAAATTGTGAGAAACAAGTCAAAATTGCAAGTTGTAAAATCAGAAATTGTGAGAAAAAAGTCAGAATTGCAAGTTGTAAACTCGGAATTGCGAGTAAAAAGTCAGAATTACAAGTTGTAAACTTGGGATTGCATGAAATAAGTCAGAATTGCAAGTTGTAAACTCGGAATTGCGAGTAAAAAGTCAGAATTACAAGTTGTAAACTTGGGATTGCATGAAATAAGTCAGAATTGCAAGTTGTAAACTCGGAATTTTGAGAAAAAAGTCAAAATTGCAAGTTGTAAACTCGGGATTGCATGAAATAAGTCAGAATTGCAAGTTGTAAACTCGGGATTGCATGAAATAAGTCAGAATTACAAGTTGTAAACTCAGAAATTGTGAGAAACAAGTCAAAATTGCAAGTTGTAAATTCGGAATTGTGAGAAAAAAGTCAGAATTGCAAGTTGTAAACTCGGGATTGCATGAAATAAGTCAGAATTGCAAGTTGTAAACTCGGAATTTTGAGAAAAAAGTCAAAATTGCAAGTTGTCAATTCGGAATTTTGAGAAAAAAGTCAAAATTGCAAGTTGTAAACTCGGAATTTTGAGAAAAAAGTCAAAATTGCAAGTTGTCAATTCGGAATTTTGAGAAAAAAGTCAAAATTGCAAGTTGTAAACTCGGAATTTTGAGAAAAAAGTCAAAATTGCAAGTTGTAAACTCAGAAATTGTGAGAAACAAGTCAAAATTGCAAGTTGTAAACTCGGAATTTTGAGAAAAAAGTCAGAATTGCAAGTTGTAAACTCGGAATTTTTAGAAAAATGTCAGAATTGCAAGTTGTAAACTCAGAAATTGTGAGAAACAAGTCAGACTTACAAGTTGTAAACTCGGGATTGCATGAAATAAGTCAGAATTGCAAGTTGTAAACTCGGGATTGCATGAAATAAGTCAGAATTGCAAGTTGTAAACTCGGAATTTTGAGAAAAAAGTCAAAATTGCAAGTTGTAAACTCGGAATTTTGAGAAAAAAGTCAAAATTGCAAGTTGTCAATTCGGAATTTTGAGAAAAAAGTCAAAATTGCAAGTTGTAAACTCGGAATTTTGAGAAAA
>CM042255.1:51573436-51608436 GCA_023566225.1 Romanogobio albipinnatus | reverse complement strand
ACCACCAGCCTGCACAGTGGTAACAAGGCATGATGGATCCATGTTCTCATTCTGTTTACGCCAAATTCTGACTCTACCATCTGAATGTGTCAACAGAAATCCAGACTCATCAGACCAGGCAACATTTGTAGTGGAGATGAGTGGTACGCGGTGGGGTCTTCTGCTGTTGTAGCCCATCCGCCTCAAGGTTGTGTGTGTTGTGGCTTCACAAATGCTTTGCTGCATACCTCGGTTGTAACGAGTGGTTATTTCAGTCAAAGTTGCTCTTCTATCAGCTTGAATCAGTCGGCCCATTCTCCTCTGACCTCTAGCATCAACAAGGCATTTTGGCCCACAGGACGGCCCCATACTGGATGTGTTTCCCTTTTCACACCATTCTTTGTAAACCCTAGAAATGGTTGTGTGTGAAAATCCCAGTAACTGAGCAGATTGTGAAATACTCAGACCGGCCCGTCTGGCACCAACAACCATGCCACGCTCAAAATTGCTTAAATCCCCTTTCTTTCCCATTCCGACATTCAGTTTGGAGTTCAGGAGATTGTCTTGACCAGGACCACACCCCTAAATGCATTGAAGCAACTGCCATGTGATTGGTTGATTAGATCATTGCATTAATGAGAAGTTGAACAGGTGTTCCTAATAATCCTTTAGGTGAGTGTGTGTGTGTGTGTTTGGGACAGAGGGGGACACGGTCACATTCACTTAACCGCATCGATAATAATAATAAATGTTTTTTGAGCAGCAAATAAACATATAAAAATTTCTGAAGGGTTGTGCCATCACAGGGATAAAGTACATTTAAAAACAAACAAACAGAAAACAGCCATTTTAAATAGTTTTTTACTGTATTTTTGATCAAATAAATGCAACTTTGGTGAGCATAAGATACTTTTTTGTGACCCCAAACGTTTGAAAGGTAATGAGAATAATCAGCATAAATCAAAGCACGAGAAAAAAAGTCAAAATGATGCCATATTAAACTAATTATGAGACACTAAACCAATCATGAGATTAGAAAATCAAAAAGATGAAATAAAGTCAATTATGACGCACTAAATCAATTATGAAATTAAAAAGTCAAAATGATGAGATAAAATCAAAGTTATGGCTTTTAAGTGTGTCATAATTCCCATGTTTTATGTGATGGGCTTCTGTAATCTGGACGGATGAATAAAGGCACTGCTCATGGTCAGTTGATGACCTCTGACCTCAGACCGCGGGATCAGCGGGATCTGACTGTACACCGTTCAGGTGGAACTGGATAAATGTGTGTGTTTGAGCGGCTCTGGCTCTTTGTGCGGCTGTCAGTGGAAAATCCCTGATTGTGTAAGACAGGAGCGGAACAGACTCTGAACTCTATGGATGAAAGTGAAAGGTGCAGCCCGACTCCACGTCTGTCTTTACAACCATTCACGGCTTTTTTTAGGCATGTTTCCGGCAAAACATTGGAGTATCGCCGTGGCAACGCTGGGGCACAGGTGTGGCGCTCTCACCTGTGTGGCGTCAGATAAGAGGTTTCCCTCGGGGATGGACTCCGGTTGCCTGGCGACCGCATACTTGACAAACAAGCGTGCGCATTCCGCAGGATCTCCCAGGGAAGCAGCGCGGTGTTGTTGTGGTTGCCATGGCGATGCGGCGGCAGGTGCGGAGGAACCCACTCGACGAGTCTCGGTCCATCGGTTGTGAAAGTGGGAATTCCGGCAGAATGGGTTTACCCAGAATTCCTACTCCCATTCAAAGGCTTGACTCTGTTTATGAAATATAGACGCATATATTTATGCAAATACCCGTGTATGTTTAACTTCTAGTTATTCTTACTTTTATGCAATTTTTTTAATTATGTTCACTGACACTTTGGAGTGAGTTCACATGAACTAACAATGAAAAATAAAGCATTTATTAATGTTCATCTCAACATCTGTGCACTAATGTGAGCTAATATGAACAGCTGTGTTTTTAACATTAAAAAGTCCATACACACTGTATATTTCCAAAAACACATTTTGCATTTTTCCCAAAATATAATTTAAGATTGGAAATGTATTTTCCTGCTCCTTGAAGAACATTTGTAATATGTTTTTCCATTGTCTAGTCCGGTCCCCTTGACATCTCCAGCTCTCATGAGAGGACATGAGTTCAGTTTGAGATCAAAAGATAAAGGCTGTTTTTGATTGATTCATTTTTGTTGTAAAAACTGATTTCAAAATGTAAAAATGCATGGAAAAAAAACATATATATTGCACAAAATGGAAACAATAATGTAAATATTATTATTATTATAAGTGTGAATCAAAAAATTTAATGTCTTAGTGTGTGTTTTGGTCATAATTTAGACTTTTTAAAATCTAATTTCAGCTTTTATCTCATAATTATGAGTTAACATGTCATATTTTTGACTTTTCATCTAATAATGAGGACTTTTAAAATCATATTTTCAACATTTTATCTCATAATTATGACTTAGCATGTCATATTTTTGACTTTTTATCTCACTATTATGACTTTCAAAATCATATTTTCAACATTTTATCTCATAATTATGTCTTAGCATGTCATATTTTTGACTTTATCTAATAACGAGGACTTTTAAAATCATATTTTCATCATTTTAGCTCTTAATTATGACTATGATAATTGAAATGAGCTGATCAGTAATATAGTTGAATATTGAAATTAATATATTTTGGTAACACTTTATTTTGCAGTGTCTTAGTAACACGTTACATGTAATAACTATAACAACATGCAACTAACACACTAATCCTCAACTAACATAACTCTATAGTAACATGTAGCTACACAATATTACTCAGTACTTAAATACATAATCAGACTCTAACACATGACTTTATTTTGTAAAAACTATAACATGATTACATGCAGCTAACACACTCATCCTAACCATAACCCTATAGTAAGTGCATGTAGTTCATTAATATTACTCAGTACTAACACCGACACCTGTAGATAAAGTGTAACACATTATTTTAAATATATAATTGATATATTTTAAGGTGTGTTTGTTACACTGTAATCATACACTTAAGTAATATTAAGTAACTGCGTGTAGTGTTAAGGTGTGGTGTAGGGTTAGTTGCATATGATTATGCATAATTATTACTATGGTAAGGACATGTAACATGTAAAAGTACACACACATGAAGTTTTGATTCCCATCCTTCATGTTAACCGATGTTCACTCATGGCGTGTGAACGTGATGTGCTTGAATCTGCTGCAGGTCATGGAGCGATGGGGAAATAATGATCATTTCATTTGTTCTGTTGAAGCTCATCGTGCACCTTTTTATTTTTCTAATCCTGGTACATCCAACATGCAGATGTCTAGTAAATATTACATTATTTACAGTCAAAACTCTTACACTTCTTGCCAAGAAAAACAGCCGACATGTGAAAATAATGGTTTTAATATACTCTACATAAATTATATTCAGTCTCGTGTTGATAATATCCGTCACAGAGTCCCACAAACCGCTGTGAAACACACACACACGTGTGTGTCCAGACACAGAAGCCCATGTGTGAGTGTGTGACGGTGTTCAGACGTGCTTTGGCATGTTATCGATGCGTATCACCATCATGTCTAACATCTCATCTGCGGTTTCAGAGGCTTTGTGTTAGATGTGTATTGAAACACCCACATGATTTTGTGCAGTCAGTCTTTGTCTATTATCTCAAGACCTGATTTTTCCACTCAAACGAACAGTTTTATGATCTGAATACAGCTGGAAGTCAATGTTACCTCAGTGTGTCCCAACACTAGCACACTGCCCTAAAAAGTCAAAGACAGGAAGTGTGAAAGACCTGTGGCGCCCTCTGCTGGCAGATACTGTAACATCAGTCATCACATACAGTTCACACAAGCACTATACACACACCTAAAGGATTATTAGGAGCTCCACTAATACTGTGTTTGACCCCTTTGGCCTTCAGAACTGCCTTAATTCTACGTGGCATTGACTCAACAAGGAGCTGAAAGCATTCTTTAGAAATGTTGGTCCATATTGATAGGAGAGCATCTTGCAGTTGATGGAGATTTGTGGGATGCACATCCAGGGCACGAAGCTCCCGTTCCACCACATCCCAAAGATGCTCTATTGGGTTGAGATCTGGGGACTGTGGGACGGCCATTTTAGTCCAGTGAACTCATTGTCATGTTCAAGAAACCAATTTGAAATGATTGGAGCTTTGTGACATGGGGCATTATCCTGCTGGAAGTAGCCATCAGAGGATGGGCACATGCTGGGCATAAAGGGATGGACATGGTCAGAAACAATGCTCAGGTAGGCCGTGGCATTTAAACCATGCCCAATTGGCACTAAGGGGCCTAAAGTGTGCCAAGAAAACATCCCCCACACCATTACACCACCACCACCAGCCTGCACAGTGGTAACAAGGCATGATGGATCCATGTTCTCATTCTGTTTACGCCAAATTCTGACTCTACCATCTGAATGTCTCAACAGAAATCCAGACTCATCAGACCAGGCAACATTTTTCCAGTCTTCAACTGTCCAATTTTGGTGAGCTGGTGCAAATTGTAGCCTCTTTTTCCTATTTGTAGTGGAGATGAGTGGTACCCGGTGGGGTCTTCTGCTGTTGTAGCCCATCCGCCTCAAGGTTGTGTGTGTTGTGGCTTCACAAATGCTTTGCTGCATACCTCGGTTGTAACGAGTGGTTATTTCAGTCAAAGTTGCTCTTCTATCAGCTTGACTCAGTCGGCCCATTCTCCTCTGACCTCTAGCATCAACAAGGCATTTTGATATCTGCCAGCTACTAGCACACTGCCCTAAAACATGACCCAAATCAAAAGTTTGGTGAAAGACAGGAAGTTTGGCAGATTCTGTAACATCAGCTCCAAATGTGTGAAACTACACTATATTGCCAAGAGCTTTGGGCCGCCCCTCCAAATCACTGAGTTCAGGTGTTCAATCCCTTCATTTTTTTCTGACAGGAAAGCCCAGAGTAGTCAATAAGATAGTGACACCTGTTAACAGTAGCTCTATACCAGATGAGAAATGGGAACAAATGACTCCAGAAGAAAAGAGGAACGTAACAGATAACAGAAATAGTACAATTACCCCAAAGAAAGTGAGAAATAGAGTTGAGAGTATGCAGATAGAGAAAACAGGAAACCACAAGAAGCCAAGCATCTTCAGAAGAAGAATAGGATGAGGCAGGCCTACTGAAGCAGAAGCTCTGCCACCCCAGCACATCATTTATATTTGGATATAGAAGGAATTACTTATATTTTGGATACAGTAGAGCCAATAGAACAAACAGGAATTATCCATGTACAATCATATGATGGTGAAGTAAAAACATTAGGTTACAAACATGGTATAAAAATGATACAGGGTGCTGAACCATAGATATACATAATAAAGGCTAGATGTCTCATCTGCGCTGCTGGCCAATGGAGGTCGACGTCCGCACTTGGCGGCCATCTTGTCACAGTCAGCTCACTCACTCCTAACATTGTGTTTTAATGGTGCATGTACTTTTTAAATAACCATAAATTGCTCAATTTTCTACCGATTTTCAAACTGTTTGGTTTGTTATAAACGTCCGAGATGTAGTTATGACACTGCATACTTATGAATTATTATTCATAATGTGTTCAAGCATCCATAATTATAGCCACGTTAATAACGTTTGTAAGAAACCAAACCATTTGTAAATCCATCCAGATTTCAGCGAGATAAGAGTATTTGTGTTCAGATCACTCGCCTCACATCAGGAGCCACAGCCTGTGACAAGATGGCCGCCGCTGATGACGTTAGAGCAGGGGTTTTCAAACTGGGGTCCGGGGACCCCCAGGGGTCCTCCAGAAGGTTCTAAGGCGCCACCAGAAATGTTCAGAGAATAACAAAGCAAAAATGGACTAACCCAGCAATTGGGTTGAAAATGGACTAACCCAGCAATTGGATTAAAAATGGACTAACCCAGCAATTGGGTTAAAAATGGACTAACCCAGCAATTGGGTTGTTTTAATCCAGCGATTGGGTTGTTTTAAGCAAACATTTAACCCAACCGCTGGGTTAAAACAACCCAATTACTGGGTTAGTCAATTTTCAACCCAACTTGGGTTATTTTTAACCCAGCATTTTTTAGAGTGTACTTTCCAGAATTATATATATGTTTGTTTTGTATCTTTCTAGTGAGTTTCTCTCACTATGGTCCCCTTTATCTCACTCACTGGAGTTGTAAGGTAGTATTCTTATCGTAGTGCGTAAGATGCTTACATATACATTATTGTGAAAGTTGCTTATACAAATAATTTTTAATTGAAAATGTTCTTCTTCAGGTTTATACAGCCAACAATAAGTATAGCCAAATTAAGTTTGGAAACAATATGTTGTTGTGGCGAGCAGCGAGGCTGAGGGACCGTGAGGGCGGGACGAGGCGGCGCTCATCAGAGAGGATGAGCGCCAGCTGCGCGCCGCAGCGATCTCGGCCCTCGCGGAGGAGTGAGGGAGTATAAAGGAGGAGCGACGACAGTGAGGGACGAGAGAGGACCAGGCCTGGATTTTGTGTTATGTTTTATTTAAGTTTTGTTATGTGTTGCTGCAGTCGACCGTGAGGGGCTGCAGCTTTTTATTTTCATTTTGTGTTTGTCTGTATGTAGGCGACAGTCGTCCGCGAGGGGCTGTCGCCGCCATTTTATTTTGTGTTTATTTATTAAAAGTTCCTTTGATTGTCCGCCGGTTCCCGCCTCCTTCTTCCCATACAAACAAGTTTTACTACAGTTGTATTTATAATGTCACACTTACTATTTATCTAACTTTTTTTCTTCTTTTTTTCATATACATAAAAGTATATAGATGGATTGTAAGCAGAGGTCCCTCATACAAGATTCATCATATTTGGGGGTCCTTGGCATCATAAAGTTTGAAAACCCCTGCGTTAGAGACTCCGCCCTAAGACATCTAGCCTTTATTATGTATATCTATGGTGCTGAAAACCTGCTAGCAGCAAGAGACCTTAAAGAGGTGCTTGATTATGATTTGACTTTTCTAACTTTAGTGAGTGTGTAATGTGTGTAATGTTTTGTAAACATCTGCAAAGTTACGATGCTCAACGTTCAAAGCAAAGGGAGATATTTTCTTTTACAGAAATCTATTTTTAAGGACTACAACAAGCTTCTTCACGGGTTAGTGACATCACAAACCCTGACATTTACATAAACCCGTCCCCAGGAACACCCAACAAAGGCCATGTTGGACTGTAGGCATCTTAAAACAGTTCCCACACCAGCGGTTTATAGATTATCATGACAGAATATGCTAATCAATGACTGATGGTTAACTCATAAACTCATCATCTATTCCTTCAGAAACGTCCTGTCTTGTTCTACATGTTGTCTCTTCTTCTGGAGTCTCTCCATCATTGTCCGACTCCGGTTTGATCATAAAAGGCTGAACAGTTTCTATCATGTTCAGTGTGTGTGTGTGTGAGGTATTTAGAGCTGCTAACACAAGCTCTTGAAGCTCCGCCCTCTTCCTGAAAGGGGGTGGGGAGCAGCAGCTCATTTGCATTTAAAGAGACACAAACAGAAATGGCACGTTTTTGCTCAGCCTCAAAAAGGTTTTACCATTGTCTGGCTATCACCAGACCAAGCTCAATTTAAGATTGAACATTGTTCTGGGGAGTCTGCTCTGCATTTTCTACTGCACAAGTAGAATTTACAAATGGTTTGGTTTCTTTACAAACGTTATTAACGTGGCTATAATTCTGGATGCTTGAACAAATTATGAAAAATAATTCATAAGTATGCAGTGTCATAACTACATCTCTGACGTTTATAACAAACCAAACAGTTTGAAAATCGGTAGAAAATTGAGCTAGTTATGGTTATTTAAAAAGTACACGCACCATTAAAACACAATGTTAGGAGTGAGTGAGCTGACTGTGACAAGATGGCCGCCAGGTGCGGACGTCGACCTCCATTGCTCAGCAGCGCGGACGAGACATCTAGCCTTTATTATGTATATCTATGGTTCAAATGACTCTGTATGCAAATTAGACCACAAGAGGCGTGATCAATGGGCAACGACCCCTCGCTTCTCTATCAGTCATCAAGTTAAACCCACCAATAGCGCGCCAGGTGGATAAGCTAGTCTGTGATTGGTTCCCGCAAAAGTGTGACAGAAGCAGTAGAAATGAATTACAGGGCGAAATCAAATCGCCGGCAGATCAGGTAATAAAAAATTATCAATGGGGTATTGTGAGCTAAAACTTCATACACGCACTCTGGGGACATCAGAGATTGTGGAAAAGTCAGGGAGAAATATGCACATAAGATTGAAGGAGGAATGCATAAACCACAAAGACAATATCCTATTAACAAAAAAGGATGGTATGAATTGAAACAAAGAATTAAAGAGCTGGAAGAAGGCAAGGCAAGGCAAGGCAAGTTTATTTGTATAGCACATTTCATACACAGGGGCAATTCAAAGTGCTTTACACAGAAATGAAGTTAAAATATTCATAAGTGAATAAAATAAAAATACAAATATATATAGTATAACAGTTATAATAGGAATTAAAAGAAAAATAAATAAATAAAAAGTATTATTAACACAAAAAAATAAAAAACGGGTTAAATTGAAACATAATTAAAGTGCAAGCAGTTCAGACAGAGCACAGAACTCATTCAGTAAAAGCATAAGATAAGGTGCAATCAGTCGGATGTACAGTAGCACAGTGATCATTCAGTAAATGCACAGCTGAACAGATGTGCACAGATGTGTTTTGAGTCTGTACAGATGTGCACAGATGTGTTTTGAGTCTGCACAGATGTGTTTTGAGTCTGGACAGATGTGCACAGATGTGTTTTGAGTCTGGACAGATGTGCACAGATGTGTTTTGAGTCTGTACAGATGTGCACAGATGTGTTTTGAGTCTGTACAGATGTGCACAGATGTGTTTTGAGTCTGTACAGATGTGCACAGATGTGTTTTGAGTCTGCACAGATGTGTTTTGAGTCTGGACAGATGTGCACAGATGTGTTTTGAGTCTGGACAGATGTGCACAGATGTGTTTTGAGTCTGTACAGATGTGCACAGATGTGTTTTGAGTCTGGACAGATGTGCACAAATGTGTTTTGAGTCTGTACAGATGTGCACATATGTGTTTTGAGTCTGGACAGATGTGCACAGATGTGTTTTGAGTCTGTACAGATGTGCACAGATGTGTTTTGAGTCTGGACAGATGTGCACAGATGTGTTTTGAGTCTGGACAGATGTGCACAGATGTGTTTTGAGTCTGCACAGATGTGTTTTGAGTCTGGCAGATGTGCACAGATGTGTTTTGAGTCTGGACAGATGTGCACAGATGTGTTTTGAGTCTGGACAGATGTGCACAGATGTGTTTTGAGTCTGCACAGATGTGTTTTGAGTCTGGCAGATGTGCACAGATGTGTTTTGAGTCTGGACAGATGTGCACAGATGTGTTTTGAGTCTGGACAGATGTGCACAGATGTGTTTTGAGTCTGGACAGATGTGCACAGATGTGTTTTGAGTCTGGACAGATGTGCACAGATGTGTTTTGAGTCTGGACAGATGTGCACAGATGTGTTTTGAGTCTGTACAGATGTGCACAGATGTGTTTTGAGTCTGTACAGATGTGCACTGATGTGTTTTGAGTCTGGACAGATGTGCACAGATGTGTTTTGAGTCTGGACAGATGTGCACAGATGTGTTTTGAGTCTGTACAGATGTGCACAGATGTGTTTTGAGTCTGTACAGATGTGCACAGATGTGTTTTGAGTCTGGACAGATGTGCACAGATGTGTTTTGAGTCTGGACAGATGTGCACAGATGTGTTTTGAGTCTAGACAGATGTGCACAGATGTGTTTTGAGTCTGCACAGATGTGCACAGATGTGTTTTGAGTCTGGACAGATGTGCACAGATGTGTTTTGAGTCTGCACAGATGTGCACAGATGTGTTTTGAGTCTGCACAGATGTGCACAGATGTGTTTTGAGTCTGGACAGATGTGCACAGATGTGTTTTGAGTCTGGACAGATGTGCACAGATGTGTTTTGAGTCTGGACAGATGTGCACAGATGTGTTTTGAGTCTGGACAGATGTGCACAGATGTGTTTTGAGTCTGGACAGATGTGCACAGATGTGTTTTGAGTCTGGACAGATGTGCACAGATGTGTTTTGAGTCTGGACAGATGTGCACAGATGTGTTTTGAGTCTGTACAGATGTGCACAGATATGTCATGGATGTCCACTCAGACTTATGGGGCCCTATCTTGCACCCAGCGCAATTGACTTTGTACACCGACGCATGTGTCATTCCTATTTTGCACCCGCGCAAAGCGCGCTTTTCCCTCCACAGAAGCACGTCGCTAAACTAGTGAATGAACTTGCGCTCCCTGGGCGGTTCAGCGCAAAAAAGGAGGCGTGTTCCGGCGCAAACAATCCCTGGTGCTATTTTGCTGTTCCATTAAACAATTGCGCCACTGACCAGAAAAAACCTAGTCTAAAGTCAGTGGCACGTTGCGCGTTGTTCATTATGCTATTTTAAGGGCGCATGCTTGACCATAGCGTGCACAACGCGCATACACTTTGCTCATGTAATCTACACAGATGCAACAGTTATTTTTGCAAATCATAAATTGTTACACTAAAAAAATATTAACACATGAGATGACGGAAATCATTGTGGTGTGCCACGAAGATGTGAAAAAATAGGCATAAATCTAGCTTACAAATGATTCAGGCTAATTATTTATTTAACCGACGCTATTTTGGGTGGGTTTCTCCCATCCCCATACAACACAACTTCTCTGTCTTTCACTGCTCTTACAAGAACATCAGTCTCCTCGGCTGTGAACCGCTCCTGGCGTGCGCCTGGTAAATACGCCATAATAATAGCAATCCATAATGGAACTTGCGCACCTGCTTTTAAAGGGAATGTTGGATGACGCTCTGATTGGTTTATTCACGTTACGCCCAAACCACACCTATGAATAATGAAGCTACTTCAGACCAACCCATTTTAGATTTGCGCCGGGCGCAAGAGCCATTTATCCCGCCGGGAAAATAGCAACAGCGCCGAGACCCGCCCACAAAGTTACTTGCGCTTCGCGCTTTGACACTTGCGTTTCAGATCGTTAAAATAGGGCCCATGGTCACCTATACTCACATAATAACCTCTCCCTTCTAAGTATGACCTGAACCATTTGAGGACCATTCCGGAAAGCCCAACCCAGTTTTCTAGCCTGTCAAGAAGTATGTTGTGGTCAACAGTGTCGAATGCAGCACTGAGGTCGAGTAGTACCAGCACTGATAATTTACCTGTATCTGTGTTGAGGCGAATATCATTTATTATCTTTATGAGCGCTGTCTCTGTGCTGTGATGCGGTCGGAAACCAGATTGAAAATTGTCAAAGTATCCATTTGAGTTCAAGAATTTGTTCAGCTGACTGAAAACAACTCTTTCAATGATCTTGCCTATGAAGGGGAGATTCGAGATTGGTCTGTAGTTGCTCAGTATGGAGTTATCCAGATTTCTCTTTTTCAGGAGAGGCTTAACTACTGCGGTTTTAAGGGAGTTTGGAAAAGTCCCAGAAAGAAGTGAGGCGTTTACCACTTCTAGGAGATCTGCTTCTAAACAGTTAAACACACTTTTGAAAAAAGAAGTGGGGAGTGTGTCAAGGGCGCAGGTTGATGTTTTTAGGTGCTGTACCGTTTCTTCTAAAATTACACCATCAATTGCTTTGAAATCAGTCATAGTAACTTTCTGAGGTTGTGGTCTGATCTGACTCACCCCAGAGCAACTCGAGGATGTGCTGATCGCATTTCTGATATTATTGATTTTCTCAGAGAAGAAGAAAGCAAACTCACTACATTTGCTGTCTGAGAGCATTTCATTGGGAATGTGACTCGGAGGGTTTGTTAGTCTCTCTACAGTAGCAAAAAGAGTGCGCGTGTTGTTTATGTTTCTGTTTATAATATTTGAAAAGAAGGTCTGTCTAGCTTTGCCTAGTTCCACATTGAAAGCACGAAGACTGTCTTTATAGATGTTGTAATGGACTACAAGTTTTGTCTTTCGCCACATGCGCTCATCTTTCCTGCATTGTCTTTTCATTAATTGCACTGCTGTTGAGTTTCTCCATGGTGCTTTTTGTTTGCCACTCTTTTTTCTGACTTTCACAGGAGCAATATCATCAATTACACTCTTAACTTTTGAGTTAAAAGAGTCAAGGAGAGAATCAACAGAGCCTGCAGATATGCTTGGTGTTAGAGATATAGCACCATTACATTTTACAATACATTCTCATAGAAAACAACTAGGCCTATTGGACATTGTATTAATATTTCTTAATATTTGTGGTTTTACTGTATTTTTGATCAAATAAATTCAGCCTTCTTCTTTCAAAAACATTTTAAAAAGTCTTAATTATTTCAAACTTTTGATTACCAGTGTGTGAAATAATGCATGTGAACTAACTGGCAAATTATATATTTATTTTCATATATGACACTTTCCATTGGCTGCTCTTAGCATGATGTAGCCTATGTGTAGCTAAGCCTACGTTTCAGAAATATATTTTGAGCATTATGAATAATTTGAAAATGATTGTGAAATTACTGAAGAAAGCCTGGAAACAGAAAGACAAACATTCCCTCTGATATGCTGAAAACTGCGACTCCTATGTTAATGTTTCTTTGTGCATTCTGTGACGAATAACGTAAAAGGCATTACAATTAACTCTAAAAGGTCAGCAGTAGCCTAGTTTACATCCCTGGAAATTAATGTCTGTCGTTTAACATTTTTAAAATCGTTAACAGTCGGGAAATATTGCTGTAGCGATTTGACTCATCTGCCCCATATTCAGCTCTTCGGCCCGCACTGCTCGGCTGCTGTGCACAGTAAATCCCGCCTCCTTCAATTTGATTGGATATCGCAAACATTTTGACATTGACGAGCTTTTACACCACTGAGACACTGGCACTGAGCAGGCTATAGATTCGAGTTTTGCCTCAGGTGGGCTGCGCGGGCCATTCGTCTGGGCTGACGGAAGGATATAGGCTACGTAGTTTTACTATAATTTACATTTACATTTACATTTATGCATTTAGCAGACGCTTTTATCCAAAGCGACTTACAACTTGGGGGAACATGAAGTGATTGGTCATGAAGAGTCGAGAAGCGCAATAAGAGCCTGAAATCCTGAGAGCGTGTGCATTGCTCAGTGTAGCACAGGCTAGAGTATGGAGGGAAGAAGGAGGAGAAAGAGGAAAGGAAAGTGGGTTTTTTTTTATGAGGTTAAGTGCTCGCGGAAGAGCTGAGTTTTAAGTTGACTTTTGAATGATGTCAATGATTCTGCGTTTCGGATGGTGTTGGGAAGATCGTTCCACCAGCTGGGAACGTTGAATGCAAATGTTCTGGAAAGGGATTTTTCCCCCTCTGTGATGGGACCACAAGCCGTCGTTCCTTTGCTGAGCGAAGGCTTCTGGTGGGGGTGTGGATTTGTAGAATGGGGTCAAAGTAAGTAGGAGCTGAGCGTGTGGAGGATCTGCATGCAAGCGTCAGCGCCTTAAACTTGATGCGAGCAGCGAGTGGTAGCCAGTGCAGGGAGATGAAGAGAGGTGTGAGTCCTTTTGGGCTCGTTGAAGACAAGACGTGCTGCTGCATTCTGGATCATTCGAAGTGATTGGATCGCACAAGAGGGGAGTCCAGCCAGAAGCGCATTGCAGTACTCAAGTCTAGAAATAACCAGGGCCTGGACAAGAAGCTGTGTTGCGTGCTCTGTTTATTTATTCTTCATGTATATTTACGTAGCAACGGGCCGGCCCACATTGTCCAGCGGCCCACCGGGAAAACGCCTGGTACGCCAGATGGCCAGTCCGCCCCAGCCTTCGTTCAATTTGTTACGTTTGTACTTTAGCAGCTGATCATATGATTTGTTGTAATTTAATTTAGATTTAATTTAGCACAGGCCCGCCCACTATGATGACTAGCCCCCCACCCCCAGTTTGTTATACAAATATAATAATATTTGTTAAATAACAGTTGTTTAAATTATTTTAACGTAATTACAACATTATTATAACATCTCAAATACTGAAATAAATAAAATTAGTTTTTTACATTCTATGTTTTTTGCATAATGCTTGATGAGTTTGATTGACAGCTGTGTTAGGCCATTAGGTGTCAGGCTGTCTCATGCGGCTCGCGCCTGTGAGTTCATGAAGTGTGTTTATTCACTTAGCCTATAATTTGCAGTTGTGTGATAGATAAACAGCAGCGATGCAAAATTCTATAAAAAATACTTGTAAAAACTTTACATTAACGCGGGAGAGAACCCATCCATCAGGCCACAAGTAGCTAACGGTAAGACTTTTAAATTCCAAGCGCAGGTTAATTGATGGGAACACACCATTGAAGTCTGTCAGTCGTGATAGTGTAGGGGTAAGATGCAACACACTGAGTTTTGACGCCATTCGACCTGAGGTTCGAATCCGAACTCGTCGTATTTCCTTTTCTCATCACATATCAGATCGGAAAGGTGTTTATTTTCAATTAAAAATGAAGAAGTGGAAAATAAGTGTCTAACGTTTAACCGCTGCCCATGTTTTGTATGTGGACAGGTTTAGCTGCAGTTTTGGTTTATGTTGACAGTGATAGTGGAAGAGCTAAACCTTGACTCACTAGGGCCCAGGTCAGGAAGCAGACAAACTGGCTAAACCGACCGTCTGCTAGCTGTCTCACGTCACCGGAGTCAGATAAATCCCAGCACATAGAGACTCTTTCACCGAGATATTATCATATAGAGACTGTGTCTGTTCCCCGAATTAGTAAATACAAAAAAACATCAAAACCATTCAACAGTAAAAATTTAATTGATGTCCAACAAATAAACAACAGATATAATACAGATGAACAATTGATAAAGCTTGGGTTGCTGAATATTAGATCCCTTTCCCCAAAAGCGCTTATTGTTAATGATATCATTACATATAATAATCTAGATGTGCTCTGTTTGACAGAAACCTGGCTAAAACCTGACGACTACATTACTTTAAATGAGTCCACCCCCCAAGATTATTGTTATAAACATGAGCCGCGTCTGAAAGGTAAAGGGGGAGGGGTTGCTGTAATTTATAATAATATCTTCAGTATTACTCAGAAGTCTAGTTTCAAATATAATTCCTTTGAAGTTTTGGTGCTTTATGTAACTCTATGTAGTGTACATGACAAAACCCGTTCAACATTGGTGTTAGCTACTGTATACAGGCCACCAGGGCATAATACAGACTTTATCAAAGAATTTGCTGATTTTCTATCAGAATTAGTACTGGCCGTAGATAAAGTACTAATTGTTGGTGATTTTAATATCCATGTAGACAACGAAAAAGACGTATTAGGATTAGCATTTAAAGATACACTAAACTCTATTGGAGTTAGGCAACACGTGTCAGGACCCACTCATCGCCATAATCATACTTTAGACCTAATATTGTCACATGGAATAAATGTTGATACCGTTGAAATTCTGCAGCAGAGCGATGACATCTCAGATCATTACTTAGTATCTTGTATACTTAATTTAGCTAAGGTTGCAAAGCCGCCCCCTCGCTTCAAAAATGGCAGGACAATCACTGCCGCTACTAAAGATTGCTTTTTGAATAATCTCAACCTCATCAGTATCATCTCCTCAGCATCCCAGATAGCATAGAAGAACTTGATGTTGCAACAGAAACTATTGACTCTCTCTTTTCCAGTACTTTAGACACAGTTGCTCCTCTGCGCTTAAAGAAGATTAAAGAAAATAGTCCAACGCCATGGTACAACGAGCACACCCGGGCCCTTAAAACAGCAGCCAGAAAAATGGAGCGCAGCTGGAAGAAAACAAAACTAGAGGTCTTTCGTAATTTGTGGAAAGAGCACATGATCACATACAGAAAGGCCGTAAGAACTGCTAGATCTGCTTATTTCTCAACTCTCTTGGAAGAAAACAAACACAACCCGAGGTATTTATTTGATACTGTGGCTAAATTAACCAAAAATAAAGCTGCAACTTCTGATGATTGTAAACAGCACAGCTGTAATGACTTTATGAACTTCTTCACATGTAAGATTGATAATATTAGGAAGAAAATTTTAACCATGCAGCCGTCTACTACAGTATCACATCAGACAGAGCATTGTAGTGTCACTGAGGAAAAATTACACTCATTCACTGTTATAGGAGAAGAAGAATTGGCTAAACTCGTTAAATCATCAAAATCAACAACATGTATGCTTGACCCTGTACCGACTAGGCTATTAAAAGAGATGCTACCAGAGGTCATAGATCCTCTTCTTAATATCATTAATTCATCTTTGTCATTAGGATATGTACCGAAAACTTTTAAGTTGGCTATTATTAAACCACTTATTAAAAAACCGCAACTTGATCCTACAGAATTAGTCAATTATAGACCAATCTCAAATCTACCCTTTCTGTCAAAAATACTTGAAAAGGCAGTGTCCTCACAATTATGTTCCTTTTTAGAAAGAAATGGTATCTGTGAGGATTTCCAGTCAGGATTTAGACCGTATCATAGCACTGAGACTGCTCTCATCAGAGTTACACATGATTTACTCTTATCATCCGATCGTGGCTGTATCTCTCTATTAGTGTTACTCGATCTTAGCGCTGCATTTGATACCATCGACCACAACATTCTTTTGAATAGACTCGAAAATGATGTAGGTATTAGTGGAATTGCCTTGTCATGGTTTAAATCATACCTATGTGATCGTTACCAGTATGTAGCAGTAAATGAAGAGATGTCACACCGATCAAAAGTTTAGTATGGAGTACCGCAAGGCTCAGTGCTAGGACCGCTGCTCTTCACCCTGTACATGCTACCACTGGGAGATATCATTAGGAAGCATGGCGTTAGTTTTCATTGTTATGCTGACGATACTCAGCTCTATATTTCTTCACGCCCTGAAGAAACTTACCAATTCACAAGAGTAACGGAATGCATAGCTGATATAAAACATTGGATGACCGGTAATTTCCTGCAACTCAATTCAGAAAAAACTGAATTTTTAATTATTGGACAAAAAAGCTCCACAAGTAACCTAGAATACTGTTTAACACTTGATGGCTGCTCTGTCAAGTCTTCGTCATCAGTGAGGAACCTGGGTGTGCTCTTTGATACCAATCTTTCGTTTGAAAGCCACGTTTCTAGCATCTGTAAAACTGCATTCTACCATCTTAAAAATATCTCTAAATTACGGCACATGCTCTCAATGCAAAATGCTGAACAGTGAGTTGATGCATTCATGACCTCAAGGCTAGATTATTGTAATGCTCTACTGGGTGGTTGCCCTGCTCGCTTAATAAATAAACTCCAGCTGGTCCAAAACGCAGCAGCTCCAGTTCTTACTAGAACCAGGAAGTATGACCATATTAGCCCAGTTCTGTCAACATTGCACTGGCTACCTATTAAACATCGCATACATTTTAAAATCTTGCTTATTACTTACAAAGCACTAAATGGTTTATCTCCAGTACTTGAGCGAGCTCTTAACATATTATACTCCATCACGTCTACTGCGGTCTCAAAATTCTGGCCAGTTGTTAATACCGAGAATATCCAAATCAACTGCAGGCGGTCGATCCTTTTCCTATTTAGCTCCTAAACTCTGGAACTCTTCCTAACATTGTTCGGGAAGCAGACACACTCTGTCAGTTTAAATCTAGACTAAAAACACATCTCTTTACTGTGGCATACACATAAAACACTTTTTCTTTGAAATGATTGTTAGGCTGCATTAACTAGGTCAGCTGGAACCGGGAACACTTCCCATAACACCTGATGTACTCGTTACATCATCAGAAGAATGGCATCTACGCTAATGATAGTCTCTCTGTTTTATCCCGAGGTTTACTGCAGTCAGCCGGATCCGGGCCATATCCTGATCAGATGATGGACCTGCGCCCAGAGAAGACCAACACAGGACCCCGAAGTGTCCACAGAGACCGTGTCAATTAGTCTCCCCCTGCAACTGCCTCATCGACACGGCATCTTAATAAACCCGTCTCCAGCGTGATGAGTCCGATTGTTCGAATATTACAATGAAATAATACTTAAATCGATATGTCATCCGCAATAAACCCGTCTTCAGCGTGTTGACTCCGTTTGTTCAAATATTACCATTAAATAATACTTAAATCGATATGTCATCCACAATAAACCCGTCTCCAGCGTGTTGCCTCCGATCATTCGAATATTCCGATCTATTATGACCTCTGACCAGTAAAGCTGGCAGAATAACAATAATAATACTACGCTGTTTGTCAATTGGCCAGAGGAGAACTGGCACCCCGACTGAGCCTGGTTTCTCCAAGGTTTATTTTCCTCCATTCTGCTCCTGATGGGGTTTTGGTTTCCTTGCCACTGTTGCCTCTGGCTTGGCGTGCTCAGTTGGGGACACTAAAATTTTTCAACTAAACATCGAAATAAATCTAATTAATAAACTAAATGAACCATATAATAATGAACCATAGCCCACACTGTCACGGTATGGATATTTAAACTGATGACATCAAATGACTATACAGCTTCATAAAATTATGCTGCATTATTTTCCTGTTTAACACTGTAAAGCTGCTTTGGAACAATCTGCATTGTTAAAAGCGCTATATAAATAAAGTTGACTTGACTTGACTTGACTTGATAGTGACACCTGTGCGTGTGAAAGTGCCCGCTCACTTTTGCCCAGGCCCGACCAAAAATAAAATTCTGCTACGCCACTGTTTCTTAGTATCTCTTACTTTCAAATATTGTTTCCACTATGGGAGTGTCTGGATTCGCTTTCTGTAATGAACACAGATTAGTCAGTTCTGATATTAGTCAGAGGATTGCATATTGTTATTTTAGTCACGAAAGCTGCAGCATGCAGAAAAACTTTAAAAGTGACAGTCAGAAATATTGGGTTTCCCCTCATGCTTGGCTCAATGTTTCCATCATCGAGTCCTCGGTGTGATCTCTGTTTGATCTGCCCTGACAGAAAGATCTGCGGAAACTCCGACTTACTCCGCATGCGACTCTAGAATAATGATTTCAGAAAGATACAGAATAAATCAAGATTCATGTTTATTTTAGCCAGACAAACTTAAATAAAAATTATTAAACACAAATCCATGGTACACAACTGATCAGCGTAGAAACCAGGGCCGGCCCAAGCCCTTATGGGGCCCTAAGCAGAATTTTATTTGGGGGCCCCTCGGCGCCACCAATACAATTGACTATTGTCAATTCTTGATAATTCGCACATTAATGTTAGTAGTTGTGTTGCTTACATCATGTCTGGCTGTCATGTTTTTACCCTTATACGGTGTTTAATTGTGAAAGTAGCAAACCCATAAGAGTGGTCAGATGTTAATATTCAAAGCCTTATAGTACTACAGTTCAGACTGGGATATGAATGTTTTTATTTATGTTTTTATTTATTTGTATTCTTTAAAGTAGCCTAGTCTCTTATGCTGAATATGCTCACTTTTCCCCAGGATTCTTTGATGACTAGAAGGTTCAAAAGAACAGCATTTCTCTGAAATAGAAAGCTTTCAAAAAATCCTAAAAATATTGTACACAACTGTTTTTAACACTGATAATCATAAATGTTTCTTGAGCGTCAAATCCTCATATCAGAATGATTAGTGAAGGATCATGTGACTGAAGACTGGAGTAATGATGATAAATTCAGCTTTGATCACAGGAATAAATTACACTTTACTATATATTCACAAAGAGAACAACTGTTTTACATTATAATATTATTTCACAATATTTCTGTTTTTACTGTATTTTTAATCAAATAAATACAGCCTTGATGAGCAGAAGAGACTTTTTAAAAAACAAACAAGAAATGTTGATTTTTTTCAAACATTAAACAGAGCTTTTATTTTGACAAAAATAAAATGTAATTTTTTGCATTCCATTCGACTGTGTAGAAAGATCCGTTTAATTTTCTAAATAAAACTTCCAAAATGTAAACAACTTATAAATACAAGGGGATGATATAGCACTCATTTACTGAGACTGGAAGCTATTCTGTACTCAGTCCAAAACGATATTCACACTAAACCATAGCGCATTCTCAAATCCATCCATTCATAAAAAGGTTACCAGGCAACTGATGAGTATGTTTTGGTTTTCTCGCACTTTCGCACTAACAAGCGAATAGTGTCCAGCCGATGGCGCCGCGAGCGTGTGCAGTGCTGTCAGAATCAATCTGTGCATATATTAGGAAACGTAACTTTTTGCAGTTTATTTAGTAATTGTTTAAGGCCATTTTGCGATTTCAATCATCATAAAATAGCATAAGCATAAGTCATAAGCAATAAGCCCCTGGTGGCCAAGGGGGCCCTAAGCAGCCGCTTAGTTCGCTTATGCCTTGGGCCGGCTCTGGTAGAAACATAAACACAATCGCAAAGTAATAGGAAAATAGTTTCAAAGAGTCATCGTGTCTGACACAGGACACACAGTGTGTGTGTGTGTGTGTGTGTGTGTGTGTGTGTGTGTGTGTGTGTGTATGTGTCTCAAAGACTATGGCAGCTCTGTTACCCTTCCTTAAATACTCCAACTAGAACAAAAGGGTTGTAAATATTTGCAACACAAACCCCTGGTTTTGGGGGAGAGGATCAGATATCTCTGAAGAGACCACTCAGAAGAGAACAGACTTCTCATTAGTTCTCAGTCTTTCTAATACTACTAGTGACTGCAGCGAAACTGAGACCATTTGTGACCAATCACAGAAAGTAGGGACACAAGTCGGTTCTGGGGCATTTTGAGTTATTCACAGATTCTGAAAGTGTAGTCTCCAAGCTTTCCAGCGATGTGTAACACATGGAAATCTGATCATATTTGGAGAAGTTGTGGCCATTTAGATAGCAGGCACTCAAAAAACCTTAATAGGGAGAAAACGGCCTGTAAAGATTGTGCAGTTCTCACCTGTTCTCTCCTGCTGGGAGTGACAATAGGGCTCATTTACATCTCATTTAAATAAGCCACACCCCCTGTAAAGCTGCATGGTTGCATAGCAGCGACAGACCCAACATGAAAAATCGGACCACATACTATTAATAATAAAGGATAATGTGCATTGTAAATGTCAGTAATTTATCTTTTTTGACTTTTATAAAAATGATTTAGAGGCTGATATATGTGAGTTTTATCTTTTTATAAAACCTTTTTGTCAAACTCTATTTGAACTTGTGCATTGTAGATAACATGTTGCAAGACACTCCTTTAAAATCTGGCCATCATTTTTAATGTTATTATTTTAATGTTTATGTAAAAAAAAAGTACAAATTGATGCTAATTGTATTTGTTATTTGCTGCTTTTCTACATAAAACTTGGTGAATTTATTTCATTGTGTGGCATTAGGACTTTTTGAACAGGATTCTGTGATAACGTGATCGTTTTGGTCACTATAATCATGAAATTACATTTTCATGCCATTTAATCTCTAGTTATGATCAACTATGAGAAACTAAAATCAACTATAATTATGTGTTTTTATAGTATAATATGAAAAGTACGATTTTCTATAAGAAAATAATATAGAATTCTATTTTTTTATATATTTATTCTATATTTTTCTAGTCATGCTCACGCTCTTCATGCTCACGCTCTTCATGCTCACGCTCTTCATGCTCACGCTCTTCATGCTCACGCTCTTCATGCTCACTCTCTTCATGCTCACTCTCTTCATGCTCACTCTCTTCATGCTCACGCTCTTCATGCTCACTCTCTTCATGCTCACTCTCTTCATGCTCACTCTCTTCATGCTCACGCTCTTCATGCTCACGCTCTTCATGCTCACTCTCTTCATGCTCGCGCTCTTCATGCTCGCTCTCTTCATGCTCACGCTCTTCATGCTCACGCTCTTCATGCTCACTCTCTTCATGCTCACGCTCTTCATGCTCACGCTCTTCATGCTCACTCTCTTCATGCTCACTCTCTTCATGCTCACGCTCTTCATGCTCACTCTCTTCATGCTCACTCTCTTCATGCTCACGCTCTTCATGCTCACGCTCTTCATGCTCACGCTCTTCATGCTCACGCTCTTCATGCTCACGCTCTTCATGCTCACTCTCTTCATGCTCACTCTCTTCATGCTCACGCTCTTCATGCTCACGCTCTTCATGCTCACGCTCTTCATGCTCACGCTCTTCATGCTCACTCTCTTCATGCTCACGCTCTTCATGCTCACTCTCTTCATGCTCACTCTCTTCATGCTCACGCTCTTCATGCTCACGCTCTTCATGCTCACGCTCTTCATGCTCACGCTCTTCATGCTCACTCTCTTCATGCTCACGCTCTTCATGCTCACTCTCTTCATGCTCACGCTCTTCATGCTCACTCTCTTCATGCTCACGCTCTTCATGCTCACGCTCTTCATGCTCACGCTCTTCATGCTCACGCTCTTCATGCTCACTCTCTTCATGCTCACGCTCTTCATGCTAACGCTCTTCATGCTCTCGCTCTTCATGCTCACGCTCTTCATGCTCACGCTCTTCATGCTCACGCTCTTCATGCTCACTCTCTTCATGCTCACTCTCTTCATGCTCACGCTCTTCATGCTCACTCTCTTCATGCTCACGCTCTTCATGCTCACGCTCTTCATGCACACGCTCTTCATGCTCACGCTCTTCATGCTCACTCTCTTCATGCTCACGCTCTTCATGCTCACTCTCTTCATGCTCACTCTCTTCATGCTCACGCTCTTCATGCTCACGCTCTTCATGCTCACTCTCTTCATGCTCACGCTCTTCATGCTAACGCTCTTCATGCTCTCGCTCTTCATGCTCACGCTCTTCATGCTCACGCTCTTCATGCTCACGCTCTTCATGCTCACGCTCTTCATGCTCACGCTCTTCATGCTCACTCTCTTCATGCTCACGCTCTTCATGCTCACGCTCTTCATGCTCACGCTCTTCATGCTCACTCTCTTCATGCTCACTCTCTTCATGCTCACACTCTTCATGCTCACTCTCTTCATGCTCACGCTCTTCATGCTCACGCTCTTCATGCTCACGCTCTTCATGCTCACTCTCTTCATGCTCACGCTCTTCATGCTCACGCTCTTCATGCTCACGCTCTTCATGCTCACACTCTTCATGCTCACTCTCTTCATGCTCACTCTCTTCATGCTCACTCTCTTCATGCTCACGCTCTTCATGCTCACTCTCTTCATGCTCACGCTCTTCATGCTCACTCTCTTCATGCTCACGCTCTTCATGCTCACGCTCTTCATGCTCACGCTCTTCATGCTCACTCTCTTCATGCTCACGCTCTTCATGCTCACGCTCTTCATGCTCACGCTCTTCATGCTCACGCTCTTCATGCTCACTCTCTTCATGCTCACGCTCTTCATGCTCACACTCTTCATGCTCACTCTCTTCATGCTCTCGCTCTTCATGCTCACTCTCTTCATGCTCACGCTCTTCATGCTCACGCTCTTCATGCTCACTCTCTTCATGCTCACGCTCTTCATGCTCACTCTCTTCATGCTCACGCTCTTCATGCTCACTCTCTTCATGCTCACTCTCTTCATGCTCACGCTCTTCATGCTCACTCTCTTCATGCTCACGCTCTTCATGCTCACGCTCTTCATGCTCACGCTCTTCATGCTCACGCTCTTCATGCTCACTCTCTTCATGCTCACGCTCTTCATGCTCACTCTCTTCATGCTCACGCTCTTCATGCTAACGCTCTTCATGCTCACGCTCTTCATGCTCACGCTCTTCATGGTCACGCTCTTCATGCTCACTCTCTTCATGCTCACGCTCTTCATGCTCACTCTCTTCATGCTCACGCTCTTCATGCTCACTCTCTTCATGCTCACGCTCTTCATGCTCACTCTCTTCATGCTCACGCTCTTCATGCTCACGCTCTTCATGCTCACGCTCTTCATGCTCACTCTCTTCATGCTCACGCTCTTCATGCTCACGCTCTTCATGCTCACGCTCTTCATGCTCACGCTCTTCATGCTCACTCTCTTCATGCTCACGCTCTTCATGCTCACTCTCTTCATGCTCACGCTCTTCATGCTCACTCTCTTCATGCTCACTCTCTTCATGCTCACGCTCTTCATGCTCACGCTCTTCATGCTCACGCTCTTCATGCTCACGCTCTTCATGCTCACGCTCTTCATGCTCACTCTCTTCATGCTCACGCTCTTCATGCTCACGCTCTTCATGCTCACGCTCTTCATGCTCACTCTCTTCGTGCTCACGCTCTTCGTGCTCACTCTCTTCGTGCTCACGCTCTTCGTGCTCACGCTCTTCGTGCTCACTCTCTTCGTGCTCACGCTCTTCGTGCTCACGCTCTTCGTGCTCACGCTCTTCGTGCTCACGCTCTTCGTGCTCACTCTCTTCGTGCTCACGCTCTTCGTGCTCACGCTCTTCGTGCTCACGCTCTTCGTGCTCACTCTCTTCGTGCTCACGCTCTTCGTGCTCACGCTCTTCGTGCTCACGCTCTTCGTGCTCACTCTCTTCGTGCTCACGCTCTTCGTGCTCACGCTCTTCGTGCTCACGCTCTTCGTGCTCACTCTCTTCGTGCTCACGCTCTTCGTGCTCACGCTCTTCCTGCTCACGCTCTTCATGGTCACTCTCTTCATGCTCACGCTCTTCATGCTCACGCTCTTCATGCTCACTCTCTTCATGCTCACGCTCTTCATGCTCACTCTCTTCATGCTCACGCTCTTCATGCTCACTCTCTTCATGCTCACTCTCTTCATGCTCACGCTCTTCATGCTCACTCTCTTCATGCTCACGCTCTTCATGCTCACGCTCTTCATGCTCACGCTCTTCATGCTCACTCTCTTCATGCTCACGCTCTTCATGCTCACTCTCTTCATGCTCACGCTCTTCATGCTAACGCTCTTCATGCTCACGCTCTTCATGCTCACGCTCTTCATGGTCACGCTCTTCATGCTCACTCTCTTCATGCTCACGCTCTTCATGCTAACGCTCTTCATGCTCACGCTCTTCATGCTCACGCTCTTCATGCTCACGCTCTTCATGCTCACTCTCTTCATGCTCACTCTCTTCATGCTCACTCTCTTCATGCTCACGCTCTTCATGCTCACGCTCTTCATGCTCACGCTCTTCATGCTCACGCTCTTCATGCTAACGCTCTTCATGCTCACGCTCTTCATGCTCACGCTCTTCATGGTCACGCTCTTCATGCTCACTCTCTTCATGCTCACGCTCTTCATGCTCACGCTCTTCATGCTCACGCTCTTCATGCTCACGCTCTTCATGCTCACGCTCTTCATGCTCACTCTCTTCATGCTCACTCTCTTCATGCTCTCGCTCTTCATGCTCTCGCTCTTCATGCTAACGCTCTTCATGCTCACTCTCTTCATGCTCACTCTCTTCATGCTCACTCTCTTCATGCTCACGCTCTTCATGCTCACTCTCTTCATGCTCACTCTCTTCATGCTCACTCTCTTCATGCTCACTCTCTTCATGCTCACGCTCTTCATGCTCACGCTCTTCATGCTCACGCTCTTCATGCTCACGCTCTTCATGCTCACTCTCTTCATGCTCACGCTCTTCATGCTCACTCTCTTCATGCTCACGCTCTTCATGCTCACGCTCTTCATGCTCACGCTCTTCATGCTCACGCTCTTCATGGTCACGCTCTTCATGCTCACTCTCTTCATGCTCACGCTCTTCATGCTCACTCTCTTCATGCTCACGCTCTTCATGCTCACTCTCTTCATGCTCACGCTCTTCATGCTCACGCTCTTCATGCTCACTCTCTTCATGCTCACGCTCTTCATGCTCACTCTCTTCATGCTCACGCTCTTCATGCTCACTCTCTTCATGCTCACGCTCTTCATGCTCACTCTCTTCATGCTCACGCTCTTCATGCTAACGCTCTTCATGCTCACGCTCTTCATGCTCACGCTCTTCATGGTCACGCTCTTCATGCTCACTCTCTTCATGCTCACGCTCTTCATGCTCACGCTCTTCATGCTCACTCTCTTCATGCTAACGCTCTTCATGCTCACGCTCTTCATGCTCACGCTCTTCATGCTCACGCTCTTCATGCTCACTCTCTTCATGGTCACGCTCTTCATGCTCACTCTCTTCATGCTCACGCTCTTCATGCTCACGCTCTTCATGCTCACTCTCTTCATGCTCACGCTCTTCATGCTAACGCTCTTCATGCTCACGCTCTTCATGGTCACGCTCTTCATGCTCACTCTCTTCATGCTCACGCTCTTCATGCTAACGCTCTTCATGCTCACGCTCTTCATGCTCACGCTCTTCATGCTCACGCTCTTCATGCTCACTCTCTTCATGCTCACTCTCTTCATGCTCACGCTCTTCATGCTCACTCTCTTCATGCTCACGCTCTTCATGCTCACTCTCTTCATGCTCACTCTCTTCATGCTCACTCTCTTCATGCTCACTCTCTTCATGCTCACGCTCTTCATGCTCACGCTCTTCATGCTCACTCTCTTCATGCTCACGCTCTTCATGCTCACTCTCTTCATGCTCACGCTCTTCATGCTCACTCTCTTCATGCTCACGCTCTTCATGCTCACGCTCTTCATGCTCACGCTCTTCATGCTCACTCTCTTCATGCTCACGCTCTTCATGCTAACGCTCTTCATGCTCTCGCTCTTCATGCTCACGCTCTTCATGCTCACGCTCTTCATGCTCACGCTCTTCATGCTCACTCTCTTCATGCTCACTCTCTTCATGCTCACGCTCTTCATGCTCACTCTCTTCATGCTCACGCTCTTCATGCTCACGCTCTTCATGCACACGCTCTTCATGCTCACGCTCTTCATGCTCACTCTCTTCATGCTCACGCTCTTCATGCTCACTCTCTTCATGCTCACTCTCTTCATGCTCACGCTCTTCATGCTCACGCTCTTCATGCTCACTCTCTTCATGCTCACGCTCTTCATGCTAACGCTCTTCATGCTCACGCTCTTCATGCTCACGCTCTTCATGCTCACGCTCTTCATGCTCACGCTCTTCATGCTCACGCTCTTCATGCTCACGCTCTTCATGCTCACTCTCTTCATGCTCACGCTCTTCATGCTCACGCTCTTCATGCTCACGCTCTTCATGCTCACGCTCTTCATGCTCACTCTCTTCATGCTCACACTCTTCATGCTCACTCTCTTCATGCTCACGCTCTTCATGCTCACGCTCTTCATGCTCACGCTCTTCATGCTCACTCTCTTCATGCTCACGCTCTTCATGCTCACGCTCTTCATGCTCACGCTCTTCATGCTCACACTCTTCATGCTCACTCTCTTCATGCTCACTCTCTTCATGCTCACTCTCTTCATGCTCACGCTCTTCATGCTCACTCTCTTCATGCTCACGCTCTTCATGCTCACTCTCTTCATGCTCACGCTCTTCATGCTCACGCTCTTCATGCTCACGCTCTTCATGCTCACTCTCTTCATGCTCACGCTCTTCATGCTCACGCTCTTCATGCTCACGCTCTTCATGCTCACGCTCTTCATGCTCACTCTCTTCATGCTCACGCTCTTCATGCTCACACTCTTCATGCTCACTCTCTTCATGCTCTCGCTCTTCATGCTCACTCTCTTCATGCTCACGCTCTTCATGCTCACGCTCTTCATGCTCACTCTCTTCATGCTCACGCTCTTCATGCTCACTCTCTTCATGCTCACGCTCTTCATGCTCACTCTCTTCATGCTCACTCTCTTCATGCTCACGCTCTTCATGCTCACTCTCTTCATGCTCACGCTCTTCATGCTCACGCTCTTCATGCTCACGCTCTTCATGCTCACGCTCTTCATGCTCACTCTCTTCATGCTCACGCTCTTCATGCTCACTCTCTTCATGCTCACGCTCTTCATGCTAACGCTCTTCATGCTCACGCTCTTCATGCTCACGCTCTTCATGGTCACGCTCTTCATGCTCACTCTCTTCATGCTCACGCTCTTCATGCTCACTCTCTTCATGCTCACGCTCTTCATGCTCACGCTCTTCATGCTCACGCTCTTCATGCTCACTCTCTTCATGCTCACGCTCTTCATGCTCACGCTCTTCATGCTCACGCTCTTCATGCTCACTCTCTTCATGCTCACGCTCTTCATGCTCACGCTCTTCATGCTCACGCTCTTCATGCTCACGCTCTTCATGCTCACTCTCTTCATGCTCACGCTCTTCATGCTCACTCTCTTCATGCTCACGCTCTTCATGCTCACTCTCTTCATGCTCACTCTCTTCATGCTCACGCTCTTCATGCTCACGCTCTTCATGCTCACGCTCTTCGTGCTCACTCTCTTCGTGCTCACGCTCTTCGTGCTCACTCTCTTCGTGCTCACGCTCTTCGTGCTCACGCTCTTCGTGCTCACGCTCTTCGTGCTCACGCTCTTCGTGCTCACTCTCTTCGTGCTCACGCTCTTCGTGCTCACTCTCTTCGTGCTCACGCTCTTCGTGCTCACGCTCTTCGTGCTCACGCTCTTCGTGCTCACGCTCTTCGTGCTCACGCTCTTCGTGCTCACGCTCTTCGTGCTCACGCTCTTCGTGCTCACGCTCTTCGTGCTCACTCTCTTCGTGCTCACGCTCTTCGTGCTCACGCTCTTCGTGCTCACGCTCTTCGTGCTCACGCTCTTCGTGCTCACGCTCTTCGTGCTCACTCTCTTCGTGCTCACGCTCTTCGTGCTCACGCTCTTCGTGCTCACGCTCTTCGTGCTCACTCTCTTCGTGCTCACGCTCTTCGTGCTCACGCTCTTCGTGCTCACTCTCTTCGTGCTCACGCTCTTCGTGCTCACGCTCTTCCTGCTCACGCTCTTCATGGTCACTCTCTTCATGCTCACGCTCTTCATGCTCACGCTCTTCATGCTCACTCTCTTCATGCTCACGCTCTTCATGCTCACTCTCTTCATGCTCACGCTCTTCATGCTCACTCTCTTCATGCTCACTCTCTTCATGCTCACGCTCTTCATGCTCACTCTCTTCATGCTCACGCTCTTCATGCTCACGCTCTTCATGCTCACGCTCTTCATGCTCACTCTCTTCATGCTCACGCTCTTCATGCTCACTCTCTTCATGCTCACGCTCTTCATGCTAACGCTCTTCATGCTCACGCTCTTCATGCTCACGCTCTTCATGGTCACGCTCTTCATGCTCACTCTCTTCATGCTCACGCTCTTCATGCTAACGCTCTTCATGCTCACGCTCTTCATGCTCACGCTCTTCATGCTCACGCTCTTCATGCTCACTCTCTTCATGCTCACTCTCTTCATGCTCACGCTCTTCATGCTCACGCTCTTCATGCTCACGCTCTTCATGCTCACGCTCTTCATGCTAACGCTCTTCATGCTCACGCTCTTCATGCTCACGCTCTTCATGGTCACGCTCTTCATGCTCACTCTCTTCATGCTCACGCTCTTCATGCTCACGCTCTTCATGCTCACGCTCTTCATGCTCACGCTCTTCATGCTCACGCTCTTCATGCTCACGCTCTTCATGCTCACTCTCTTCATGCTCACTCTCTTCATGCTCTCGCTCTTCATGCTCTCGCTCTTCATGCTAACGCTCTTCATGCTCACTCTCTTCATGCTCACTCTCTTCATGCTCACTCTCTTCATGCTCACGCTCTTCATGCTCACTCTCTTCATGCTCACTCTCTTCATGCTCAAGCTCTTCATGCTCACTCTCTTCATGCTCACGCTCTTCATGCTCACGCTCTTCATGCTCACGCTCTTCATGCTCACGCTCTTCATGCTCACTCTCTTCATGCTCACGCTCTTCATGCTCACTCTCTTCATGCTCACGCTCTTCATGCTCACGCTCTTCATGCTCACGCTCTTCATGCTCACGCTCTTCATGGTCACGCTCTTCATGCTCACTCTCTTCATGCTCACGCTCTTCATGCTCACTCTCTTCATGCTCACGCTCTTCATGCTCACTCTCTTCATGCTCACGCTCTTCATGCTCACGCTCTTCATGCTCACTCTCTTCATGCTCACGCTCTTCATGCTCACTCTCTTCATGCTCACGCTCTTCATGCTCACTCTCTTCATGCTCACGCTCTTCATGCTCACTCTCTTCATGCTCACGCTCTTCATGCTAACGCTCTTCATGCTCACGCTCTTCATGCTCACGCTCTTCATGGTCACGCTCTTCATGCTCACTCTCTTCATGCTCACGCTCTTCATGCTCACGCTCTTCATGCTCACTCTCTTCATGCTCACGCTCTTCATGCTCACTCTCTTCATGCTCACGCTCTTCATGCTAACGCTCTTCATGCTCACGCTCTTCATGGTCACGCTCTTCATGCTCACTCTCTTCATGCTCACGCTCTTCATGCTAACGCTCTTCATGCTCACGCTCTTCATGCTCACGCTCTTCATGCTCACGCTCTTCATGCTCACTCTCTTCATGCTCACTCTCTTCATGCTCACGCTCTTCATGCTCACTCTCTTCATGCTCACGCTCTTCATGCTCACTCTCTTCATGCTCACTCTCTTCATGCTCACTCTCTTCATGCTCACTCTCTTCATGCTCACGCTCTTCATGCTCACGCTCTTCATGCTCACGCTCTTCATGCTCACTCTCTTCATGCTCACGCTCTTCATGCTCACTCTCTTCATGCTCACGCTCTTCATGCTCACGCTCTTCATGCTCACGCTCTTCATGCTCACGCTCTTCATGCTCACTCTCTTCATGCTCACGCTCTTCATGCTCACGCTCTTCATGCTCACGCTCTTCATGCTCACGCTCTTCATGCTCACTCTCTTCATGCTCACGCTCTTCATGCTCACTCTCTTCATGCTCACTCTCTTCATGCTCACGCTCTTCATGCTCACGCTCTTCATGCTCACGCTCTTCATGCTCACGCTCTTCATGCTCACGCTCTTCATGCTCACTCTCTTCATGCTCACGCTCTTCATGCTCACTCTCTTCATGCTCACGCTCTTCATGCTCACGCTCTTCATGCTCACGCTCTTCATGCTCACGCTCTTCATGCTCACTCTCTTCATGCTCACGCTCTTCATGCTCACTCTCTTCATGCTCACGCTCTTCATGCTCACGCTCTTCATGCTCACTCTCTTCATGCTCACGCTCTTCATGCTCACGCTCTTCATGCTCACGCTCTTCATGCTCACTCTCTTCATGCTCACGCTCTTCATGCTCACGCTCTTCATGCTCACGCTCTTCATGCTCACGCTCTTCATGCTCACTCTCTTCATGCTCACGCTCTTCATGCTCACTCTCTTCATGCTCACGCTCTTCATGCTCACGCTCTTCATGCTCACGCTCTTCATGCTCACGCTCTTCATGCTCACTCTCTTCATGCTCACGCTCTTCATGCTCACTCTCTTCATGCTCACGCTCTTCATGCTCACGCTCTTCATGCTCACGCTCTTCATGCTCACGCTCTTCGTGCTCACTCTCTTCGTGCTCACGCTCTTCGTGCTCACGCTCTTCGTGCTCACGCTCTTCGTGCTCACGCTCTTCGTGCTCACTCTCTTCGTGCTCACGCTCTTCGTGCTCACTCTCTTCGTGCTCACGCTCTTCATGCTCACGCTCTTCATGCTCACGCTCTTCATGCTCACGCTCTTCATGCTCACTCTCTTCATGCTCACGCTCTTCATGCTCACGTTCTTCATGCTCACGCTCTTCATGCTCACGCTCTTCATGCTCACTCTCTTCATGCTCACGCTCTTCATGCTCACGCTCTTCATGCTCACGCTCTTCATGCTCACTCTCTTCATGCTCTCGCTCTTCATGCTCACTCTCTTCATGCTCACGCTCTTCATGCTCACGCTCTTCATGCTCACTCTCTTCATGCTCACGCTCTTCATGCTCACTCTCTTCATGCTCACGCTCTTCATGCTCACTCTCTTCATGCTCACGCTCTTCATGCTCACTCTCTTCATGCTCACGCTCTTCATGCTCACGCTCTTCATGCTCACGCTCTTCATGCTCACGCTCTTCATGCTCACTCTCTTCATGCTCACGCTCTTCATGCTCACTCTCTTCATGCTCACGCTCTTCATGCTAACGCTCTTCATGCTCACGCTCTTCATGCTCACGCTCTTCATGCTCACGCTCTTCATGCTCACGCTCTTCATGCTCACGCTCTTCATGCTCACGCTCTTCATGCTCACGCTCTTCATGCTCACGCTCTTCATGCTCACGCTCTTCATGCTCACGCTCTTCATGCTCACGCTCTTCATGCTAACGCTCTTCATGCTAACGCTCTTCATGCTCACGCTCTTCATGCTCACGCTCTTCATGCTCACGCTCTTCATGCTCACGCTCTTCATGCTCACGCTCTTCATGCTCACGCTCTTCATGCTCACTCTCTTCATGCTCACGCTCTTCATGCTCACGCTCTTCATGGTCACGCTCTTCATGCTCACTCTCTTCATGCTCACGCTCTTCATGCTAACGCTCTTCATGCTCACGATCTTCATGCTCACGCTCTTCATGCTCACGCTCTTCATGCTCACTCTCTTCATGTTCACTCTCTTCATGCTCACGCTCTTCATGCTCACTCTCTTCATGCTCACGCTCTTCATGCTCACTCTCTTCATGCTCACTCTCTTCATGCTCACTCTCTTCATGCTCACTCTCTTCATGCTCACTCTCTTCATGCTCACGCTCTTCATGCTCACTCTCTTCATGCTCTCGCTCTTCATGAGAGAGCTCTTCATGCTCTTCATGCTCACGCTCTTCATGCTCATGCTCTTCATGCTCACGCTCTTCATGCTCATACTCTTCATGCTCTCGCTCTTCATGCTCACGCTCTTCATTCATGCTCTCACTCTTCATGCTCTCGCTCTTCATGCTCTTCATGCTCACTCTCTTCATGCTCACTCTCTTCATGCTCACGCTCTTCATGCTCATACTCTTCATGCTCTCGGTCTTCATGCTCACGCACTTCATGCTCACGCTCTTCATTCATGCTCTCGCTCTTCATGCTCTCACTCTTCATGCTCTCGCTCTTCATGCTCTCGCTCTTCATGCTCACGCTCTTCATGCTCACGCTCTTCATGCTCTCGCTCTTCATGCTCACGCTCTTCATGCTCACGCTCTTCATGCTCACGCTCTTCATGCTCACGCTCTTCATGCTCACTCTCTTCATGCTCACGCTCTTCATGCTCACGCTCTTCATGCTCACTCTCTTCATGCTCACGCTCTTCATGCTCACTCTCTTCATGCTCACTCTCTTCATGCTCTCGCTCTTCATGCTCACGCTCTTCATGCTCACGCTCTTCATGCTCACTCTCTTCATGCTCACGCTCTTCATGCTAACGCTCTTCATTCTCACGCTCTTCATGCTCACGCTCTTCATGCTCACGCTCTTCATGCTCACGCTCTTCATGCTCACGCTCTTCATGCTCACGCTCTTCATTCTCACGCTCTTCATGCTCACTCTCTTCATGCTCACGCTCTTCATGCTCACGCTCTTCATGCTCACTCTCTTCATGCTCACGCTCTTCATGCTCACGCTCTTCATGCTCACTCTCTTCATGCTCACGCTCTTCATGCTCACGCTCTTCATGCTCACTCTCTTCATGCTCACTCTCTTCATGCTCACGCTCTTCATGCTCACGCTCTTCATGCTCACGCTCTTCATGCTCACGCTCTTCATGCTCACGCTCTTCATGCTCACGCTCTTCATGCTCACTCTCTTCATGCTCACGCTCTTCATGCTCACGCTCTTCATGCTCACGCTCTTCATGCTCACGCTCTTCATGCTCACTCTCTTCATGCTCACACTCTTCATGCTCACTCTCTTCATGCTAACGCTCTTCATGCTCACGCTCTTCATGCTCACGCTCTTCATGCTCACGCTCTTCATGCTCACTCTCTTCATGCTCACTCTCTTCATGCTCACGCTCTTCATGCTCACGCTCTTCATGCTCACGCTCTTCATGCTCACGCTCTTCATGCTCACGCTCTTCATGCTCTCGCTCTTCATGCTCACTCTCTTCATGCTCACGCTCTTCATGCTCACGCTCTTCATGCTCACGCTCTTCATGCTCACGCTCTTCATGCTCACTCTCTTCATGCTCACGCTCTTCATGCTCACGCTCTTCATGCTCACTCTCTTCATGCTCACGCTCTTCATGCTCACGCTCTTCATGCTCTCGCTCTTCATGCTCACGCTCTTCATGCTCACGCTCTTCATGATCACGCTCTTCATGCTCACTCTCTTCATGCTCACGCTCTTCATGCTAACGCTCTTCATGCTCACTCTCTTCATGCTCACTCTCTTCATGCTCACTCTCTTCATGCTCTCGCTCTTCATGCTCTCGCTCTTCATGCTAACGCTCTTCATGCTCACTCTCTTCATGCTCACTCTTTTCATGCTCACTCTCTTCATGCTCACTCTCTTCATGCTCACGCTCTTCATGCTCACGCTCTTCATGCTCACGCTCTTCATGCTCACGCTCTTCATGCTCACTCTCTTCATGCTCACTCTCTTCATGCTCACTCTCTTCATGCTCACGCTCTTCATGCTCACGCTCTTCATGCTCACTCTCTTCATGCTCACGCTCTTCATGCTCACTCTCTTCATGCTCACTCTCTTCATGCTCACGCTCTTCATGCTAACGCTCTTCATGCTCACTCTCTTCATGCTCACTCTCTTCATGCTCACTCTCTTCATGCTCTCGCTCTTCATGCTCTCGCTCTTCATGCTAACGCTCTTCATGCTCACTCTCTTCATGCTCACTCTCTTCATGCTCACTCTCTTCATGCTCACTCTCTTCATGCTCACGCTCTTCATGCTCACGCTCTTCATGCTCACGCTCTTCATGCTCACGCTCTTCATGCTCACGCTCTTCATGCTCACTCTCTTCATGCTCACTCTCTTCATGCTCACTCTCTTCATGCTCACGCTCTTCATGCTCACGCTCTTCATGCTCACTCTCTTCATGCTCACTCTCTTCATGCTCACGCTCTTCATGCTCACTCTCTTCATGC